>LZPO01097153.1:328308-339535 GCA_001675575.1 Neotoma lepida | reverse complement strand
GTGTATAAGAGACAGCACACACACACACACACACGAGGCACAAACTCTCATGGACATGATTTTACAGACAGGAGCCAAGAGCCCTCGTGTCGGAAGCCAAGTAGATCAATCAACCTTCCATCCTTTGCCCACAGAGACTTGAGGCATACCACTTAGATTTTCTTGCTCTCCATTTCACTTTTCTCTGATGATGTGGGATCTGCTTTCCTTGGCAGGACTACTCTGAGGCTCTTGTGAATATGCACCAACCATTGACTTGACAGGAATTTTTCAGAATGTCTTTTAAAAGTGAATCTGTACTCTCTGGTTTGTTTGGTTCCAAGTCTCAATACCATGGAATCATAGCTCCTTACCATGGAGCACTCAGTATTGATAGTGACAGTGATAAGGAGTCCAGAGGAGACCAAGGCTCTTGGGAATTTACTAATTTCATCGGATTTGACGAAGACTGCATTGTATCTAAGACCACACTTNTTATACAGTTTCCAGAACTCACTGGTTTTTCATCTCATGGAGCACACAGCATCAAGTTTGTAGCTAGGCTTCCTAAGACACTTGGCAACACTTGCATCCTTGGGACAGGGCAATGATAGGCATTCATATGTCCACGAAGTGGACGTCTTTCATCAGCCTCAGCCTCAGCGGCTGCAGTGTCCTCCTGACATTATCCCTAAGTCCCCCTGAAACACCAGAGAGACTTTCAGTTATTTGAATTGTTTTCTGGACCCTTCTCCACTACATGGTATCACCTCACAGGACTGGGGACCCTGCTGTCATCTGCCCCATTATATCTTCACCCTGAAGGGAAGTATAGTTTGACCATGGTACCACTTGTTCAAAGCCTCATTATGGTCTCCATTACCCAAGTAAAGAATAAACTGGGTCCCATGCAAAGACATCATTGAATTCCAATGTCAGCGCAAGATTCTGTGTGGTGATTACCAGCTAAAAGGACTATGGCCATGAATGTTACTAGTTTCCATGACTGTTAATAAGGAAGTGTGGTAAGCTTTTGGCTGGTTGTGGTGATTTAGTGAGACAATTAAACAAAAATGCTTAGGATAGCATCTGGTGCAAACCTAACTCTGAGTACATACCAGCTATTGTTATCAGAGAGCAGAAATCTGGGGGTGGAGCCTGTGGTTGCATCTGGGAGGGAGCCAAATAAAAGTGTNCCACTCTTGGTGACCTCTATGACTCACAGCCATGTGCACAGAGTTTTGCTAATGTCCTTTCCTTGCGCTCCTAAAATCAGCCAGTGCATAGCCNTAGTGTGCCTCCTTTGCTGCCTATAGCTCTGCCCTGTCCTTCCTTGAGACAGCCCTTCCTGAGTATCTAGTCTCTTCTCAGGCATGCCCTACACTCCCTATGCCCATACCAAGACCCTTTGCTCCTTCTGACTTACTGAGCTCCTTTCTGCCACAGTGACCTTGTACCTGCTATTTCCACCTCCTGAAATNGTCTTCCTATCGCCTTGTTAATTTCTGCTCTAGAAAAAGGATCCAATAACATCTTTCCAACAAATGAACTTAAGCAGCCATCTTGATAACAGATAGCAGTGGAAAACCCAGAATTGTTCTCTAAGTGGTTGAATTAAGGAGAGACCCCCGGCTNAGATGAGCCTTGGCCTCAGCCTGTGCTGCAGAGGCTGTGGCAGGTCTATGGTTAACACTGTATAAGTCAATNAAACATAAACAGTATCACTGCCTTCTGGGAAAAGCTGTGCTTAAATTTAGGGCTATGGAGAAAGCTCCACAGAGCTCTGTCTGGGATGGGGAGGTACCATGAGTGGAGATGGATTTGTAAGACACAAAAAAGTACANGATTAAATATTTGTAAAGGTTATGGATGCCTGGGTGCTTGTGGAGAGAAGCATCTAATTTAACTGGGATGTAAACTGAGCATCGGGGTTTTTTGACTTCCTAAGTGATTGTGTTTTGCCACCAAGGACAGTGTCATGGTCTAAGAAAGGGGCCCATGAAAGGAGAAACGGTATCAATGTGCCAAGAGCTACGGCACAGCCCTCTGCCATAACCTTCCTGGCCACACTCACAAAGAAACAAGTAACACTGCAATCTTATAAGCAGTAGACATTAAAATGGCTATCAAAATAGGCATCATTGCTGGGAGGGCCCTCGCATTGAAAGTGGAAAGTAGGAAACAGACACCCCCCCCAAGAGGTCATGTGACTTGTTCAGGCTCATTTGGCAGTTGTAGGCTCAATCAGGGTTGGAAACATGTCATTTTATCCTAACTCTCAAATTGCTCTTCTATCCAGACACAAGTCTTGTTCTAGGCGTATTTTCTGGCATATACAACATTTCTGCCACAGCTATGGATAGACAATTCCATGTAACACTTAAGTGAGTTACTGCACTGCCAGAGTGGAAGAGGAATGGCTGTTCCTAAGTGTTAGGCTTTAATAGTCTCCTNGCCAGGAAGGAGACTTCCTGGGATTCAGCTGAGGGGATGGAGAGGGAACTTACTTCTTATGGCACTGTGAAGAGCAATTCCTGAAGGGAGAAATGCCGAGCTAGCTAGTTTCTTAGTCCACTTCTCTCCTCTCTCCTCACCTATCCTGCCCTGTTACTGCCATTATCTCCTGGCCATGAGAATGCCCTGGTTCAACTCATCAGAGTGCAANCAGAAAGCAGAGGNCAAGATTTTGATCCACAGATGTGTCCTTAGTCCATCTCTATATCTGAGAGCATGGGTAAGGTTTGTAGGTTTGTTTGCCTTTCAGTTGATGAAAGTGAAGGAACAGTATACAAACAGTAAGATATATACATTCACATTAAGACACTGNTCCTTAAGTTCACAAATGTGTCCACCAGTAAACACCACTAAAAAGAGAGACATTTTATTGTCATTCCAAAGATTTCTTTCACAATCCCTCAAGTTTGCAACCTCTAGCCCAAGGACTCCACCCATGCTTCTGTTCTCACAGAAAATAGTTCCTCCTGTCCTAGAACATCATGCAAACGGAATCTCACATTGTCCACTGTATCTGGCTTCTTTCATTCAACAATCCCAGCCCCAGTGCTGAGATGGAACTCAGGGTCTTGCATGTGCTAGGCAACTGGTCTACCCCGGAGCCACACCCCTAGCCCAGCCTGGAGCNTTTGAGATTCCAGCAATGGTAGTTAGCAGTTCATTCTTTTTATGGCCAAGTGGCATTACCTTGTATGAACATACTAAATGTTTTACATTTTGACTTGATTCTGGTGACCTTGCTAAAGTCACTTANTTCTAATGGCACTNTTGTAGATCCCTTTCAGTCTCACAAGCAATCGTATTGTGAGGAGAGACAAGTACACTTTGTATTGTCCTGTCACACACCTGCATTTCCTTTGCTAGCCTTGCTGTGCTCCATAAGCTATTCAGTACAGTGCTAAATAGAAGTGACAGCTGACTTCCTTCACCTTGGCTCTTGCTTTTACTGGGCTCATGTGTGGGGTTTCACTAGCAATACCATTTCCTATTGGTTGAGGAAAGTTCTTTCTCTCTGGATCCTGCCGAGTGTTGGTGTCACTGACGGTGAGTTCCAGCACGCTTCTCTTGTATTTACTGAGAGGCTGTGCCTTTTCTTTTCTGTTGATAGGGTCCAACACACCAACTTACGTTTCTATGCTAAAGAACTCTGGTATACCTGAGATAATTATCCTTTAATACTTTACTGAACTTCATGGCTATTATTTTGTTAAGGGTTTGATACCTTTATTCTTGCAAGGGCTACTGGTCTGTGATTTTCCTACCTTTGATTTTGTTCTTAGGGTGTGTGCTGGTTAGGTTTTGTCAACTTGACACAAGCTAGAGTCATCTGGGAAGAGCGAACTTCAATTGAAGAATTGAAGACTCTTCAGATCACCATCAGATGGGCCTGTGGGCATGTCTGTGGGCTATTTTCTTGATTAATGATTGATGTGAGAGGGCCCAGCTCACTGTGAGCAGAGTCACCACTGGGCTGGTGGTCCTTGGTTTGTGTAAGAAAGCAGGCTGAGCAAGCCATGGAGAACAAGCCANCGAGCAGCACCCCTCCACGGCCTCTGCTTCAGTTGCTGCTTTGACTTCCCTTCATGATGGGCTGGGATCGGGACATGTAAGCCAAATAAACCCTTTCCTCTCCCGACTGCTTTTGGTCATGGTGTTTATCACAACAATAAAAAGCTAACTAGGACAGGGTGACACTGACCTCANAAAAGAGTTGGGCACTAAGTATCCTCCTTTACTGATTTTTTTTCCCCTTTTGGGCCTTTGAAGATGTCATTAAACTGTTTTCTGTCTTGTTTCTGATGAGAAGTGACTACTACTCCTGATTTATGTTTCCTCGTATGAAATGCTTCTCCCCTTCTGTCTGCCTTTGCTATGAATCCTTGTTTTCTCACAATGTTTACAACGTCCATTGCTGCGGTTTTCCTTTTAGATTACCAGCCTGGATGTTTACTGGGCTCTTCAGTCTGTGGATTTATAACCTTCATCAAATTTGGAAAAACTGCACCCACTCTCTTGTAATAGTTTCCTTTCCCCCCTTGACCCTTTAATATTGCTCCATGGGTCACTGAACTTTAGTGTAATTTCTTCTTAACTCTTGGATGGTTTCTGTTGCTGTTTTCTATTGCTTTCTTTGGCCAGTCCTTCATATTTTAAGTCTATCTAGATACTCTGTGTGTGTGTGTGTGTGTGTGTGTGTGTGTGTGTATGTGTGTGTTTAACTATCAAAAGCTCTACCCTTAATCTCTTGTAGCATTGGTTCATGTTTTCTTCTAAATCCCTGAGAATAATTTGAATAGCTTTTTGAAGTCTTTGCTACTGATGTCATTATCTCCATCACTCTGGTTGGCTTCTATTGGCTGAGTTTTCACAGGTCATATATATATGGTATATATATGACCTATTTCACAGGTCATTCATTGCCTGGTAGTTTTTGATTGGACATTGGGCATGGAGTATTAATTTTTATTGTTTTCCTTACGGATTTTGGGTATTCTCTGACAGGCCAGTTATGTGTCTCATTTTGTTACTGAGAGGATTATTTTTAACTCTTTGTGGAGAGAATCTAGGGTAGTCTTCACACTAGGGCTCCTTTAGTCCAAAGACTGGAATATAGCCATTTTCTAGTCTGTACTTAATGCTGAGGTACCCAATAAGGCCTCTTCATTCTTGCTTGCGAAAACTTGAGNTGCTCCAGGCCTGGGTGGTCTCTAGGAAGATTTTGGCTTGCTGGTTTACCCACATGGTCTTTACTTGGCCTAGANGTCTGTTCATTCTACATTCATTCGGTTTATTACCCAATAGCTGGCCCACAGATTAACATAGTCCTTTCTGTACAGAGACGTCTTCTATTTGGTACTCTATTTCACAAATGCTTCTGCTTCAGCTCTCTGAACCTTGATTTTATCTCCTTAGCCCAGAAGATGACCGCAGGACTGCCTGAGTTTCTGCATTACATCCGGAGAGTACCTACAGGCAGATGCATGGGTCAACGGGGGATTCATCTCCTTCATCTCCATCCTTCTGAGCAACCCAGGCCCAAGTTCTCTGTTGTCCAGTATCTGCAAATCATGCTCAATAGTTTCCAGTTCCCTAGCTGTCAACAATGGGATGGTGAGTGGAGCTGCAACTACTCCCTCTTAGCTAGAAACACAATTTACTGAAAATGCCTGTGATGNTTTTATAAGCATACTTAGAATGTTCTTGGCCATTAAATCTTTAATTGGGCCAAGTGAGTTATCCATGTCAACTTCATGAATAATGTAGGAAACTGTTTAAATCTAACTACCTCAAAATAGGCCTGCACCTTCTAAGCTCATCTCTGATGTGGTAGGTGAAACTAGCCTTGACATGGCCAGCTGGCAAAATGGGGCAGCTGCTGCAGTACCCGTAACACTGAGCAGTGGTTATACCACAAACCAGGGAGTTTAGGATTGAAAACCAGACCCCAGAGTGACTCCTATCCACCTACATAACATCTCCCAAGGCTTCAGGGAACAAAACAAACACTGCCTGCTCATGGACACATGTTATCTGGGTGTTGTCTCAGCATCTTAGATAGTCCCTTGTCTGTAGGTCTGACTGGAGCTTGGTAAATTGTTCAGTAACTTAACTGCCCGCTCCTGTATCAGTTCCACTTATTATTTCTGCCTTGATAGAAAAAGTCTGTCCTACAGTGGTCAAATTTTGGTGTGCTTTTCTCTGGGACACACATTCTCCTGACTGTAATTTTGGTCATCAGAAAATNGAAGACTTTGGCATAAAAGATACATTAAGATAATTGTTGAATTATGTCAGGCTGGATCCCAGGGCTCTGTGAACTGTAGCTTCTTCTTTAATGTCGATCCCCCTTCACCAGAGGAAAAACAGCAGATTCCCAGGAACCTTAAAATTGTAATACTAAGTTCACAATAACCCGATGTTTTTACTTATCAGGAAACCAGATAAAGAGATAGGGGGCTAAGAAAAAAAAAGTGTGAATTAGAACCGTAGAATGTATCCATTCTTTTGATTTGGGTGAAGTCCCAACTATGGTCTCTACAGAACTTGTTTTCTTCCAGAAATACATTTCTCTCCTCAACTCAGCGAGAGGGACAGAAATGCAGTCACCTCTGTGAGNCTGGAATTCTTTTGGAAAGAAAAAAAAAATCTATGCATTGGGACATTCTGCAGGAAAGGAAGTATTCACCATTAGAAAAAAAAATGGATTTTTATTTATAAATCGTATCAGGAAAAGTAATGGACAAAGACCATCATCTGTTGAAGAGAACATTTGTTGAGTTACAGAATTCTTTAATTGTTCCTGTCTTTGTGGACCCAGAGGTTACTTGGGAGTGAGAACACAGCAGTGGAAATATTCCACTAGCTTGTGGCTTGTAGCAAATCTCCTGAAGCAGAGAGGCACAGTTGATGAGCACAGTTTGGAGTGGTTTAAGTTACCATCTCCTTCTGGGCTTACAGAGCGGTGGTGTACTCATTCACATCTGCTTTAGCATTTGTGAGAGCTGACTGATCCCAGCACGTCTACGACACCTCTCACTGGACTGAACATTCAGAATAACCTGAAAGCAGTAATTCTTACCCTGGAATATTCTAGAACCACTAGCTTACCTGCCAGTCCACACCAATGAAGTCAGACTCTGGCAGGGTGACTCAGTATATGTCCTTTGTGAAGGACCCTGGAGGTGANTCTAATGGGNAGCANGNGTGGAGCATGTCCTGTCTACTGACAACTCGTATGAAATTGGAAGACAGTGAACCACATGGAGAGGGACTCGGTTGTCTCAATGGCCTTACTGACATCATTTCCCCCATCTAACCACCCCTTGTGTCTGCTTCATATTTTTATTTCCGAGAAGAATCCATCACTTCTGGAAATGAAATGCTCACATATGATGATCTGCTACAGTCTAGGGCTTCCCAATGATTTAATTATCTAATTACTGGAGCAGGCTGCCAAACACAAAAGAGTTCATTCAGTTTCACTATTTTATAACACAGCTCAAAGAACANTGGAATTTCTAATTCAATTTTTGTTCTTTTGAGACTCTTCTAGCGAGTTCNGCACGTCTCTAATGATAGCTCTATTACTGGATTCCTAATCACTCTGGAGCTGCATTTCATATTAGGTGTAGGATAATACAGGTGCTGAAGGAGGATCAGTGCCACCACGGCTTAATTATTCTCAATTGTTCTTGGATTAAATAGACTCCCCGGGCTGAAGAGACAGAAGTTCATGGAGGAGGGAAGCCTGGAACACGGGGAATACAAAGATTGGGGCGGAGATGAGGCGACAATGGCAGCCAGGTTAAGAAACAAAGCACGTATCTTCCCCCTTGTGTCCGCCCTGGAAACTGCTAACACTTCCAAGCCTAAGAGCTCATTGCTCATTTTCATTTACTCCCAGAGAGAACCAATGAAGTTGAGCAGTTCTCCAGGGACAAAGAAACCCATAGGGCTAGGAGAGTATTGCTAAACCTTGGTCAAGAACTTTCTTGTTAAGAAATTGACACTTTTACACTGTGCTGACGTAGGTTCGAGGGTTGACAGGGGTGGTAGGTGGTAGGAGATCTCTCCCAACCATCCCAGAACCAAATAAGGCCATGTACCAGCTAGAGGGCAACATACCCACAGTAACAAACGTGTCTCAAATGCTTATGANATAGCTAAGGCAACTGTTTGTGCTCATGACAAAGCAATGCCACCCATGTCCCCAAACCAATAGCTGCGCACTTTGGAGAGCAGTTAGGGCCTACTATAGAAGTGATAGATTCAGTTTGCAGGGATGGGGAGCACCACAACANGGGACTGGAGANGGGGTGTCCAATCAGGAACACCATTTCCAAACAGCCAGCAGGTGGCGCTAAAAGTCAGCTGCAGTGTGAGGAGGGGGTATGCTGTGGAATAATCCTGTACACTGAAAATGTGTTGCTCTCATTGTTAATAAAAAGCTGATTGGCTGATAGATAGCTAGGCAGGATTTTCGGGGCAGAGAGAATGCTGGGAAGAAGGGCAGAGTCTGGGGAGTGGACAGCCAGACACAGAAGAAGCAACATGGGAAGTTCATAGATGAGGTATAGAAATGGGTTCATTTAAGTTGTAAGAGCTAGCTGGAGACAAGCCTAAGCTATCAACCAAGCATTTATAATTAATATTAAGTCTCTTGTGGTTATTTGGGAGTGACTGCTGAGACACAGAAAAACTCTGCCTACAGGGGCAGACTCCAGACAAACTGGGAAAGAAATTGGGAGGTGACAGGCGGTGTCTGACCTACATGCCTGTCCTTTGGCCTTGGGAGCATCAAACAATTGAGTTTTAANGACTCTCTAACANTTGGAAATGAAAGTGTTTTGTATCAAACCTGTATTTCCAGATTTTATGGGAGTGCTGAAAACATCCAGAAACACAGAGTCTAAGTTCACAGGGACAGGGATGGCTAGAGTTGAGTGACAACTGCTTTCTAAAGGGGCTGATTCCTTTGTCCCTCCTTGCTTCATTTGTCACTTCATTGTTAGGACACTGAGGACTGAAAACATTCTACTTTGTCATTCCAACTACCGACACAGACTTTTCATTTCATTGCAAAACCAATTCCTTTTTATCCTCATTCTCTCCCTGCCACCCTTCCTACTCTCCTTTCCCTTCTTTGCAGAGAGATGGCTCAATGCATAAGAGTACTTGCTGTACAAGTATGAGGACCTGAGTTTGAATCTCTAGCACTCATATAAAAACCAGGGCATGGCTGCACAGTCCTGTCATCTCAGCATTGGAGGACAGGACAGGTGGATCCCAGGAGCTCAATGGCTAGCCAGCCTAGCTGAAACAGCAAGCTTTGGTTCAGTAAGAGACCCTGCCTCAAAGCAATACAGTGAAGAGCAACAGAGGAAGAACTCCAAGGTCCTCTTCTGACCTCTGCATGCACAGGTNCATGGGCACANACCTGCACACTCACATNCATGCACCACACACACATGTATGTCCCCCCCTCATACACATAAAATGAAAAAACCTTTTTGCAANGCAAAGAGAGGTCCATACAAGATGGACTCTCACAGATGCCACGATTCAGAGGTGATTTAAATAAAGATGCACCAAATGTCCCAGGTGTCTAGGACAGAGAGAAAGAGTGAGTGGACGGTGGTGTCTGAGCACTAAGNGATGCAGTCTGTTTTATCAACCCTCACCATGTACTTCAGGGCCTCAGAGGAGGTCTTCTCAACCAGCTGCCCTTATCTTATATTTTCATTTTAATTGAAATTAGGAGAGGTGATTTTGAGACAGGATCTCATTATGCAATAGGCTGGCCTCAAACTCATGATCTTCNTGCCTCCCAGGGCTGGGATTAGAGACCTGAGTATGACTCCACACCTGGCTCTGGCTGCCCCTCCCCCCTTTCCAGTGCTAGACACTGTGGTGGGAAAAAACACCTTCTTAGCTTTAATCAGGTGGTGAAACATGTTGGGTTTATGCCACTGGGGTGCAGAAGGAACTGTGGTTCAAAGTCCTTTCCTGCCTGTACCTCACCACTTGGGCATCGATTTCACTAACTACAGAGGAGCCCTGCCCATGTGGCTGCCCCAGCTCCTGGGTAGGTTCAACTTCTATCAATATTTGGATTATGAGCTTCTTAAAGGAGGTCAAAGAGATGTCTCCACAAAGCCCAAGCTAGGACTATGCCCTCAGTTTCCAAGTCCTTGTCAAAGGCAGGGAGGGCGAGGCTGCACCGGGGGCAAACATGTGACCTCATGCAGTGTTGTGTCTCCCAACTCCTTAGGACTCAAGCCAGGAGATGGAATATCCTACTTGGTCAGATGGACAGTGTTTGCTGACCACGATCTACAATGCGATGTGAAGGGTTATTTTTGCCTTCCCTTTGATTCCCTATAGCTCATATACTCGGGGCTAAAAAGGACAAAGGAAACGTGGAACANACCACCCAGATAAAATGCACATGTTTTGTTCTCAACAAATCATCCACAGTAGCTTTTTTTTTTCACCCTTATTAATTCATCTTCTATGCTAAACTCATAGTTCTTGAGNAGGAGTGGGACCTGTTTCCTGAGGAGGAGGGATGAGCTTCCACACGCTGAGAGCTGCCAGCCTTGGCTGGTAGCATGCTCCATGAGGCAGCTCTCTTTCCAGCTCTCCTCCACAAGCTGAAAGGTTCCTTCTCTCATGTAAAGCACTTACTGTCAAAGGAAGTTGTCATACACTGGTTAGAGTTATAGTGGAAGGTTCTAGACCAGGCTTACAGGGAAACACGGAAGCTGTGCCATTATGATTGTATGTGTGGGACCTTCAATTAGCTCCTAGGGGGAGTAGGTCAAGGGGCCCAGGGAAGTCGCAGCAGGGCTGGGGCTATGGGGGACAGAGAAATCAGATCGAGAGCCACTAAGATAGGGGACACATCTGTGAGAAGTACCTGGAGCTGCCTCATTTGCTGGAGCTGGACCCTGAGTTCAGCCACGTTCCGCCTCATGTCAAGCAGGCTCATGTGGATGGATGAGGTGCCAGTAGGCAGGGGTTGGCTGGGAGGCAGTGGGGACTCCAAAGTGCCCAGACTCTTCCCAGCAGAAACATGGACAGCTCCTGTGAGGAAAAAAAAATAACAAAATCAAAAAAACAGCAGAGGACTTAGAATGCAGACAGTACCTGAGCTGTGAGGCCTATCTCCACACAGATGACTAAAAAATTAATTCAGAAAAACAATAGGTCACAGAATGCTAAGAGTTGCAGT
>LZPO01097153.1:296369-307754 GCA_001675575.1 Neotoma lepida | reverse complement strand
TCTTCCCTCTTCTCCCTACCTGGCCAAAGGCCAGGGCTTTTGTTCTTCAAGCCTAGTGCCTAAGAAATCCTAACCAGGTGCCATGTGGCTTCTCTTTCTTTAGACTCAGGGTACAGACAGGGCTCGACTTTGCCCCTCANTGTGACTCTTTCCTACTCTGACAAACTTACCTGCTCTGTCTGGTTGCAGAACAATGTTAAAATGGGATCTCAGCTCCAGTTCACTGAGCATGAAGAATCCTATTCCATTTGAAGGATTCTGTTATGCATTTGGAGGGATGGCCATTAGCGACTCTGCAATGAGCACCTTCGAATTGAGTGTTATTTCTAGAAAGATGCTTTTGATTATATGATCCAAACTACAAAAACACAAATGCCCTAGAGTTTTACAGTTCTTCAGGGCTGCTTTATGTGACATGGTCAGAGTAATGATGTTGTTTAATGAAGTGATCCGATAACCAGGGAAAGGCAGAGCCCCATGCTCTAACCGTCCATCCTACATAGTCTCCCTCACAAGTCTCTTACAGCTGCTTGAACCCATTTTTCCTTTCTGGAGTCCCAGCAGAAGGGGTTGGCTAGGCAAAGCCACCAAAATATGCAAGCTGATCTTCCTTCTAGAAGCTCAGATACAAGAAGGCTGTTAGGAGAAAACTCAGCACCCATGGGGTCCGTGGAAGGAGANCACCNCCATCAGATAGATGACACCGTTCATGCTGACCTCTGTCAGATATTTACTGCAGGGGCTTCAAAAAAAAGANATGCTGATTCCGGGAGAACGAGGCACATGACAGTATAAGAATCGAGATTAAACGACTCAGTGTTTAGCACTTCATTTCTCTGTCAACAGAGCTGTTACAGAATCATGTTCCTCCAAACGAGCTGCCGATGGCCCTCTCCTAGCACACATGTGAATGAAAGGATTCTTCTCTCTGATTTCTAATGTCCTGCAGCTATTTGGGCTATTACACTGAAGTGCTCTTAGGAATCTTAGGGGAGTCCTGCGGCGCTCAGGAGAAAGCAAAGCTCCCTGCAGCTCTGGCCCCTGTGTTTTGTCAGCTCACATTTTAGATGTAAAAATCTCACTTTGAGACTCGCAAAGAAAAAGCACTCTCATTTATTTGCTCTTAATATTATGAAACGGCAACAGAAATTGGCTTGGCATTTTATACCTCATACTCATGAAGTTAAGACTTTAAGGGGGTTGAACACGCTTTAAAAAGACTATCCAGATTAAATATTTCTAAAATAACGTCATGAGCTAAGTGAGACTATAGCATATAATTTTGCACTTTGGTAATTGTTCCCTGGTGTTTATCTTTTGCATTTTTCCCCTTTGACATAGTATTCAAATGCACTTTTTTTAAAAAATAAATTCTACCAAGAATGCTCTCTCCTTTTCCCATTTCTATGTAATTGTGCTAATATACCAGCTAGGGCAGTTATACTTTAAATGGCATGCATATATTTAGCAGTATAATTATGCAAATTCTGCCATGTTTATGATTGTGAATGTCCTTTGGGAGTGTTACTTAGCATCCAGTCCTAAAACGATTTTTTGAAGGATTCTGATTCAGAATTCACTTCTCTCTACTCCTCTGCTGTGGAAAGGTGGGCGGCTGCTGTCAATTACCCATGGCTACTATAGTAGATTATGCACCCCATGAATACAGTGTTTCCTCCTTTCTCTTTCTTCCTCTTGAGATGGGGATGGAACCCAGAGCCTTTCACATGCTAAGCAAGGACTNTACTACTGAGCTGTATCCTTATTATTTAAGATAGAGTCTCACGATGTGGCAGGGCTGGTCTTGACCTTGAATCGTCCTGTCTTAGACTCTTGGGTATTGGGATTACAGGTGTTTGCCAACATGCCTGGCAAAAGGTACAGGCCCCTTACTAGACGGAGACATTTTGTAGCACTGTTGATTTTACGAAATNAACTTAACATCCTTGTTCCTCAGTTTCTGTATTAGCAACATGGGCTAAAGCAAGTGTGTATCTTAGCAGTTGTTCTGACAGTTCTATCCCATGACACACGGAGGATACTTTTTGCAGTGCTCGTTTCAAAGAGGCCCCTGTACATGACAGATGTGCAGGTGTTGCGTTTCAGCTGAGTCATCATTATTTACGAATGTCTTGTGTTCAGGCTGAATCAGTGAGGGCAGGAAAGATGCCTTTCGTTAGCAGAGGCTCAAAATGTAGATGTTGTATGTGCCTGTGAAGATCTGTGGTGTGTGTATCAATACATGTGTACCTGTATGGTGTGTGTGTTTTTATGAATGTGTATGTGGATGTATGTGCCCGTGCTGTATTCTGTGTGTGCTGGTTAGTTTGGGGTTTTTTGTTGTTTGTTTTCCAACTTGACATAAGCCAGGGTCATCTGGGTAGAGAGAGGACCTCAATTGAGAAAATGTCTCCAGGACTGGAGAGATGGCTCAGCCATTAAAGGCGAGGCTCACAACCAAAAAGAGAAAATGTCTCCATTCTAGCGGCCCGTATGCAAGCCTGTGAGACATTTTCTTGATTAGTGATTGGTGTGGGATGGCCCAGCCCCTGGACAGCTGTTCTGTAACAGTGTTCCTCTATGGCCTCTGCTTTAGTTTTACCTCCAGGTTCTGCCTTCAGTTTCTGCCCTGACTTCCCTCAGTGATGGACTGTGACCTGGGAGTGCCTCCCCAGGGTGCTTTTGGGCATGGTGTTTATCACAGAAGTAGAAACCTAACTAGGACAGTGTATATGCATGAATGTGTGTGTTTAGAGCATATATGTCTGTGGTGTTTTTGTGTGTCTGTGTCTGTATATGTCTATGTGGTATGTGAACAGGTGGCTCTATGGGGCGCCTGTGTTTATATCTATCTCTGTTGCATATGTATATTGTCTGTAGTGTGCATAAGAGTGCATATATGTGCATATACATATTTACATGTCTGATATATGTTATGTATGTATGTGCATTGTGAGTGTAAGATCTGTGGAAGAATGTGTGTGTACAGTANTAACCTGCCCACAAACACACAAACACTCCAGCTGTAACTTCTGGAGATAAGTTAATTGCCAAATCAGGATTTACCTAGGCAGGATGTATGAAATAAAATTCTTTTGTTATTTCACATTTGGTGAAGGAGGGAACATCACAGTCATCTGTCACAACACAGTGGTGACAATGACACTGTGTTTTAGGTGAGCACTTATCTTCTCTAGTTAATTTTTCTAATATTTTCTATTCTAGGTATAACATAATTTGAACTTTATAAAAATGTTTTATAACATATAAAGAAGAAATCTATAGGCTTGTTTTTGAGATTTCAAAAAATGAAGTCATTGAGGTTGGCAAATCCTTTTACACAAGCAAGTGAAAAATCTAACAGGGGCACTAGCAAATGGAGAGTGAATATCCTTTAAGACGTTGGTAGGGAAGCCGCACATGCAACCCTCCGNACATCCTCAAAGGCTGTGGTTTTTGCTGTTGTTTGCTTGACTGGATTTTTAAACCAGGGTTTTATAGGCTGACTTTGACCTTGCAGCAATCCTCACACCTCAGTGTCCTGAGTGCTGGGACTACAGAGTGCCCCACCTTACCCATTACCAAATCTCTTGACAAATGGTTCTGTGGGCTGGGTACCTATACCATCTGCATCAATGATACCACACTGAGCACTGGNAAGGAGGATGTGGTGGTTTGAATGAGAAATGCCACTATGTGTCTGAACACTTGGTGCTCAGTGGCAGCACTATTTGGGAATTTTAGGGATCCTGTAGGAGGTGGAAGGGGTGGACGGGGATGGGATTTGAGAGTTTATAGCCTCATCCCACTTCCAGTTCTCACACTGCTTCCTGTGTGCAGTTAAGATGTGATCTCTCAGCCTCCTGCTCCGCTTCCTGCTACCACATTTTCTCNAACATTAGGGACATCCAGCCCTCTATAGCGATAAGCTAAAACAAGCTCTTTCTTTGGTAAGGTGCTTTCAGCTGTATTTTATCACAGCAACAGAAAAATAATACAGAGGATGATACCTCTGTTGACAAAATGTACCCAGAACCTAGCATGGGAACAGTGTCATGTGATGATGGTAAATCAGGCTTTTGGTCCTCTGCTCCCCTCAAGGCATCCATGGAGTACTGATAGCATGGCGGTGGAAAGGTAGAGAGGGCGGATTCCTGTTCTCAGCCTTATGTCCTGGAANTGGATTCTTTTTTTTAATAATTTCCTTCACTAAATCCTGTGCTTCTAATTCTCATCCTCCCCGTGACACACCATTTCCCAGCCTGCACCTCACAGACCATGTCAGAGCATGCATCTGTCACCCTATCTGCTGAGTGCTCAGCACTACCTCCAAGCTCTGCCTTTTTTCTTAGTTCTACAGAGTTCTCAAGCCAGTCAGCCAGTCTGTTTTACCAATGGTGAGAGTTGGATTTTGTTCTGAATTAATGACTCCAAAATGTTCAGGCTCATTCCTGTTCCACTCTCCTGAAATCTTTGTGCCATGAGATTCCTTATGACAAATAGGGACAGCCTCACAGGACCAAATTCTGCTAGAGGCGACAGGGCTTTGGACTGATTTGAGTGTGAAAACAGTAAGTTAAGAAGACAGTTCACATTCCATTCACAAGTTTGGACTTCTTATAGAGTTATATAATTGTGTGCAATGGAACCATTTTTACTGAGGAACGGTAGTTCTAAGCAGGTTTCAAGCAACTTAGTATCTGATTCTTGTATTTATTCTTTTGGAACCTACATGAAACAGGAAAGTTGCCCTTTTTACTCCAATTTCTCTGCTAAATTTTATGATTATAATTATTTTTATTCAGTTCAATCAATTCAGGCTAGGGAACTTTCTCCTGTGAAAATTTGTTTTTCAATTATTACTTTGCAGATTTTGGAGGGTTTTCAAGATACATTCAGGGTATAAAATTTGAATACTGACACATATATGTACATATAAAATTTGAATACCCAGAGTGTTTTATTTACTAGAAAACTCTTCCCATTCTGGTTCCACTCCTGAATGAGTATTAATAAATACAAACCGTCCATGCTCATGCAAACTCATTCTTTCCATTTTCTAAAACTAGATGAGAAAATGAAATTGCATTCTATAGGTGGAACACAAATGGCTGTGACCAACAGTTAAGCTACTACTCATTTTCTCATTTTTTTATTAGGATCCCTCCATCTATTATCTGCATGGTTTCCGTTAATCACCATTTTCTTCCCAATAATAACAATGCTGTGAGGACCAGAGCCTAGGGACGAGAAGGGCTAGTAGTCTTTGTGGTACCTCTNTCTCCTTTCACATGGTCACTGGTGGACCTCATTGACCTGACCCCACTCATTCAGGAACTCTGCAGGGAAGGNCCACCTTCTCTGAGGCTGAGAATTTTGTTCCCTACTTGAGATCTAGATAGGGGTTTTCAGCAACACACAGGCANAGACCACCCTCGGCCACCCCATGCCTTACCTGGTTTCTCTGTCTTTGGGGATCGTAGCAGTGCTGTAAGCAAAAACTTGTTTCTCAACTAGAGGAGGCCCCAGGTCTACAAGGCCGGATAATCCTGGAGTGGTCCGTGGCTTTTCGATATACACCAGGGTGCCGGGCTCCTTTTTGAAAGACTGGCGACTGGGTGAGGCCCGATCTGGCTGCAGGGTGTGAGGGGGCCCGTGTGCGTTAAGATGAGGGTGCATGTCTATCATTCTTAGGTCACCCACCCGGTGCGGAGAGGCTGGGGGCGTTTTGGAGCCCAAGGTAGGCAAATGGCTGTCGGGGTATTTCCTTGACTTCTGTCTATATAATGACTGCTCCATATGCATTTCTTGCAAGGAAGGGTTACAGTAAGCACTTGCTGACCGGATCGCGGTGCGGTGATACGCGATGACATGATCTGGGACATCCAATGGGTGGCCACCGTGGGACGAGGCTATGCTCATGCGTCCCTCGTGATAGAGGTAAGGGTCGGCATAGAAACCCTCATTTCTGAACATAACTAGGTTTTTGCTGCTCATGTCTTCGTCAGGCTTAACATCTCTTCTTTCCAAAATGGCGCTGGGACTTGGGGAGATGGATCTGGAGACTGGCAGGCTAGAGAGTCTGTCCCTGGGGATGGTGGCGTTGCCAGGAATAGCCATGGGACGACTGCCCCCGTAAGGAATTCTGGATGGCGAAGGGGGCAAGGAATGGGGCACTGGAGTGGATGGCGGGGAGTTTGGAATTGCATGGGGTGGGTGAGCCGTGGATCCCGGTCTGGGGGCTACAAGGCCATCTCCTCTTGCATAAACAATTTCTCTCTGCATCTGGAAATAAAGCAAGGAATAAGAAAATATACTTAAACAATCACGTTTTTGGAGCATTCTCAATGTGATTAGGTGAATTCCTGCATACCAGACACTCACACAAATGAATGGAACCCAAGCATTTGTCCCCTTATTGGCAAAAGGGACTTTACAGATGCAACGAACTCATGGACCCCAAGGTGACAAACATTATCCAGATGGGCTCATTGCAATCACAAAGGTTTTTATGTAGACAACAGGGAAATAAGGAAGTCAGGCTTGGGGCAGGGGCAGGGGCTCTGCAATGGTAGAAGCAGTCAAGGACAGAAAGGCTAGAAGGTGCTATGCTGCTGCCTTTGGAGGTAAACTGGGAGCCAGGAGTCAAGGACTGTAACTGCACAAGACAAGGAAATGAATTCTCCCTCAGAGCACCCACCAAAGTGTGGTCCTGCCTACAGGTTGGTAATGGCCCATGAAACTCATTTTAGAGAACCNACCCAACCTCTATACAAGAATAAATTCATGGCATTTAAAGCCTAAAAGATTTTGTTTGTTTGTTTTGTAATGCTGGAGTTCAAATCCATAGCCTCACTGCTTAGGCAAACACTTTATCACTGCAGCCCACCCCACAGCTCTAGGTCTCTAGTAATTTGTTGTAGCAACCTCAAAAAACTGACATACACCCAGTGACAATAACGCAGTGCCATGGTCTAAATATTGAGGCCACAGCTTCTTACAGCCACTTAATAGATGTAAGACTAACGTATGCACGGGTCTAAAATTATGTTTTCCAAATCCTGTGCTGGGCACATTTTCCTACAGTTAGCCCTGGCAAATAACTAATAAGCACTTTCCTACTTTTCTAAGCTCATGTTATGTAGGACATGGCTAGAAAGACAAAGTGGATTCCTGGGAGAAGTATGAAGGAGGTTCAATTCACTCATCAACTCTTTATTTGAACTGATGTGAAGACAGCACAACAGTTAGGGGAAATAAGGGGGTAACAGGGAGATGATAGGTAAACTCGTTGTGAGAAGAGAAGGCATCTGAAGCATGGTGGTGGCACAGTAGAAAGTCCTAATGGTACAGCCTATGGGGCCATAGGGTGGTGATGGGTGATGAGACAACACTTGAGTGCTGGCGGGACTGGGGTAATGGGCTACTATAAGCTGGAGCTTTGGGCTAAGTAGCTTAGATATCCGGGCTGTGGCATCACATGGTCCAGAAGAGGTAAGGATGCCCATGGCTCTTTGANAAATGCATCTTCAAAGAGAAATGGTGACAGGAGAATCAAGTTAATGAGGAAAGGGCTTTGCAACCACANTACTGTGTTTAGCAAGGACAGAATGAAAAATACAAATAAATCCAGGCTATGATTACTTGATTCACTGATGCTTTAGTCAAGGCTCAGGAGGGAAATACCCATTGAGATTCTCCATTGTCCATGAGGGAGGGGGAAAGGAAACCATAGTCCATTATTCTGACTTCCAAGAGATGACAGAAGGGTGTCAATGGTTGGAGGGTAGCTGTGATAGGGATATGGGAGAGAGGAGGTGGCTTAAATAGAGAAGAACCAGAATGTGACCTGAAGGACTCCTGGTGGGAGGAGGGTAGGTTGAACAGGAAACAGAGTCCAGGCCTTGAATAAAAGAAACTGATCCATGACCACATAAATTTGTTTNATGAACAACCTTTACCAAGACCTTCCTAAGAGCCAGGCATTAGGATACAGCTCCAAACAAGCTTTCTAGTTCCTCCCAGTGAGAAGGTGATGCTTTCCCACATCTCCCNCATGGGAATCCAGAGCAAGAAGCCCATCAGTCTTCCACAGCTTCTTATCTTGTGCTTGGTATCCAATGTTGCAGAATCCTTGATAGGATCAGGGACTTCTATGTNTTATAATGGATTTTACATAGAAGATGACCAATTAAAAATGCAAAATAGTTAAAAATAGTCAACAACTAAATGGAACGNTTTGAGGCTGTCTCCTGAGCAATCACTGAATTGGTCTCTTGACTCCCTAAGGACCTGAGCGATTCTGGAGACCCCAGAGGGAGCAGTTTCCCAACTTATAATCAGTTTATCTCACTACCTTCTTTCCTCTTCAACAGACATGGAGTTCATGCCCCACCTAAGGTAGTCTGTTCTCCCTTCTTCAAATCTGACTGTGGTATCTTCAAACTTCCTCTGTGTCCTTACTTTTATGTTCCATACCTTGTCCTGGATTCTAGGTGCCCTAATGTTCCTGCCTATGCGATTGCTCTCTGCTCAACTGACACATGTATGACTCAGGTGTGCAGTTCAGTAAATCAGAAGGACCCCACCCAAAGTCACTGTACCTGATTAGTTCTCCAGAATGGTTGGAACAACCATGGAATGGAGGGTTTGCAAAACCATCACAAATCCTTGCAAACAATCCCACTGTCTTGCACAGTTCAGGGCTCAATAAAAACAAAGCTGTGCTCAGCACATGACTTTATAAATCATAAAACCTGAGAAGGTCCAGCTTGGCTGGCAGTGAGTATCTGACCAAATGCCCCAAACAATCAAAACACACAATACAATAACCAACACCCTCCCCTCAAAAAAAAATCCCAAGATAAACTCATCACATCTCATTGATTCAAACAGGCCACTGTGTGAAGTACATCACACATTGCCCTAGACAAATTAACACACAGAAAGTTCTGTTGTCATTATTGTTAGGAATTACAAAGGTAAACAAGATGAATAATGTCTAGATGCCACTTGGGACCAGCAACTGCTTTAATCAGGGCCATCTCTGTTTTCCTATCTTTCTTATCTATCTNTAGGTAACATCTAGATTTTGGGGACCCCAGCCTAGCTGGCCACAGTAGAAATATCCATCTTTCTGTTAAGAGAGTAAAAAGTGAGAACAAGTTTCTAAACAGTAGAGAACTGTTAAGATAAATAATAATATTAATGAAAGGAAAATGTAAAATTAACTTTAATTAATGAAAATATAGACATCTATCTTTTGTAACAGCAGAGGCATTTGAATAGGAATTTTAAAAATGTTTTGTGATATGAAAAGACATAGTTAAGAGTTATATTTTATAAGTATCTTTTAAAGTGAAATACTAAAAGACTCATTAAAAAAATCTTTCAAGTTTCTGGTGGCATGAATGGATATATTCTGAAAAAATAAATCAGTTAATAATTCTGATACAGTGTGCTGTGCATTCATGTGAAGAATGTGGGTGTCAATCAAAATACTGAATAGTCAATGTCTGTCTTGGTCCAGGGGCTAATCAGTACAGAACCTCCATGAGTGAGGATAGATCCTAGCTATAGCCATCAGCATCACATACTTGCTGACCAGGCTGGGTATCATCCCTGACCTTTCTANTTCAAAATAATCTTGCCATGGTCCNANGGGGCCACTGAATCAACCACTGAGTTAGCCACTGGACATTCAATTACGACAGAACAGTTAATCTGAGGTTGAATGTCTCCATCAATACTAGTGGCCTAGTCAAAGCCTCTGGCAAAATGTCCATGTTATTTTGTCAGGCTGTGTCTGATTTTCCAAGACTGAGCTTTAAAAAGCACCCCGATCATTTCACCCCCTGCTCTAAATAGAGCCCCAGGAGAGGATGACATGATAATCCCATTAAGCTGTGGGAAAACATGGCTTTCAGATCTACATGAGATGACTCCAGTTCATACAGTAAATGCCCGAGTCCAGCTGATGGCACCTCACCCAGGATCTGGTAGTAGGACTGGGAGATGAGGAAGGAACCTCATGCTGATTTTTTAAAAACTAGACTTTACTGACTTCACAAGATACTTGTCTGACTGGCTGTGGGGCAGGGAAGTTTTATAGTTTGCCATTTACAACAACCTTTGGCGCTCAAGTTAGCGCCCTTCTTCGGGCTGTAATGTCCTTGTTTCAGGCGTCTACAGTTAGACTTTGTCGTGGTTTTTAACTGTCTTGCTGACAAAGACCTGACATTAAATATGAATGCACTTTCTTATCCTAATACCCCCAGTCAGGTCTAGGAGAAGATAGACTGACTTTACATGGTAAGATAGGCGAGACACACGTGCATGCAGGAGTGCGGGTTTTTCCCACCCTTCTCTAATGGATTCTTCTGTACCTCGTTAAAAGTNGCTGCACCCATCACTGAAGCTTTCTCTACAGGGAATCCAACGTTGATATCTATATGTAAATTGCAGAATTTCATTTTACAGAAATAAAAAGAGGGCCTACATACATTTTTCTACTCCCTTATTAGAATTCAAGTCAAGTATTTATTTGTTTGCACAGGCTCAGGCATAAAAATGTTCAACCTTCCAGCAATNTATGAAGCAGGCTATTCTTCCTCACTCGTTTGCTTGGTATGGTATTGTCTTTTCCTCTCTCCACTACTACCCAAATCCCTACTGTGTCTTGGTTGTTTGAGTCCTTCCTGGGCTGGTCAACTGTCATCACAGTCTCATCACCAAGGTGGCCCTGGGTAGCATGCTGCTCTTCTTGCTCACAGCACCCAGTTCAATAACCCACCCCATTCTTCCATCAACCAGAAAATAAATACTAAGGGTCAGTTCAAATTCTGTTTGAGTTAGGCAGCTATACACAGAGCTGCATTTCATTTCTCTAAGTATCTAAGACAAGTATCACTCAGTTGAAAGTTTCTTGAAGATAAGACAAGAAGGAACATTTTTAAACTGTTTCTGGAAAAGAAAATCTAGCATAAAAAATGTTCACTTACCATCTTTTGCGGAATGTTCACATAATCATGTCTCTTTCTGAAGCACTTACGACACAGAGATACGCTTTGTGGGGAGGGAATATTATGCTCAGCTTACTCCATTTCAAGCCCCACCCTTCCAAGTCTAGCATCTGTACGTGGCCTCCTCCATCAGACCACATAACAAAGTAACCGGAGAGAAAACAGAAAAGCGTCCTTAGAGATGTTTTCATCCTCAAAGAATAAAAGCCACTTACTTTTTGTCTGAGGAAACCACCTGTGTAACTGACGCCGTGGAAAGGCCCATTGGCTCTGTGCCGGGTTGTGCTACTCCTTTGTTTGAGATCCTCCTCTGAATCCCCAGGCCCTCACTTGGATAATGCAGACAACTTTTTCCTCTTCAGAG
>LZPO01097153.1:283784-295934 GCA_001675575.1 Neotoma lepida | reverse complement strand
AAAAAAAAAAAAAAAAAAAAGTCCCAGCACCCAATTTTTATTCCTCTGCTAGACTTTTGAAGTCTGGTTATTGGCAAGTAAAAGAAACCTGTCTCTTCCCTAGGTTTGTGGTACCTGAGGGAAAACAAGAGGGAGGGGAAAACAGGCTATCTACTAATTAACCAGCCAGTTTAACCAGGCTGAGCTATCAGTCCTCTGCAGCACAGGGCTAGCAAAGGCTATAGTTCTGGAAAACCCAGCTGAAATGCGGAGGGCAAAGAGAAGGCCAGCCGCAGCTGCCAAAAGCAAGCAGCTTCTGGCAGCCCCACCCTAGGCAACAAGGAAGGGAAAGCCAGGAGTTCTCCAGAGGCGTCCCCTGGGGAAGGTACTGTAGATAGTAGCCTGCTCTTCCAGGGAGACAGGAGACGGACAAGAAGGGGCATGTGTGTCCACCAGAAGTGGCTTGCTGGAGGACAGGTGTCAACACCTGGCTCACAAAAGGTGAGTGAGGCAAAAGCCTAGACTTCCCTTGGCTCACAGAAGTACACTGTTAGTCACTCCCCCTGTTCTCTGAGCCCTNAGGGACAATACAACACCCAGCTGGGAATCCTGCAACAAGGAACCTCAGAAACTGGGCTGGCCTTAAGCCACACCTCACTACCACACTCAGGGCTGCCTGTGCATTTTTAAAAACATTTTCAGGCTGTCAGAGGTTATTCTTGCTGACCAAAAGAATTCCATGACGTCTCTGAAGTCCAAATGCAGTCAGCACTGCGAACTCACCAAAGGAACTGTTTACTACCCCCNAATCGCTCGTGGTTATTAAGGGAGGGGGAAGTGGTGCCCATGACACCACCACCCTCCTAAGATGTCCCATTAGAAACAATATTTTGATGAAGTGGTTGTAACAGATGCCACCTAAGAGGNTGGGAAAGAGGAGAAGGGATTTGAAAACCATGTTTTGATTTTTTAATCTAATCAGCAAGGATTTGTTATTTCTCACCGGGCTACGGGAAGCACACACTCTAAGCTCCCAGGCATCTGGCATACATTTGGCAGGTTTTGTTGGGTCACAGAAGGGCTTTCCAGGAAGGGGAACATAGAGGCTGGCCTTCACTGTCTGTGGAAGCCACGTCCAGCCCCACAGCACCTCCAATGACTTGGTTTAATGGTATAGGGCATGGCATGGCTCTTTGAGTGATTGCCTCGGTGTCTTCATGTGTAGGACCGCTCATTCCAAAGGGCTGGATGCAGAGTGACAAGCGCTGTGCCGTTCCCACCCCAAAACAGAAGCAATGAACCCTCAGTGCTCTTTGGTTGAGTGAATCATGCCATAATCAACATATTATTTCACAACAGCCACCTTAAAGGGTGGTGGCTTCTGTTGACCCTGCTACCATGTGAGTCGGTGGGACCATGTGGGAGGCAGTCTGGCTTGCCTCTCCCATCACTTCCTTCCTGCCACTTCAGAACCACTTCCTTTCACTTTCAAAGTGCGCAGNGCACTCTGCATAGTGCATGCANGGCTTCTTCATTACTAGGGCAGTAATTCACTGTTAGGGATTTGAAGGGCAGCCCAATCCTGTGGTGAATCAGGATGAGTTAAATGCTCTGCAGTAAGCAGAAAGCTGATCCCAGAGAGGTGAGAGGGGTTTGTTATCCAAGGCTTTGAAAGAGAAGTGGCTAATGAACCATCCATTTCTGGAAAGAAATAAAATGTCCTGGTGCTGTACATAGACCCTCTGAGTGGCTCACACTCTTCAGAGGACCTCTTAACTCCTTCCCACTAGGCCAAGTGCAGCCAACTACTGGCATCTCATAGTCTAGTTAGATCTTCATGTTGTTCCCAGTCTTGTCTACCCTTCCATAAACAGCCTTTGTGAGATGGCTATTCATTTCCCNTCTTCTTTTGTTGGACTAAGGCTGTAAAAGAAGTGGAAACAATTTCTTTCTTGTGGGTTCGCATTAAGAAAGGCCTTGCCAGTGAATATCCAGGACTACCTCAGTAGGATACAATGTTCGTTCTCTGGGAGGGCCAATAGCACTGTAAAATTTATTCCTAATTCCTCTTTCTCATTCATTATCAATTTAAGAAATACATATGTAAGAAGAAACTCCAATGTGCCTATAGACATAAACATGGTATCAGAAAAGGAAATGATTATTATGCTGGAAATATTTCAAACTCATCTTGTTTATAATGTTAAAATTGCAAGGATGGTCATTTGTAAGGTCTTATTAATCTATTAATGTTTCATTTGCTCATAAATGGACCGTCTCCCAGACATGAGACAGACAGGCTGTTGCCAAAATTATTGGATTCTCAGTAAAGAGATGATCCAGTCAGCGGTTAGCTTATGGCTATATTTAACATGAGTGTTATTCCCAGAAATAGTTTGACATGAAGAACTCTAGTTGGGTTCTACACCACCAGATCTGGTGGACCAGCCCTGTGCCCAACAGTGATTAAAGATGCTTGGGCTGGGGCAGAATAAAGAAATAATGTTAAGTATATCTTCTAACTTCCAAGTCACAACCAGTGACAGGGCAGAGCTGCAGGGTAGGTAAAAGAAAAACTCCCTTCTCTCATGGATACTTGATCTTCCTTCCACAGGGCTACTCCCCGTGTTATCGTGAGCCAAGGACAACTCCCTCTGTATCTGTAGTGGTCACAGTTAATAAAATCATATCTTCTTACAAACATTTGCAACAGATGGAACAAACAACTCCCTCTCCACTCTGCACATCCACCCAAGCTTCTGCACGGACAAAGTTCTTTTGTGCTCGGATCCCTGTTAGAACTTCTAGATTTGCTGCTGGTCTTTTACCTAGGTGCTCAACTCAGTGGCTTATACTATTTCCTTCTGTCTCTTATACACATCTAGATGTGTATAAGAGACAGATATATATATATATATATATATATATAGTTTTGTACAATACAAAGTGCTTTCAGTTGTTATTTTATTTTATGGACTCCAGAACTCAGTGAGATACATAGGGCAGGTACTACTGTTTTGAATGGCTAGGGAATGACATGTAGGAAGTTAAGAACCTTGCTCAACATTATGGAGCAAGTACATACATGTAGTAGCTAGTTTCGACACATAACTAGATACTTAAAACTGCAGATAGTACATAATATTATATATACTACATTATCCNTTCCTTACACATTCCCCAAAGAGATCAACAACAATAACATATTTNGGATAATTATAACAATAAATTGTAATAAAAGCTATTTAGAATGTATGAACTGTTTATTTGTTGAATTTCTTTTTTTAAAGATTTATTTATTCATGTATATGAGTGCTCTGTCTTTATGCACACCAGGAGGAATCTGATTCCATTACAGATGGTTGTGAGCCACCATGTGGTTGCTGGGAACTGAACTCAAGACCTCTGGAAGAGCAGTCAAGTGCTCTTAACCTCTGAGCCATCTCTCCAGCCCCTATTTGTTGATTAGTTTAATCAATAGATTAAAACTAATCTATTGATTAGTTTAATCAATAGATTAAAACTAATCTATTGATTAGTTTAATCAATAGATTAAAACTAATCTATTGATTAGTTTAATCAATAGATTAAAACTAATCTATTGATTAGTTTAATCAATAGATTAAAACTAATCTATTGATTAGTTTTAGAAAAACTAAGATTAACCTTTGGGAGCTGAAATCATGGGAAGGGAAACCAAACACAAATATTATATATGGATATACATATACATGTATGTATATAGATACCAGATTACTTATGCACTGAANTATCTGGAGTGTATCTGATTAAAATCTCTGAGCACCATGACTCCAGTTATGTTAATAGGGACCATATCTCTCAGAAATGCATTAACCAGTGACAGAGACACAGGTCCCTTCTATTGACCCTATGTCCAGCCTTCCTTTCAATATAGCAACTGACCATGTTATGACTGAAGAATCTTAGATACCATAGCAAACAGCTTTAGGATGATTACAACCCTGTGAGAATTAAGACATGCATATTTTGGCTTGATGACATAGCAAGTCTAAACTTACCAAATGAGTTCATAACGATTTATATAGAATTGTAATCACTACAACTGTAGATTAGAGAGACAGAGTTTTCAGGGCCCATTAGAGAAAAATGATGGTAGATGTATGGATGAATGACAGAACTTGGAAACCAAATGGTCGTTTAGCAGCCCCACCTCATATCCTTGGGGGACGCACGCTGGTTCCATTACCGCTTTAACAGAACGAACAACACAAGGCGAGCTGCATTGCAGGGCCGGTTTTAAACAGTCTGCTGTGGGAGATGATGGNTTTGCTGAGCCATCGTTTTTATCCATAACTGAACACTGGCTAATGTGTCAGGAGAAGAAAGGATTGTAAGAGTCAAGTNCCGGGGGATAACACTGGAGGACAATATTTTACAAGTCACCAAATCCAAACGTTCAGCAAATAAATATGAAACAACAGTAGGGTTTCATATCAAAATTGCCCTTGTGGCAATTTACCTTTGATTCAGAAGGGTCTTTTGTGCTCTTAAAAGTAGTTTCTGGTGTCAGACACTTCTATGGGCATCCAAAGTAGGAGGATGCTTATCGGTAAGACTGGCAATAGATGCTGTTTTACAACTNAAAAAGTGGCACTTTCTGAGTTCTTTCAGAGACATTCCAACTTNATACCAGTACAGGATACGCCCTTGAAACCCCATCTGCGTTCCTGGGTTTTAGCTGGAGCCTGAGACAAGGAATACAAAAACACCTGCGAGTATTTGGACCAGATTATTATTCCTGAATGACCTCCAAATGTGTCTCTCAAAAATCAGTGCAGACAAGCTGGCAAGATGTCTCAGGCGGTAGAAACACTTGGCCTGATAAGAAACATAAGCCTGATAACCTGAGTTCAGTCCCTGGAGTTCACGGAAGAAGGAGAGAACTGACTCACTGACTCTCAGGAGTTATCCTCTGATCTCTACCCATGGGCCATAGCAAGCAAATGCCTGTATGCAGGTGTACACACACACACATACATACACACACACACACACACACACACACACACACACAAGAATGCACAATACACCACCACCAATAATAATAATAATAACTTTTAAAAAATAAAAACATCAGTGTAGAATGACAGAGGGCAACCAACACCACTCTTGAATGAATCACTAAATCTACACTCCAGTCCAGGAAGTAACATGAGTTTCTTAATCTTTAAATAGGACTTCCTGTAATACCCACTCCAAAAATATGATTCTGTGAATTCATGGGGTGTTTATTGAGTAGCTACTATCTGTGGTAGACCCAGGCTTACAACTGATGAGAGAGAAAGGATCTGTTAAGACATAATCCTCACCGGGCATAGTGGCACAAGCCTTTGATCCCAGTACTCAGGAGGCAGAGTCAGGCAGACCTCTGTGAGTTCAAGGAGAGCTCGGTCTACATGATGAGTTCCAGGACAGCCAGAGTCATATAGTGAGACCTTGCCTCTAAATAAATGAATAAATAAATAAATAAATAAATAAATAAATAAATAAATGTAAATAAATAAATAAATAAAATGTCAAATCAAAACAAACAGAACATAATCTCATCTTTGAGGAAGGCGCAGTTTGGAAGAGAAAGTGAAGCATGTGGATATGTATGCAGAAGATCCAGAAAGGACCACTTAAATGAGTGCACTAGACAATACTCCCAGGATGGGCAGAATGAGAGCGTTCTGATGGCAAGCTGCAGGTGGCAATCACAATCACAACTGCCCACGATTTCTCTAGTAGTAAATACTTAAATATGTTCAACTCCATTTGCCGGAAGTTGGACATAGGAAAGGAAAGGAATGTTTCTCGAGATTCCCTCTTATCAATTGCTTTTCAGTCTTATCCCATCGAGTCCCTAATTATTCCTATTATGTAACTATCACCTCC
This sequence comes from Neotoma lepida, assembly GCA_001675575.1. NCBI lineage: Eukaryota > Metazoa > Chordata > Mammalia > Rodentia > Cricetidae > Neotoma > Neotoma lepida. The sequence goes on along the minus strand of LZPO01097153.1, from coordinate 290,036 downwards.
ATTTTCCAGATGAACAAACTGACCCAGAACTTCAAGTGTCTCATGACTCTTGGCAAAAGGCAAAAGCCAGGCTCAGAGTCTAGTAGATGCAGAGCAATCTTGCAGTCCAGTATCTAGAGATCAGCGTTCGGGTCTGACCTTAGAAAGGTATGAGGTTTGGTATTATTTTTGTGCAAAATCAAGTGCAGAGATATCTGAANAAAGGCATCTCTGCCGCTTGTTCCAGAAGAGAANGGTCAAACNAATCAACCGTATCCACATTCTCTAAAACTGCAGGGGAAAGTCTTCCAAACAATGACTCCAGGAATCCGTGAACCCCACAAAAGTGCTCCACCGTGAACCCCACAAAAGTGCTCCATTTCAAAGGCATACCTTTGTGTTTGCAGTTCAAATATCAAGTTAGCCAGCCAATGAGCATGGCTCAGAAATCTGAGCCAGTTAGCAAAACCACTGCCTTGCCTTATTTGGATAAAAAACAGCCTCAAAGACAACCAGTTTGGGAGTCATGCATGCCCTGAGGCTGAGCTTGGCAGCACCTCTGCCCATGCCTTGCCTTGCCCTGCCCTGTTCTGCCCTGCCCTGCTCCAGCAGATGGAGGAATTGAACCAGCTATCACCATCCCTTTGCCACCAGGCTGATCTGGATAGAAAAAGTCTCCATCTCAGACACTAGATCTGCTTCTCCAAGTTCCAAGAACATACACCCAGAACTGTAGGCATCCCCACTCTAAGGTGAAGCTCTGAATTCTGGAAACCAAGGAAGTCATAAGAAACCAAATGGTTAGTTAGCAGCTCAGAGACTTCCTGGAGAGACATCATGTTCCGTGTGATAAAATGGCCCACATCATGGAAGGAAGGTGACACTGTCTAGTTGTTCTTGGAATGCTGTGCCCTAAAGAGAGACTCTCAGTCCCACATGTAGTAAGGCACATGAAGAAAAGGTGTTGGTATCTATGGAGCACTTTTCAAAGTCCCAAACTAGCACCAAGAGCTTGTGCATTCACTTTAAAGACAAACTCCAGGGGCTGGAGAGGTGGCTCAGAGGTTAAGAGCACTGACTGTTCTTCCAGAGGTCCTGAGTTCAATTCCCAGCAACCACATGGTGGCTCACAACCATCTGTAATGAGATCTGGCACCCTCTTCTGTATACATAATAAATAAATCTTAAAAAAAAAAAGATAAACTCCAGCTTGAACCAAAACAACTTACTTTCTCCCACTGTTCAACCCAACATTTAGCCTCTCCCTCTTTTCAGTTGTGTGTGGTGTGTGTGTGTGTGTGTGTGTGTGTGTGTGCATGGTGGGAGGGTTCATTAATTCCTTCTCTTTTCTGAAAAACAACATTGGGCAAAATTTCTCCCAGGAAGGATAGGAAGATACAGGTCAACAAATAGATGAAATTTCTTAAAATCAGAATACTTAGATATTGGCTCCATGCTGATAGCCTCTCCTCTGGTATACTGACATATATAATGAACTCCCTACCCCCTTCCAAATTTTTAAAGGGTTTAATCAACCTTAGCAATTGTTGCTCCTCCCCATGATGGTGTTCAAGGAAGGAAGCAGAGTGTGGTAGAACCATAGAGTTATGGCTAAACAGGTTAGATTTCTCCTAGGAATCTTCTCCATCATGGTTTCCCAAACTTCACTGTGGCCCAGGCAGTGAGTTTCCCTGAGTCTCTAATTGTACAGCTATGTTGCTCCAGAAATGCCTCTTATGCTTAGCCTTCTTGGGCCATGAATAGTAAATGAATTACATCATTGCTACATTATCTGGGGTATAGAAATGCATAAAAAACTTGCATTATTTTTAATATCGCCAACAAATATTCATGGGCTCCTAGTGAGTTGTGAGGCAAGACAAAGTGTANAAAATGGATAATATTCACTTGAATATATTCATAGGAGGATGAAGAAAATAATACCTTCTCTTGGTGAAACAGAAAAAAACTCATGAATGAATGGCAATTCTGAATGCAGGCAACGTATATTTTGCTGTAGTATATCTCAAAAACTTCATCCTTGAGGAGAAAAGTCCAGGGATATGGCATGGACTTACACTTAAGAGGATGTAAGGAAATATTCTTGCTTATGTCAGTGAGATGACTTTTGAGATAAAGGTGCTCACAGCCAGGCCTGATGACCTGAGTTCAATCCTGGGGATCCATATGGTGGAAGGGAAAGAACCAACTGTTGGAGAATATTATTTTAAGATTTGGTACATTCGTTTATGCTGTGGAACATTTGTTTTATGATGCAAAGATGTGTTGCATTCTTTTATGTTGCATTTGTTTAACTCTGTGAAGCTGTGTTACTTTGCCTCTCTAAAACACCTAATTGATCTTACAAAGAACTGACCGGTCAATAGCAAGGTAGGAGAAAGGATAGGTGGGGCCAGCAGGCAGAGAGAACAAATAGGAGGAGAAATCTGGGAGAAGATCAAGGAGCAAGAAAAGAAGGGGCTAGTCACTCAGCAACACAACCAGTCATGGAGTAAGAAGTAAAGAAAGATATACAGAATAGAGAAAGATAAAAGCCCAGAGGCAAAAGGTAGACAGGATAATTTAAGAAAAGCTGGCTAGAAACAAGCCACGCTAACACCAGGCATTCATAAGAAAGAAGAAGCCTCAGTGTATTTATTTGGGAGCTGGGTGGCGGGTCCCCCAAAGAGTAAAGAGTAAAAAACAACCAACTACAACCAACTCCTTTGAGTTGTCTTCTGACCTCACATGTGCATCATGGCAAGTGTGTGTGTGTGTGTGTGTGTGTGTGTGTGTGTGTGTGTGTGAACATGTGCAAAGAGAATTACTTAAAAAAAAAGAGAAGATACTTTTCCTCATTCCTGTTCTCAAATTAATGGACATTCTGACCACACTGACCACACTGTGTAGAATACTGTATTAGTTACTTTTCTGTGGCTGTGATAAAACACTCTGACCAAAGGCAACTTAAGGAAGAGAGTTTATTTTGGCTTATGGTTCCAAAGGATAAGGGTCTGTGATTGCAGGGAAGCATGACAGCATGATGGCAGCAAGAACAAGAGCCTGAGAGATCACATGTCTTAACAGCAAGCATGAAACAGAGAGAGTGAACTAAAAGTAGTGAGAGACTGTATACTCTCATAACTCACCCCAATACTTCTGCCAGTGTGGCCACGCCTCCTAAACCTCCCCAAACAGTGCCACCAACTAGAGACCAAGCATTCACAAGAGCTTCTGGCGGAAATTGTTCATTCAAACCTCCATGGACTCCCTATACATTTCCAACTGGGACAACAAGCAAACTTGAATTTCAATGACTTCTAGTAAGTTATTAGTAAATAAGTAATTATGTACATTTAGGCTTTGGATCTTTCCCTTTCCATCTTATCAGCCAGGAAAATCACCTTTAAATCATGTTAGGGTTGGATAGGAGGCCTAAAAGGCTCATGTATTGAAGGCATGGTCAACAGTTAGTGGACAGAATCATTGCAAGGGGATTGGATCATGAGGGCTCGGCTTTCATCGGTGGATTAATCCATTGGTGGGTGTAAATCTAATGGCATTAGTGGAAGGTGTGGATATTTTCAGAGGTGCCATCTTTTGGGGTATGTCACTTAAAGGCATGTCCCTGAGGGCTATGTATTGCCCTGAACCACTTCCTCTGCTCTTGTCTCCTTCATGGTTTCCTACCATGACTGAACAGCTTTCCTCTGTCATAACCTCTGCCAGAATGTTCTTCTTTACAATAAGCCCAGAAACAATGGAGCCAGCTGACCATGGACTAAGAACTCTGAAAACGTGAGCCAGGTTAAAACCTCTCTTCTGTTTTTCTAGATATCTGTCATAGTGGTGGAACTGACACATACATCATTGGTCATCCGTGTTCTGATGTTGATAAGGAGGATGCTGAGTCANCTAGCTCAAAGTAACTTGTATATTCTCAGAATTTCATCAATTATTCACAATCCATCTTGGCCTGTCATATATTCACATTGGTAATAAGCATCTGGTACCTTAGGACAGCCCTTGACAAAANTAAATCATCTTTTACTGTTGCTCAAAATTAAATTTTGGATAGGGTGATGAAGGTTTATTGTGTATATGTGTGAAAAAGCCATGATGAGACCTGCTGTTTTGTACAAATGGTATGGGCTAGCATTTTTACATCAATTATTGTTTTTTTTTTTAATGTATAGCAAAAAGTATAGATCCAAAGAAAATGGACACATTTTGTTACTGGACATCCACGATAGGTTGGCTTTGCACATATACTCACTGTACAAATACTTAAAGCATAAAAATATAACTGNACTGGGGCTGGTAGCACCAGTTTGTAATCCCAGCTTCTCAGGAGTCTAAGGCAGGAAGATTGAAAGTTCAAGGCCTTCCTTTGCTATGGAGTGAGTTAATGGCCAGTCCACACAACTCAGTCTCAAAATATAAAAAGAGGACTGGGGACCTAGCTGAGTAGGGACATGATTACACAACATGTATAAGGTCTTGGGTTCAGTCCACACTGTAAAAACTTAAATTTTCATGAGGTCAATTTTTATATTATGAAGATACATTATATACATGACTACATATCCTTTTTTTTTCTTTTGAGACAGGGTTTCTTTGAGTAATACTGGCTGGCCTGGAATTGGCTCTGTAGACCAGGCTGGCCTTGAACTCACAGAGATCTGCCTGCCTCTCCCTCCTGTGCTGGGATTAAAAGCATGTGCCACCACCACCAAAAGATATTTTATTAAAAGATATATACCAAAAGAGTGCATATCTTTTAATAAAAACTGTAACTCAAAGTTCCACGTTTGACTTATTTTTATGCCCAAGTTTCAAGGTGATACAGAATAGGAACTTAGTAGCATTTTCTTAAATTTCTTCAGATCATTGTTATGAATAATAAAAATATAGAAACATTTTAAAACACATATTTCAGTCTTAAAATGGCTACATTAACATAATTATAGCCTTAGTTGCCAATACTGCCACATTTCTCATATTTATGAGAATACTGAGGTTCTCTTAGATCACAAGCTAATAGGCTCCTTGCTCTAAATATACACAGTGAAATCTTCAGCAGATTTCTGAAGTGATGAGGTCTGACCCTGTAGATATCTGTTAAGTAAATTACTGCAGCAGGGAGGGTCCTTTCTCCTTCTTGTTTTGCCGTTAAACAGCTGCTAGGAAATATATTTTTAGATTCGCTTTTAAAGGAAATGCTATCTACTTTTGGAGACACATCTAGAATGTTCCTTCACTCCCAACCACATGGTGCCGACCATCTTCAGAATGTTGTAATCCATGTCTCTCCTTGGAGGTCAGCACAAACACAGTCCTACCCTATGTGTTCATCTCAAATGAAGGTATCCAGCTCTGATTCCGTGGTGAAGCATTTCATGAGAAACACACGTCAGTGTTCAGGTCTACGAGAGAATTTTTCCACTGTGAATGTGTTTTGACTTCCTGCTGTCTACGGCTGTGTTTGGCAGTTCTTCCTACTCCATTAAGGGCAAATGAGAAGTAATGGGTTCCAAAGGGCGAAAACGACATGGCCAACCATGACCTTTGATGTTACAGGAAAAGGAAAGGAAAGAAGGATGAAATCAAGTGCATGTGTGGACCTGGACCTAGCAAATGAATCAGGCACAGTGTTCATGCTTTAGGAATGTGACATGACTCAGTGCTGCCTGTCAATGGCTTAAATGAAGTCCTGGATAGTCACACCTTTTATTAGGAGAGGCCTCAAGGAAATAATATCTGCACAAAATGACTTCATGAATGCCTCCTCCTTTGTGAGGGAATAAGAAGATGCTGGAGTCTTGAGAACTCTTCAAGTGGAAATAGATGGGATTTTGACAACAAAATGATTCATTCTTTTCAGTTGTATACAATCCGTATAATTAATTACACCTTCCATGAGCCCAGTTTAGACATCATCCTGAAGTTTCAATCCATGGGATTAAATCTGCATTCACAGGACAAGATCGCCATTTAGGCTCTAACCCTATTCCAGCTGAACTATATCACTCATTTAATAATTTTCTTTAAGTCGGTTTTAAACTGACCTTTAACTGCTTAACTGTGACACTCATTAGTTCCTAGGCTCATGGTCTTACAAATCTTTTTTAAAAANTCATTAAAGACAATATTATACAATGACTAAAATTTAAGCCGGGTGTAGTAGCACACATCTGTAATACTAGCCATTGAGGCCAGCATGGGATGTGTAGTAGCACACATCTGTAATACTAGCCATTGAGGCCAGCATGG
>LZPO01097153.1:263524-274687 GCA_001675575.1 Neotoma lepida | reverse complement strand
TGATGGAAAAGTCTAGGGAATAGAGGAAGCTAGGGTGTGCTGCATGTAGGCAAAGAATTTAGCTACGGTGTAGAATGGAAGTTATTGGTTTCTAAGGAGACCATTCCTCATTGTCAAACACAAAGCTCAAATAGAAAACAACTGGGAAGCAGCAACTGACTTGGGTTGGTAGTTAATTTAAGATGCAAGGTTAATTCTGGGGAGTGTGTCCTAAATGCAAATCTAGCAGTTGTCTGCATTCAAGTAAAAAATTAAAGACATATGAGTAAGAGCCACAGTAGGCTCAGAACATTTCACAATGACAGCAGAGACTCTTGGGAAATAATATCAATGTACACAAGAAATAGAGAAGCCCCTAATGATAATATAACCAACAGGGTTAGTGAATAGGAAGCCAAAAGTTTCCTTTGAGAGCCACAAAACAGAATGAATGGGTGAGCTTTGAGGTATGTATAATTTGTGAATAAGCACACATGATTTATTCAGAAGGGCCTGTCTATATGGTGGGACCAGTCCCCTGGGAATTGAATTTTCAAACCTACCTGAGGTAAGGAACAAAAGCCATGTGACTAAATAAGATCGGGGTGCTCTACACCCACGTGGAAAGAATCAGCAGACTCAGGAGTCCAGTTAGGTATGCTCAGTTCTAGCCAAGAAGAACAAGTCTCATTAGACACAGCGGCCCAAGAAATGCTCAACTAGATGTTAAGTGAAAAACTAGATGCCTGCTTCCCCACATAAATTCCATGCACACTCAGAGGCCCATAACCTCAGAGTTAATACTTTGGTCTCACTTGCTTCCTGGGCAACACCATTCTTATCATAAAACCGCTCTGGGAGAACTGCCTGTAAATTGCAGATCCACAGTCTTACATTTCTTCTGACTCAAAGGCAAGGTATTAAAGTCCTTGTTTAAGGAAAATCTCAGAGGTCACTGCAGAATCCAGATATTGCTGCCANGGCTCCTCTGGCTGTTCCAATTCATCTTTTTCATATGCATGTTTATTGGGAAGGAGTGGGCAGCCCGGAGGTCTGGCCCGGGCTGTCTCTGGAGGCTGGTGAGTGAAGTCTTATGACGTCAGGCACAGAGCTGCTATGACTGATGCCTATGAATGGTTACCATGGCATTCTTTCATGGCCACACTCACAGTGCCAACACACAGGAGGGCGCAGTGCGCCTTGGCCCACCGTGCAGCTTGGTTTAGTCTGAGTCTATGCTAACAACTGATACGTGCTCTGTTCCCTTTCCACTCTTCACCACTAGCAGTCATGTTTTACAGCCGGACTGTATACAGACAAGGCTTAGCAAAACTGCCAGCCTTTTCTCAGCAGTGCAGCTATACTCATTGGGAGAAAGGAAACCAGAGCCCAAAAATGGGGTTGAAAGATTTCCACATCTTTAAGTTTTTGGAATCTAGGAAAAGGGTCTAAGTTATAAACTTCAGATATGGTCATACCTAAATGGTTCTCAAAGAGTCTTCTATATTTCTTGTTTCTGAGTAATCTTTACTAAAATACAAGAACTTTTCTGCTAACCACACTGTGAACATTTGTTGTCCCTCATTTGAGGGTAATGACTAAGTTTCTCTCTCACACACACAACTGTTATCTGAAGTGGGCTGTGAACAACCCAGAAAGGAATCACTCATGTTTTACCCACAAGCAAAAGGCTGTAAGGCTTTGCTGGGGTCCAGAGCAAAGTCTCCACATCTTAATAGGTTACACACATGTGGTTAACATTTGAGGTTCCTGGTCCCCTGCNGCAGGTCCTGTGTAGGCACCACATCTGCTCAAGAGTTAAAACAGGTGTCTTCCTCAGCCACAGGCAGGGCTCCCAGAAACAATTGTGGGGCGCCTGTCTGAAGAAGGGCGCTGCGTAACAGAAAGAGAATTTGGCAGAACTGCAGGTGGAAGGAAGACTGGGCACATTCAAACTAAAGATATTTTAAGGGCAAAAACTTATATAGTTCCCCAGAAAGAGCACAGCAGAGTCAGTCATACAAGCCAGGGTTTTATAATGTCGAACTAAGCTCCATTAATGGCATGGCCCATTGTCTTCATACGGCTAGGGCTTGCATTTAAAATGTAACTGACCAAGAACAAATCTCAAAATTCTAGATTTTTCTGAAGTAGCACTGCAGCCTTTTAGTTTGAATTACATAGAGTTTTACACATGGAATAAAAGAAACATGAAAAAAAAAGCAGTCGAGGACATAATAGGTCTTTGCCTTNGAAACGGTGGGCTCTGGTCCCACTGTGACTTGACTCTCATTACAATTCAGAATTTCATGGAAATTCTTCCAGAGCCCTCAGTTGTCTCTCCTGACCCCTTTCTTGGTTTTAAATCCACTTACCCCATGTGGAAGACAGAGCTGTGGACCCCANAGATTCTGCATCCTCATGCCCTGCACATGTGATGTTAGGTTACAAGGCAAAGGCACACTAAGGCTGCTATCCAGCTTACCTGAAAATGGGGGGTTTCCCCAGACTATAAGTAGATCCACAGTAACTGCAAGTGACTTTAACAGTGGACAACAGAAGATGGGAGATTTGACAATAAAAGCAGGGCCAGAGGGATATCATTTTATTGGGATTGAAAACAGGTTGCAAATCAATATAAGTGACTTCCAAAAAATAGGACACACACACACACACACACACACACACACACACACACACACACACACACTGACTCTTTAGAAAAGAATTTGGCTTGACTGGCCAGTCCTTATTTAGACTGGTAAGACTCTAGACACATAAGGCTGTAAATACGTATTGTTTTAATACACTAAATTTGCCATCATTTGTTACAGCAGCAAGAAGAAGAAACACAGTGTGAGGAATAGAGTGCAACCCATTCACTGAAAGTCCAATAGGAAATAATGCCTAGTTTCCTCAACAGTAAGAAGTATTTTTTTTTAAGTTGAACTCCAGTGTCCTTGTACACACTATGTATGGGTTGGGGAAGGGGTGCACTTTGAGAAACTGACTTTTTTATTCCCCACTTTTATTTAAGCTAGACACAGATCCTCCCAGTAGACAGGCATTAATGTGATCCTCAGACTCTTCTCATAGAGTTTTCCTGGACTTTTTCCTTCCAAACATCCCCAAGTATTACAAATATCNGGGTAATCTCCCAAGATGGCCTAAATCTAGAGAGTTCAGCTTCCAAATAATGTAGGTATTTATATTCTGCCCTCAACATGGTCCAGAGAATTCAGATTTGGTAATACTTACTATTAAGAGCAAACAGCCCTGAGTTAGCAGGTGAGCAACTGCCTGAGGATGTTGGGACCTGGAACTTTTCCATGCAACTCATGCACTTTTTTTCCATTTGCTTGTTTTTACTGAATGAAAACATTGCAGCAGATTCTCTAGCTAAGCTAATGCATTACGGACCAAGGCTACTGCGATGGAAGGCAGTCAAGACACCTTTGAGATCTTCAGAGTAAAGATTTATCTCAANTCTGTGCTTAGGGTTGAGGATACAGAACAGTCTAGTGGAAGGGCACTTGTAGGAGACCCTGCATTCCACCCTAATCACCACTAAAATAAATAAGTAAATAAATAAAACTGAGAACTGAGATCTATGCTAAGGGAATGAAGCTAGAAGCAGCCCCGTTCTAATCTCTTTGCTCCAAATGACCAGGAAATCTTACCGTTTTACCAATGAACAATCAAGAGTCACCGGACGAGACAAGCCACGTGATCCCGGGAAATGTGGNNGTGGGATGGTAGTGGGTTGTGAGAGCAAGGGACAGTGTGAGCGGGGAACACAGTCAGAACTGGAACAGTAGTACTCACCCTCACGTCTCCGTTCACAGCTTTCGCCATGTGGTTAAAGGCATGTGAAGGATCCTTGTTGTAGACTTTGAGAAGGGATCTGTCTTGGATATTCCTGGAATCAAACACATCCATCACTATGGCAGACGAAAGGAGCCTGATTCTGGCCATTTCCTCTCCCTATCCTTAAGCATCAGGCAAAACACACAGACAGACACTCCGGCAGTTGTCTACCATGAACCAGACAAAAAGTCCTTTCACCATAAAATGGGCAAAGATAAATAAGGAAAAGAAGAAGAAAAATGACTCTGGCTTTTCTTCCCTCGTCTTCTTCCTAGGGAACGTGTTATTCTTGCAGTATTAATGTCCANCCATAAATATCAGGTAACAAGACTTGCTTTCAAACTTCAGAGTGTGGAAAACTAACACTCCTGAAGGCAGTAAAATGCCAATATTTACATTACTTCAAAGAGCTTTGGTTAATATTTAAATATTTAATTGTTTACTTTGCCTAAACACCTGGTTTTCTCCTTATCTAATGAATGTACACATAAAAATGATGTTTTTTTTGCTTTCAGACATGCTCAGTATGGGAAACAAAATGTANACAGAATGTAGAAAAAATATCAAAAGAGATCAAACTCAGTATATCTAACAATGCATTTTTGTCCTCCCACAGTGCATTTTTAAAAATACTTTTCTCCATACAAATTGAAACACAAAGGAAAAGTAGCACATAGAATCTTCTTTGATTTTGATCCTAGTTGTTAGAGCCAAGAAATCCAACTGCCGAAGACGTGTTCTGCATCCTGCTCAAAGCCTACCTTCAAATCACAGGAGAGTGGCCCTTCTCTCTCCTTAGGTTGTTCTGTGGTGCCTCTAGCTCATNTACACTGCGGTTCCATCCAGTGCTGACTGGGGCTGAGGGAGAGTGGGCAGGCGGACGGTATCTTTCTTGTAGGTGTACTTGCATTGAGTGGGCTGACCACAAGCACCGGGATCCTTAGGTTATGTTTGTGTTTTAAATGAAGTGGAGGATTCCTGGAGGAGTCTTGTTTCTCTCTAAATATCCGCCAGTCATTGCTTTGAAGCGCCAACTAGTCCTAGCTTGCGTGGCTGCTTCATTTCTTAAGTAGCTCATTAGAAGTGAGCTGGGGGAGCAGGCAGCCCTTGTTATCAACAGGGGCGAGGTTAATTCGGAGGAGAGAGTCAGGAGTAAGGATGTGGCGGTTCATGAAAGGAACCCAGCCTCTGGCTAGCAGACGTCACGTGTGACATGTGCTGAAACTGGAAATCTCACTCGCCATGAGAAAGGCTTACTATGATTGTAAAATGTATTTAAAATATACGAGCTTGGTTTATGATTAATTTAGAAACATATTCACCCGAGATGAGCCAACAGTAAAAGGCCAGACGGCATTATGTTGACATTTACCAAACAGCATCCTGACCTGAACTCTCCTCAGTACCTCCCTGAGGAAAACGTATGAAGCNAGCACAATAATGAACTAGTCAAATGGTTAGCAAATAGGCTCTGGCTTCTAGAACACGGAAAGACATAAAACGGAATTTTATGACTTCAGAAGATTAAAGCCATTGTCTTTAGTTAACATCACCTGTATTCCTGTTTTAATGTATTACATAAGGTTTGTGGTAAAAATTTCCACCTTTAAACTTAAATATATCAAAGCCTCTTAAGTACAAAAGCTAAAAACGGTACTATGGGGAGGATATACATGATCATTTAAGGTAAANATTATATTCACCAAACAAAAATATTTTATCCTGAACACTTTTAGGCTCATTTTTCACATTTAAATTAAAGAAACAAAAGGCAACTCAAGGAGAGAGAAGGGCTGAGTGCCAACAAATTATCATTGTTGCAATAAAAAACAAACAACACAGTAATATATTTGAGAATTATTAGGTTGTGCGCGTGTTTGCGTGCAAGTGTGTGTNTGCATGTGGGGGTGGGGGTGGGGCATGGACTAAAACCCAGGCCTTGTTCCTGGCAGGCAAACAGTCTTCTCTTAGCTGTCCCCTCAAATCATCAGTGTTTAACAGGGGACTCTTCCAACGTGAGTTCCTTCCAGTCCTCTCATCAGCTGCTCCCACTAAGGAGGACCATGACCTTTTTCTTCCTTGGCTCTTCCCCTGTCCCCTCCTGACATTTCCACAGAATGCAAAACCAAGCCCATGGAGCCATACCTTAGGACTCGGGAAAGGCATTAGAAAATGGTAATTTATGGAAATGTGCAAATGTTTCTATAGGCGGAAAGTGGATGCAGTCCAGTCACTCCCAATGGCCTCCTGACAGCCTTAGGGTCTGCAATCAAATGGTTTTGCTTACTTTCACATGTAGTCACTATTATTGTCCCCCAGTGCCTCTACCTGTAAATGCGGAAATACAAGATGATTGCCATGAAGTGGTCCATCCATGTAAAAAATACCACATGGCTTTATATTATTACAGGTATATATTTTTGAATATAATGAGATTACCTCCGGTTTAAGTTTATGTTTTGTAAATTTAAAAAAAATGGTGACAGCTTGATTAATAATTTATCTAAAAAAATAAGCATGACTTTTCAGTTATCATAAATATTTAAACCTGTTTTCCAAAAGCAGGAAGTTGCACAACAGATGTAGCACCTAGAGCTTGGGGCATGTGTCAAATTCTGAAAGCCCTAAATTACTCATANACCTTGGCGCCCGTCTGGGTATGTCATCTGGGATCGCTGTTAGGTACGAATCAGCTTGCATCCGTGTTCTGCAGGCACATTTTTACAAAGTGCTACTCGTTATCTCCATGATGAAGAAACAGGGGAGCCTGCTCTCCCCAGGGTAGCACCAGAAAGCCTGAGTTGTGCTTCTCATGATTTGGACTGAGCATTTGAACATCCAGGATGTGTGTGTGTGTGTGTGTGTGTGTGTGTGTGTGTGTGTGTGTGTCTGAGTCTTAATTGGCTGTGTGCTCTTGAATGAGACCCTAACTTTGATACACCTGAGTTCCTGGTTCCATAAAATGAAAGCGCTAGATTAAGCATTTGACTCCTAAACTATTTAGGGGCCAGACCAGCAACTGCTTGTTTATATGGTTCTAAATCCTGTTTCTCCAGCTGTTTGGTTGGGACAGATCAGAAGGGTCCCTTCATTCTATAGACAATACCACTGCAGTTAACGACAAGGCTTTTGTCTCCTTGATGCTAGTATTCCTGTTAATTTGTCCAACTGGGCTTCCTGGAAAAAGTCCATTCGGCAAGTAATACCCTTGGGTAAAGGATGACTCTTTTAGAAATGGAGGGTGAGACGGCTTCTCAGTGTCTTCGGTGGGCACTGAGTCTAGTTTTTACTTCAAACTTGTGAGGCACAATCGGAGACCCCAAAGGATCATTACTGAAAACACCTACAGGTTCTGTCATGGGAGAAAGGGCACTTTGTGAGGGAGTTTGAAAATTTCCGTCTTAAGTACACCTTTAGCTCTTGGCATTTATCACATCTCTGGGCTTCAGTTTCCTTGAATTTGAGATAAAATGCAGTGCTGGGTCATTTCTTACGCTCCTTTCAGCTATGATATAGGCAGAACTAGTAACACATCCACAGGTCTATGTGCAAGAAGTCTGTTCACATCTTTGTATTTAACTTAAGGCACCTAGAGGGTGGATTCCCATATGTGTGCAGCAGTCTTGCTAAATGTAATGACTGGGCTTTCTCCCTCAGGATGAGGAAAAATTTGGACTGAGCACAAACTCTAGACATTGAAATGGTGGTCAAAGACCCTCAAAATAAAATAAACAAACCCCAAAACTATTACCTAAAGCAAGGCCCCCAAACTACTTACCTCACATCATTTAACTCATAATAGACATTTCTGCTTTCATCTTTGATGTAGATGGCAACACTGGGCGACTCCAGCATTTTCATGGTAAGCTGCTGTGGAAAGGCACTTACGAAGAGAGCACGGATCGTGTCTGCGCTTGTGATTTCATTCGGCATCCGCAGCTGTTTGGTTTCATCTCCATACTGCAGGTAGAGAACACCTGCATGCAAAAGAAGCTACAGTTATCGGCTCACAGGTCGAGAACTACGGATGTGAGACAGAAGCTAAGACACTTCTACCACACTGCAGTTACAGATGTTCAGAACAAACCTGAGAAGCAAGCAATGGGGGATGCTCATGTGGATTTTCCACAGAATGCATTAGCTGGTTATCACATAAGTACCTGGTTTTATTCTTTGGGCAGGTGTTAGCCAGGTCATTTCCCCACCATTTTAGAATCAAAAGGACAAGGATCTAACCTTGTTGCCTATAGCAAAAGGCAATACGGAATGTCCTCAGAAGGTATATTTAGGACTCTGACCCTGCAGCATTATTTTTAGCATGTGGTTCATTAACTGGAGGCATAATCATTATAGCAATGCATAAAATCCAGAGCTTGTCTTAGTAGCTCATTTGGAAACACTTCAAGTGGAGTAGTACATTTCTGTGGTTTTACTATAGCTANTGAATGTTTATATCATATTAACCTCCCCTCAAGAGGCTGGCACCTTGACATACCAAATAAAAATGGGACAAGTTGGTTACCATCACTGAATGTCAGAGTTCCAAGCGGGTGACATATGTCTTGTTTTGGCCAATGAGACATTAGCCAATATGGTGCAAAATGAAGACCTGACACTTGCTGGCAAACTGGATTTGTCTTCTTGATGAGCAAAGTTTGACAATGCTCCCTAACAGAATCCAAATTTGAGGACTCCAAGCTAAGCCCAGAAAGACGTCAAATGTAGAAGAAGGGGAGCCCCATCTGACAGCTCCAGCAATGCACCCTCNTGCAGCTAGGAGCACTGGATGAACATCTTGGTCGTGAACTCCCCAGCCAGGTAACAGAAAGGACATGTCCCCACCAAGCACTGCTGCAATTGGAGAGTCCTAGCCAGTAAATGACTATAGGAGCAGTCTCAGGCTACCAAGCTCGCTACTGTAGTTTGAGTATCAAATGACCCCAGTGGGTTTATAAGTTAGAACACTTGATCCTCAGCCAGGGGCACTATTTGGTTAAGTCGAGGCGGGGTTTCAGAATTTGTAGACGGCCCCCATTTACTCTTCTCTTTTTTGTTGTGTGCAGATGAAATGTGATCACCCAGCTTCATGCTCTTGCTGTCATACTTTCCCTGCTAGTTGCCATGTTTTCTNCCACCATATTGGACTCTACCCTTCTGGAACAGTGAGCCAAAATGAACCCTTTCTCCCCTAGCTGTTCTTTGTCAGGGTATTTTATCATNGCAACAGAAAAGAAACAAACGCACTTGCCTTCACCTGCTATTTGGACATGGAAACNGAAACATTAAATCAAAGATTTTGAGATTTCATCTGGATCCTGGTGTTTATGTATTTGTGAGAAGTCATTGGAGAGTAGACTAGCACCACTAGGTAAATATTAGTGGGCAGAGACTGAAAAGGAAACAGATGGCTTTCAGCTAAATATGGCATCTCACCTAACAAACATGTCCTCCAGAATCTCCACTGAAATGGCAAGGATATAAGAAAAAGCACACAGCAAAGAATTAAAAGAGGGAGAGAAGATAAGGAACAGATGAGAGAAAACTAACNCTGAAATTTTCAAGGGAAGAATTCACTATAAAGTGAGTAGGACCAAAGAAACCCATGAGTGCCAGGCTCCTTTTGAACATGGCATACAGAGCTGAAAGGATGAGGCTTGACTCAACNTCGTTTTTTCCCAACGGAAAAGATGTGTCTATCTTTNCCTTCCCTCGNCACTCAACCAAGAAACTCCTNACTGTGTCCATTTTACAAGTCTGAAGAGCTTAACTAAGATTAGATTACAGCCNATCAGGTTTACAGGACAGTGCTAGGGGGATGGCACCCTACTGTAGGAATCAGGGGAACTTCCTTAGAAAGCTGAGTGGCCCAGAGGAAGAGACCCTCAGATTCTGTGAAAGGGCAATGTCAGTCACCGTGTCTGAACATCTGCCATCAGGAATGAATGACTGTATCTCCTGCTGTCATACTAACAGACTTCCAAGCATTTCAGACACCTTATGAAAGCTTTTAACGTGAAAGAAGAAAGCATTAGAGATTTTTATCAGACATCTAACTTCCTAGAAAAAAAAAAGGTTAAAAAAGGCAGGAAAAACAAAAACAGTTTCAGAAAAAATAAACTATAACTTGTATTTTCCCTCTCCCAAACTAAGATTCACGAGACTGCAGACTGAAAAGGGACATGAAATGCCCACCATACTCAGGCTTGTCATTGATACCTGAAAGATGACAGGCCCTGAAGGCTCCTGGAGGTGGGGAAAAGTCATAGAGGAAGGACCAGGCATTAGAAAGACTTTATCTTTCTCAATATCAACCAGGGGCCAAAGGACAAGAGCACACTTCAGAAATTCTGGTGGAATATACTTCCCATGTAGGTTTATACCCCTCCACGTCATCAGCCAGGTCTCTATTAAAGCCATCTTCTCACTGAGGGTTTCTCTAGATATTTCACTAGAATTCCAACACNGTTTCCCCTATTACTTTATATCCTATCCTTGTTTTCTTTCTGTCCCTTAACTTTTCTCACCATGTGCTACAAATTTATAACTTAATTCTTGACCTCAGGTCTGGCTGGTGCAGCTGCCAGCTGGGTACCCATGTCCAGTTANAGAGCGACAGTCTGGAGGAAGGGGATGATGCCTTTACAAACAGAGGGGAATGGTGTTTTCATACTCGATTCTGGAAAGGTATTTACCTTGGTCTTTTAGCTAGAATGAGTTTCAAGAGAATATTTTCTAAAATACCAGTGACTGTGAGCAGCCACACGGGTGGTGGNAACTGAACCTGGGTCCTCTGGAAAAGTGGCAAGCTCTCTTAACCACTAAACCCTCACACCAGCCCCAAGAGGAGGGAGTGTAAAAGGACTTTTTGTCATTGATCTTCTTATCTTCAAAGTACTTATTGTTATCATAGGTCTTCTTTTTCCACCTTTCATGTGTGTGCACGTGTGTGGTGTGTGCACGTGTGTGGTGTGTGCACGTGTGTGTATGGGTATATTTGTGTGTGTATGTGTGTGGGGAGTCATCCTTGACTGCTCTTCTACCTTATTCACTGAGGCAGGGCCTCAGAATCAAACCCAGACCTCACTCATATGATTAGCCTTGGTAGTCAGCTTGCCCTGGGTATTCCCTCTCTCTGCTTCAAGGGCACTAAACATTCCACAGCTGAGCCATCTCTATTGCAGCTCCTTAAGAAATATACACTGGTTGGGCGGTGGTGGCGCACGCCTTTAATCCCAGCACTCGGGAGGCAGAGGCAGGNGGATCTCTGTGAGTTCGAGGCCAGCCTGGGCTACCGAGTGAGTTCCAGGAAAGGCGCAA
>LZPO01097153.1:245007-257079 GCA_001675575.1 Neotoma lepida | reverse complement strand
AGTTCTGATGCATGCTTTCTTAGCATCAGACTCTAGCTATAATTTTTAACAAAAGGTATACAAGTTTCCTTAGGAGATGTGTGCATCCTGTACTGTCTTCTCTGTCACTGACCAGCAAATGTGAGCACCGTTATGGTTTGATAGGAATGTCCCCCTACAGGTTCATGTGTTGNACATTTGCTCCCTAGCTGGTGGTACTACTTGGGAAGGTTTCTGAAAGCTAAAGTGGCAGAGGCAGTCCCCAGGGGCGTGGCTTGGAACAAGGTGTGCCTGTTCCACCAGAAGCTTCTTTGCTCTCTGTTTCCTGGCTGCCATAAGGTAAGAACATTTTCCACCGCGTGCCCATGCCAGCATGCTGCTCTGATCAAGCCGTGGGGCCACGAAACCATGAGCTAAACAAATCTAACCTCCTGTAAGCCATTTCTCTCTGGTACTTGGTCACAATGATGAGAAAAATAATACAAGCAAGATCGTGGCNACTAGTGAGAGACCAAAAACTATCTGAAATCTCTGTAAAATAACAAGGTTTCACACAGCAATAACCAATAATCATTGCACATGAAAATATACTTAGAAAAATTTCTACTATGCAATGCTAGTTGTTTTTGTATCACCACATGGAGATTAAAAAAAAAACCCTGCCAATAGATAGTGTCATAAATCGAATTGCTTAGAATTCTTTTATTTTCTACTGTTGGGGAAAGAATTCTTCTTGGAAATGTATAACATTCTTGTCTCTCAAGTTCGAGTAGAGAGCGGTGCACATATCAACACAGCAACAAAAGTTAGGGTCACCAAGAGCTTCTGGAGGAAGCTTTCAGGGCACAGGGGTCAGGGGGCCTCAATACACCACAAATCATGCTAATGGCAAAGAGATAAAGCTCTTTTCTGACAAACACTACCAGTGGACGTCAGTCAGTAGAGCTGCACCTTGGAAGTCTATGCCATAGAACTGACATCCTACTTTTTCAAGCTTATTTTAATTTTTATTAATTATTTTTAATCTTGACAATATAATACAGGTATATGATGTAATGTGATTATATTCACCTACTCTTACTATTTATTTTTATTCTTGTGTGTGTGTGTGTATATGTGTGTGTGTGTGTATATGTGTGTGTGGGGTGTGTGTGGGGGTGTATGCGTTATGTGAATTTATGTGCACCACATGCTTGCAGGGACCTATGGAGACCAGAAGAGAGTATCAGATCCCCTGGAACTGGAGTTATAGGCAGTTGTCAGTGGACACGTGGGTGCTGGGAACTGAACCCAGGTAGGTCCCCTGCAAGAATAGAAGGTGCTCTTAACAACTGAGCCATCTGTCCAGCCCAACCTCCTCTTACTTTTTGAATTAAAAATATTTTGTTNGTTGTTGTTGTTGTTGTTTTATGAGTCAAGTCTTAAACCCCTGGGTTCNAGTGACNCTCTTGTCTCAGACTTCCTGTAGCTGAAACTACAGGCAAGGGTCACCANGCAAGGCTCAAGCTTATTTTAAAAAGGCACAAATATGGGCTGCTTGGACCTCAAAGCATCTGTGCTTTGGGGCCATCTCTTCTTAGTTCTTTCCTCACTCTTATTCCTAGGCTTGACACATTGGTTCCTTTGTCCTGGCTGTGTTTCAATTTCCATGTCTGGGCCCGGGACTCCTGTCCAAGTGATTCTAGTCCTCATTGTCTATGAGTCTCATCGAAAGCATGTCCTGTCTAGCACATCAAGGAAGGATTTGGGGACAGTAGTTACAATCCATCTTTGAGTGGCTGGCCTTAGGGTGCACATGTCGCTANCACGGATAGGGCCCTAATATGAGGCCAACACTGTCATATGCTGCTATTGACAGATATTCAGGAATATTCATAGGGTCTCCTTGCTTTTCAGTTCCACAAATCTATTAGATCTACTAGATGAACAATAAAATTGGAAAGACAGGCAGCCAGGAGGGTATGGTTCATCCTAGGGAACTGTTCCTTTCTGGGCAGTTCTTCCTCAGTTTCTTTTAGGAGTTTGAAGGCCAGTCTCAAAATATTTTCCAGACAGGAGAAAGGATGTGGGCAGTTTGGGGAAATCCATACCTCTCTGGCCTTCATTTTGAAGCTCTTAAAAGAAACAAATAACAACAGCAACAACAATAATAAAAACCCACACAGAGTTGCCATATTGTTCATGAGCCTGGAAAAGACATAACCCATCCAATGCCCACACTCCTAGGAAAGATCAACTTCCTAAAGATTTGACCTAAGAGAAGGGCAAGACTGATATGCATCAATCCTGATGGAATAATAAGGGTCATACTATGTGACACAAGTGTCTGGAAGGGGACCTATGTTCCCAAGCTGCCAACATGGGCAAAGAAATTCTTGGTACTGTGGAGTGACNTGGCACGNCTGTCGTTGGGTTGTCTTTCCAGCCACCATGCAAACTAGAACTGGACTGGAGGCAGAAGCAGAGGGAGGCAGGCAACCTTGGCAGTAAGCAGGCTGAGATGTCAGGGTGGAACTTCTCCATCAGATGAGCTAGCTTTGTACTGATGGTTCAGAGAACTCTAAAATCAAACCTGGCTTTATATTCAGATCTGGACATTATGAAGGTTAAACCCTTAAAACTACATTGATGGAGCTGGAGAGATGGCTCAGTGGTTAAGAGCATTGACTGCTCTTCCAGAGGACCCGGGTTCAATTCCCAGCACCACATGNCAGCTAACAACTGTCTATAACTNNGAGATCTGACACCCTCACAGAGACACATGCAGGCAAAACATCAATGCACATAAAATAAAAATAAATAAATAAATTTAAAACTACACTGACAAAAGGTATGCAAGTACTGTATGCTGCCCAGGGCAGCAGATTGGTGTGTTACACACTAGGACTTGGGTGCTCAGAACTTTCAGCCAGAGGTAAGAACAGCAAGGTCTTCACCTTCTGGCGATCATGAAGCTGTGGCCGTATACCACCACCAGTTCATTGTTAAGTGTTCCCGATGGAGCTGGGTACCACAGAACACTCACTGCTGATCTCATCAGGTTTGGCTTTTGCGCCAGAAACAAAGGTGAACCCAAATGAACTACTAATAGCGCACTACCTTTTATATATCGCTGACTTTGTTACTATTTTATATCTAAATTTTTTCCCCATGGCTCTTCTCTGACAATCATTCTGTCATTTGCTCGCTTACTGATTCCCCTGGGCTTTCCATCGTCTCTTCTAGGGCTATTATAAAAGTTCACAGCTGTCTTGTGGGCACTCCCAGCCAGACCCAGCCAGACTCCAGCCTGAAGTGGACAGTGACAGGGCTCTGGCCTCCAGANGAGTTCATTCTGTTCCTGGCTCTCCACCCACTTCCCAACCCCGGGGTCCTGCCTTCTGCTCCCAGCATGGCTCCTCCTGTGTCCTCAAAGTCACCAGAGGGAGTGGATGTGCTGGCAGCCCCATGTGAACCTTCTGTCTCTGCCCCTTTCTACACCCTGGCCCAGCAGGAGAACTGGAATGTTCTTTTGGTCCTGGCCAGAGGAACCAAGTGGCTTCGAGAGNGCTACAGTTTAGCTCATGGATTAGCTGAGGCCTGGGATGGGCACCCAAGATCCCAACTGTGGATGTGTGAGAATGTGGTAGCATAATGAGAAAGAAGAACAAGGTTTGGTTAAGTGTTTGTACCTGGTGTGGACTGTCCTAATAGGGAAGGGACAAAGGGATTGGGGGACAAATTTACCTGCATTTGGAAAGGTGGACCTGTGTATGTCACTTCTTGCTTAAGAGCATGTGAGAAGGGAAGGAGTTGCTGCTAGTGTTGTCCAGGTGAAGGAGGGTAAGAAAGACATTCTCTCTCCCAAACTGAGCAGCTTCTAACATGTGGAGATTCTAAGGAAAGGTCAAGCTGATGGAGCTNGTTCTTGTGACATAAACCTCCAGGACTGAGCTTGACAAATCTCACTTCCAATCTGCTTTCTCAAGACCCAGCCCCCCATCCTGCCACCCAAGGAATTTTGTCATTTTTTTTTTACATTTTCCTCCCCCTTTGTTACTTTCTAAAGAGACATTTAAGAGACCCACACATGACTACTTCTCCTCCCTATCTTCCTTTGAAGTCTCACAATGCCTTTTAAGAGAAGCTTCTGATGTCAACCACAGGATCACATAAAGAATGAGTGTCTGAGGGCAGTTGAATCATGTGGGCCCCCTTGGAGCAGCTCTGGAGGCAGGAGACTGGGAGGAGGGACCTGAGACCAACCAAGCTGCTAGGATTTCTGTCCCCACTGCCCGGAAAACACACAACCTTTGCTTCCAGATTCACCATAAATCACTGTTCAGAAATACGAGTCCCTTCTAAATGCCTCAAGATCTAAGTGACCTTTGTGTACATTCCTACTTTAATAAAAGCACTGGAAGAGATCGATCAGGCCCACAGGTACCTCCAGCTGCCTTCCTCCTGAAGGAATTTATCAGGCAAAGTCANTGGACTGTGCTGTCCTGAACATAACATGCATTCAACAAGTTGACTGCCCACCCTGGGCTGCAGCAAAACAGGACAGACAAGATTACCCCAAACTTGTCACTTTCGGCTGGGTGCACCCCCCAGCCTTATCTACAGCAGCCATTCTGCTCCTGTAGAAACACACTGCTTATATAACACACAGAAAAAAGGGGAGAATAATAGCCTATGTCTATGTTTCCCAGCATAGGCTAACTCAACTACACAGTGTGCTGACACNAGGGAAAACAACCAAAGGCNAGCCGGCTGAACTAGGATTTTAGCCATNCTTAAATCAATTCTTTAGCAAGAGAGAATTGTGGGTAAAACTTGGAGCTGCTTCACATCTACAGAGTGGCACTGCCTCCATTTCACCCATGTGTTGTGTGTGATCACAGATGGACTAGATTCATTCTAGGGAGACTGAGTGCCTACATACACCACACAGTGTTCTCAGGGCTGATAATAAAGTAGTCAGCTTGGAGTTGTTAATGTGTATTGCCACACAAGAGATAATAAACTCATAAAGAAGTGTGGAGTGTGTCAAATAATAGGGGGAAAGTAAAACGGGTGTGGGGGGGAGGGAGAGCAGCAGGCGGGAGTGGGTGGATTGCTATTTTACTCACAGGAGTTCAATGTCCTGCAGAGACAAAGATGTTTGGGGAAGATGTGGGAGCAGGCTTGCAGATATCTGGAGGGCTAACAGTTCAGACAAAGGGAACAGAAAGTTTCTTAAGTAGAAGTTTGTCTGATGAGTACCAGGAACAGCAGAGAGCTATAGTGTTTGGAGGCAGAGGAGAAATGATGAGGAGACTGATGGTGAGGCCAGAAAAGCAACAAGTGGTAGGCTCACATAGACGCTGGTACTGTTGATGNAGCTGGGAGGCTGATGGGATTGTGGGGAGAGACAAAGCAAGTTGGGCCTGCTTGTTAGAATTGCTTTGGTAAATGCTCCCTTAGAGGGGTGAGGACTAACACTAAGGAACCACAGGAAGCTAAGGCAAAACCTGGAGAGAGATTAGGATGGGTGAGAACAGGAAGGAGGGTGAGAAGTTGTCACATTTCTGGCTACCCAGTGTCATGAGAATCAGTTTCAGGCCCCGCCCCCCACTGGATGCCAAAATATAGAGATGCTCACATCCCTTATACAAAACAGTGCACTATTTGCATATCACCTATGCATACCCTCCTGTATACTTTAAGTCATCTCTAGATTACTTTTAATATGTAATGCAGTATCAATGCTATATAAGTAGCAGTGGTACTACATATTAGGGAATAGTGACAGCAAGAAGAGTCTATATGCGTTCAGTAAAGATGCTGATCGAGCTGGGAGTGGTGGCTCACGCCTTTGATCCCAGCACTTGGGAGGCAGAGGCAAGAAGATCTCTGTGAGTTTGAGACCAGCCTAGTCTACAAAGCAAGTTCCAGGACAGCCAGAGCTGTTAAACATAGAAACCCTCTCAAGAAACCAAAAAACTGCTGATCGACTATATCTTGTAGATTGAATAGGACTTCCTCTAGGCTGAATACAAATGAGATCAAAAGAAGATTCAATTATAATGACGAAGGTTCAACCTGAACAACTGGTAAAGGATAATACCATCTACCCAATTTAGGGCAGAGCCCATACTGAGAGGCACAGCCTTTGATGGAGGGAATCAGAAATTCATTTTGGACCTGTTAACTTTGAAAGTCAAGTAAATGACTTCATATACATTATAATCTGAATCTCAGGGAAGGCATACAGACCAGAGAGGGTTCTGTCGTATCACTGGTGCTTGGCACCAAAGAACTAGATCAGATCACATATGGCACTAGTAGCAAGAAGCCATGAAGTCTGGGGCAAAAGCCATTTTCTGTGAGTGAGACTATGGGAAGAAACTAGTATAGAGACTGACAAGGAACGGCCAGGGAATCATTGAGAAGGCAGGAGGTGTCCGGAGCTAAGAGAATCACATCTTAAGAATGGGTGATCTTGCCAGTAAAGAGATGTCCTGTCAGAGCATCAATTAACACATGAAGGTCACCCATGACCTTGACTAGAGCTGCTTCTGGACAACGCTGGCATTGAAAAGCTGAACGACCGTGTTTAAGGGGAAATGACAGGAAAAGATCTGGAGCCAGTACCGTCCCTTTCCAACCATGGCACAGGAGTTGGAAGGGAATTTAGTAAGTCACTTGGAACCTTGGGTAATCCAGACTCAAAACAGTCGCACATGATCCCGAAGACTAATAAGCAAGTAGGAGGACAAAGGATTTAAATGTATCAGCAACAATCAAGATGTTTTAGGTTACTCATATTTCTTTTTTCTCTAGCAGACATTTTTGTGAGATTGGGACAATCAAACTGGAGTTAGAGCCAACATAACAATTGCACAGGATCTTTGTCTTGGAATTGTGCAGACACAAACAACGTTTGGTCACAGTGCTCCATCTGGCCACACAGCTACAGCTTTTCCCGTGCAGACATGACTAATGCCCCCTTGACAGTGCCAGCTCTTATTTTATGAAGCATGTTACCTTGGGGAACTTGGTGGTAACCTTGACCTCAACCAAGTGTCCATTTCCTTTAGCAACTCCTTGCTAATAGTATGTAGCCTTCAAAATTAGAAAAAACAAACAGACAAAAAAACTAATGTCCATAGCTACAGCCAAAGTCACATGCTAGTGATCATTGTATATGTAACGAAATAATGAAAAAAAAAGTCACAATGGGGTTTAGTTTCATGTTTTCTGTCTGCCTGAACAGGCTATACTTCCCATGAGGCATCAGTTCCAGGAATCCTATGGATAATGAAATCCTCGGATATTCAAATCCCTTCTATAAAATGCTGAAATAATCTCCAATAGCCTGCACACCCTCCAGTATACTTTAAATCACCCTGAGATTCATTGTGATACCTAATACAATGTAAATANTACATAAACCATTAATGACAAGAAAAGTCTATAGCATTTGTTCAATGTGCTGGGTCTCAAACCCAGGACAAATGGCTGAGGTGCCTGTAAACATATCCAAGTGGAATCTGGCCCCCAGGTTCTTCCAGCATCCCCCAGTCCCTGTTACAGGGTCCTCCTGGCTGGCACACCCTGCCCCCTACCCTACACTTCTTCAGCCTAGGGGCTGGGTTACCCTTCCACTAGTTGCTTTTCTCTATAGAACCCAGCCATTTTGGTTACGTGCCCCCCCTTACCCTTTTAGCCTCTTGTTCTCTTGGCTACTGTTCCTGGTTCCCCTCTCCTCACATGGTCCAGTTTAGTCAGCCTGTCATGTTCAGTCTGGACCCTTCCAGATGTCTCTGGCTATGCTTTCCCTCATATTTACAATAAACCTCTTCCATCATACCTAGGAGCAGTCATGTCTCCCAGATGTCTCTGCCTCTGCCTGTTTTCTTCCTTATATCTACAATAAACCTTCTCCTCCATCAATCCTCCTTTTAATTCCTTTTTTTTCATTCACAATATAAACTTCTGTATTTTCCTAAATATTTTTGACCTGTGGTTGGGTGAAACCACAGATGCAGAGCCTACAGAAATGGAGGAACAATTAAGAGTGTATGTGTGTATGTACACAGTGGTACACAGATTTGTGAACCCAAACACATAAACATACACAAAAATATGTGCATACACATACAACTTCTCATAACAGATAACCTAGGAGTGATACTAATATTATAAAAGAATGCACTAAAGGTATTCCTTTAATAGCAATTAGCATCAAAAAGCACACTTAAATCCCAGTAAAGAATGAATAAGCCAAAGGACTTGGGAATACAAGTGCAGCAGAGAGGAAGGCTTGATGCATTGAAATCTAGTGTGTAAAGAGCTATTGAATTAAAAAGGAGAGGAACATGGGAGGGTTTGGAGGCAAGAAAGAGGAGTGAGAAGTGAAGTGATGTATTTACATTATAATCACAAAATAAAATTTTAAAACTGACCTCAAGCATCTCAGAAAGTCTGTTTTCATTGAGGGTGCATTTGTTTCATTTGGTCTACCCAAAAATCAGGTGACTCATCTGAATGTCTTTGTATCCATGGCCATTAAGCAGGTATTCAGTAGCACATAACAATAGATTTCTTTTTAATGGTAAAACAATTGGCCGAGGAATGGCTGCGTTATAAGGAACACATGAAGTGAATTGTGGCCTACTAAAAGAGTTGAGATCCCAGCCTTAATCTGACACACACAGTTTACTATGACTTCTTAGCTGCACAAAGTACTGTTGATTTGGCTTTCCACAGAGAACTGGGGGAGAGATTAACAATGAGTCCTATGTGCCAGGAGGCATCTAGAAGGCCTCCCTCACAAGAAAGAAAAANGAATATATGCACAAAAATCTGTGAGAAACAGATATTTTAGAAACTATTGGGAGGGAGTTATAATTTGCCAGAAAAGAATGGGAGAAGGAGGGCTGGGTGTGTGGAGGATTTTGGTAGAGTGTCTACTAGGGGATGGGAGGCCCTGGGCTCGATCTCAAGTACAAGATAAAAAAAGAGAGAGAAAGAAAGAACACTGTGCCTTTCATGTTGAA
Organism: Neotoma lepida; assembly: GCA_001675575.1. Taxonomy (NCBI): domain Eukaryota; kingdom Metazoa; phylum Chordata; class Mammalia; order Rodentia; family Cricetidae; genus Neotoma; species Neotoma lepida. The sequence goes on along the minus strand of LZPO01097153.1, from coordinate 248,077 downwards.
AGACAAAAGGCAGTCTGTCCCGAGGCTGATTCCTGCGCCAAAGCTGCTGTTCTCAATGACCTTGGTCAAGACGTTTAATTCTCTCCATGTGCGCATCTAAGAGTTCTGTGGGCCAGCAAGCCCATTGCCATCCCACAGACACCACCCGATTACTTCTGTCAACTTGATTTTGATTTGAAGTCAAGGAACTAAATTTAGAAAATGGGTTAGTTCACCTCCCCACCACAAAGGCAGAGTTTTCCCTTCCACAACAAGGATACATAAATAAATGGGAAGTCATTAATGGTAAACAGCCCAGCTTCATTAATCACCTAGTGAGCAGTGCAGGAAAAGGAAAGGCACACCAGAAACTGTCAGTGTGACCTTGGGCAAGTTATCTTTTTTTTTTCCTGTTCAAAACAGCTTTATTGAGCAAAATTATTTATATATATATATGTGTGTGTGTGTGTGTGTGTGTGTGTGTGTGTGTGTGTGTGTGTGTGTATATATATTTCTTTCTTCTTTCTTTCACCTTCTTTCATTTTTGTTTCTTTCTTTTTTTTAATGTGGCGTTGATGTTAGATGAGTAGAACTTGGCCAATTCATTAATTCTGGAGACTGAGTGTATGTGTGCATATGTGTATATGTGCATATATATATAGGTGTATGTGTATATGTACTTGTATACATGGCAATGGACTTGGAGGTCTGTAAAAATATGTACTTTTGTGTGTATGTTTTTATATAAATGTATGTATGTATGTATGAATGTCTGGGAATATATGCACATGTATATAGATAGGGGATTATGTATATGTACTTAAGTGTCACTACATTTGTGTAAGCACATGTGCAAATATATTTNTATATATATGGCATATACTTAAGGAGTACGATTTGACAAGTTTCCTTCACTGCTGTTGTTTAGAGGGAGGAGGTCTCAATATGTAGCCTAGCTTGGCCTTAAACCCACAATCCTCCTGCCTCAGCCTCAAGAGTGTTGGGATTACAGGGGTGTGCCACCACATCTGGCTTCAATTTGGAAAGTTTAGAACTATTCATAAATCCATGAAACCATTACCAAAACACTAATGATGATCATCAGCCCTGCCCCCTCATGTCCCTCAGGCCCTTTGCAATGATTCTGTCACCTCCCTGAGCAAACATTAGTCTGCTTACTGTCACTATAGATTAGGTTTCATTTCCTTGATTTACATCAATGAAATCATACAAGACATACTCCCAGTCTGGATTCTTTCATTAAACATAATTCCATGCTAGGTGGTGGTGGTGGCACACACCTTTAATCCCAGCACTTGGGAGGCAGAGGTAGGAGGATCTCTGAGTTCAAGGCCAGCCTGGTCTACAGAATGAGTTCTAGGACAGCCAGGGCTACACAGAGAAACCTTGTCTCAAAAAACCAAAAGAAAAGGAAAAAGAAAAAATTATCATGAGATTTATTTGCATTGTTCCTGTTTTTATGCTGGAGAGAAGGCTCAATAGTTAAGGGTACTGGCTGCTCTCCTAGAGGATCCAGGTACAATTCTCAGCACCCACATGATGGCTCACAACTGTGTGTAACTCTAGTTCCAGGGAATCCAGCACCTTCTTTTGGCCTCTACAGGAGCTGCACACATGAGGTGCACAGACATAAACATAAATTCATACACACAAAAATAAAAGTTTTTTTTAAAAGGGTACATTATGTAAATAAGCATGGTGTATATATTTGTAATCTTAGCACTCAGAAGGCACAGACAGGAGGGTAACTAAGTTTGGAGCTAGCCTGTTCTACATAGGAGACTCTATTTAAAAAATCAATCAATCAACCAATCAAAATGATTACATGAAGTCGGGAATCAAACTGAGCTTCACTAATCAAATAGAACAGTAACACCTGACACAGGTATAAAAGCAAAATGGGGTTGGGCTGGGTGGGTCTGAGAATTGGCCTCTTGGGGATGGTAGAGGCAAGAGAATAAATGTCCTCTTGTGACTCTTACTTCCTGGAATTAATAAATCCAGGAGCAGCTGTTCTACCATCCACTGTAACTCATTAGTTTATGGAACACAATTTGTTAGTGGGCATCAACCCCATCAGGGTCTTGTAAAACAACAGTGAATTAAATAAGGTGGCTATTCTCCTGGACTCTTCCTGCTTGTCAGAGGGAGGAGACAGGCATCATGTTAACAAACAAATGATGAGACCGTGTGCCCGGCAGTCACCAGTGNGCAGTAGGGAAATCAGGCAGGTTANGGTTAAGGTTACCTGAAAGGGTATTTCCCAGAGTGCTCAGAGAAGCCCTCTTCGGATAAATGACATGAATTCAGATCAGATGCAGGAAAAGCTGCTCTTCTCACCAGCCTTCNCAAGACTATCTCAGGCAAAGGAAACAAAGTTCAAAGGCCCCGAGATTGCTAGCAATAAGTTGGGCTGTTAAGAGGACTGCTTAGACGTCAAGGGCTGGGGCTGAGGGGTGAGGCAGTGTTGTCAGATGACAAAGCCGTAGAATATGGGCTTGTACCCTGANTTGGCTGTAATGCCCTGATGATGGTCTGTGTCATGTTTTGAACAGAAGATTTCCTGCGAAGTGACCTGGCAGTTCGAATACGCACCTTGACCTCTTTCTGGGGATGCTGGTACCAAGATAAGAAGCAAGGTCTTGAACTAGGAGATTACTAAATAGTCCCAGCCATGTGAGTAGAGAGAAGGAAAAATATCCAGGTTCTAGGTACANTTTAATGGTCTGTGAGCCTGTGAGCCTCAGTTCCTGCTGCAGTTACTGTAGTTCAGACATTACACTGCAGTATAAATTAACTAATTTAATCCTCACAGGAGCACTGTGAGGTAAGTTGTACCCACACATTGCTTTACNGATGAGTAGTTGAGGTAAGAATAGTTAACAGCCGGGCAGCAACACACAGTGGGAGATGATAAAGTGGGGATGTATGCTGGCAGCCTGACCTCAGAGCCTATGTTGTTAGCTCTACACATTATGGCTCCTTCAAGTTGATGTAAGAAAGAAAGAATAAGCCAGGCAAGGTGGTATACACCTGCAATCCCCGTACTTGGGAGGCTGAGGAAGGAAGG
>LZPO01097153.1:229218-244867 GCA_001675575.1 Neotoma lepida | reverse complement strand
AAACTGAGGGGGAGGATGAGGAGGAAAGGAAAGAAAAGGAAAAGGGGAGGGGGCAGGTAAAAGGAGGAGAGCCGAGGGCATAACTACTTTGTTCAAAGTAAGTCTAAAATTGAGAAACATGTCATATGTTGACTGTTCATTTGAAACTTTTGGCCTCAAACACACTTGCAGAAACAACCTTGCTATCTCTTGTTATGAGCACAATTAATCACTTTTCAATGGAGCTACCTTCACGGGTTCGCTTGGATAAAGTAGTGACTGATGTCCACAGCCTCAGTGTTCTAGTTTGCTTTCTGCGGCTGTGATAAACACCANGACCAAAGGCAACCTGGGGAGGAGAGGATTTATTCGGCTTCCACTTCCACGTCACAATGCATCAATGAGGGAAGTCAAGGCAGGAGCTCAAGCAGGAACTGAAGCAGAGACCACGGAGGAGCACCGCTTAATGGTTGGCTCTCTTATACAGCTGAGGACAACCCGCCCGGGATGGTACTGCTCACAAAGAGCTGGACTCTCTCTTACATCAGTTAGCAATGAAGATAATGTGCACAGACACGCCCCAGGCCAGTCTGATAGAGACAATGCTTCAATAGAGGGTTCTTTTTCCCAGGTGACTTTAGGTTGTGCCACGCTGACAATAAAAACTAACCAAGAGTCACGGCCCCATCAGTGGTGAGTTAAGGGTGTCGACAACGGTCCTTGTGTTACTTACTTTTCTTACTGTTGTGACAAAATACTTGGGAAAAAATACTTAAGTTAGAGGTTGACTTTGGCTCATGGTTTAGAGAGCACAGTCCCTTGTGGTGGGAAGGCATGGCAGGTAGGGCGGCTCTGCACAGGAAACAGAGANCTGAACAGGAAGTGGTTGGAGTCACAGGACAGCTCCGCACAGGAAACAGCTGAACAGGAAGCAGAAGTGAGGAATAAGCCCTCAAAGCCTAGCTTTTAATGGCCTACAGCCTTCACTTAGGCTGCATGTCCCAAAGGGTCTATAAATTCCCAGAAGAGCATCACCAGCTGGAGATCAAGTGTTCGACACAGGAATCTGTGGGGAACACTTCAGACCCTGTAGAACAGAGGTTCTCAACCTGTGGGTCATGACCCNGTTTCAGGAAGATGGAACAACCCTTTCACAGGGTTGGCATATCAGATATCCTACATATCAGATATTTGCATTACAATTCATGACAGTATCAAAATTACAGTTATGAATTAGCAATGAAATAATTTTAAGGTTGGGGGTCACCGCAACATGAGGAACAGCATTAGGAAGGTTGAGAACCACTGCTGTAGGCGATTCCTTAGAAAAGGTAGACAAGAGCAGAGTACGAAGGCACCTGCCTCAGGTTTGGTGACTCTTCTTGGCAATATCTTTCTTCCGTTTTATTATGGCCAAAGAACATTTACTTTATCCCGACACAATAACAATCATCAGTATTGATAAACTATTGCTGGGAGACCCTGAGACTCATTGTCATGTCTATCATGCCAAGATTCCTCTCAGACTCTGTTGGGTCAGGATTTTATGGACCAGGAAATGGAAGATTAGCCAGGATGAGAGAGTTACCCAGGCACTCTGACTAGCTCCTGGCCCGCTTGGCAGAGCCAGGACCAGAACGTCCCTGATGTTTTTCCAGCAGGCTGTGAGCTCACTCTGCAACAGGTGCTTTTGTTGTTGGAGCAGATGAAGCTATTGTGTAAGAGCTGGGCACACCCCCTCTTCAGGCTGCCTGCAGAGCCTGGCAGCACTTTGGTGCTCTGCGTGTACAGCTGCACTGTGTTTAATGCTGTGTGGACTTACTTCAGCGCTTCCTGCCAGTGCTGAAATCTGAACACATCCAGGAAAGTGAGGCTGTTTCAGCAAAACACTTGATTTGGAACTCTAACTTCCAAAAGGAACACATCTTAAATATTTTCCAAGTGCGTTCTCTATAGCCATCTTAGGCACATCGGATGGGGCAGGCAATCTTTAATGAGTGTAGAAATAGAAGGTTTGGTTGCACAGTGTTGCAGGCAAGACAAAGAGATCTCTCTTTCCAGTGCTGTCAATGGTTTTAGCTATTTGATCCACACTAAAAGGTACTTGAGGATGCTAAGCGTGTACCTTGGCATATTCAGGGTCCAAGATCATCTTAACATCAGAAGAAACAAAAACAAGGTTTACAAATGGGAAATCAATAAATTGNTGGTTTTCTCTGATCTTCAAAAATCACACCTCCAGNTTCCCACTGAATACAGAATAAGATTTTTTAAAATGTGATTTTGTGTTCATAGCTTTATTAGGCACACACCAAGTTTGGGAGTGGATGGCCATCAATAACCCAGGTAACACAGAGAGCTGAAGGCTGGGCTCCTGNGACACACAGCTTCGTGACAGCTGTTTAGAGTGTATGCTGACAAGAACAGGTATATAAGCTTTGGTTTGTGGTGCTGTGCTCATACCGTGGCCAATGAAGTTCATTAAATGCAAAGGGAAGTTATGGCTGCTATTGGTTCTACTTGTGGTTTAAAAAAGATTCCCCATTCAACACATGAATATCTTATGTGTTGTCTGGCCTGGGGACAGGCCAGGCCAGATTCAAAGTATAGTAAAGGTGCACTAACATTCAACTTGNTTCTGAATGATTTCTACTGTTCTTCTTTTTTAGAATTTATTTATATGCTATGTGTCTGTGTGAGTGCATGNGCACCTGTGTATAGTGTATGTTCCTATGCATGTATTCGGAGGCCAGAAGAAAGTATCAGGTTTCTTCCTTCATCCTTCTCTGACTATTCCTTTGAGGCAGAGGCTCTCTCTGACCCCAGAGCAGGCATTTTCTCAGCCAGGCTTGAAGTTTGCAAGCTCCAGTGTTCCTCCTGTCTCTGCCCCTGACAATGCTGGCATTACAGGCATGCATGGGATGCCTGGTTTATGTTGGTGCCAGGGTCAGAATTCTAGTTTGTTGTTGGTTGTTTCCTGCTCTTTNNCGGGGGTCTGCACCCAGCTCCCAAATAAATCACACACAGAGGCTTATTCTTAATTATGAATGCCCAGTTTTAGCTTGGCTTAGCTTCTAGCCAGCTTTCCTTAACTTAAATTATCCAGTCTACCTTTTGTCTCTGGGCTTTTCCTGTTCTCTTCTGTAAATCTTACTCTTACTCTGTGGCTTGCTGTGTAGCTGGGTGGCTGGCCCTGAGTCCTCCTCCTTCCCTGGCTACTCCTTTTTTTACTCCTCCATCTCTTTTCTTCCTCTATATATTCTCTCTGCCTGCCAGCCCACCTATCCTTTCTCCTGCCTCACTCTTGGCTGTTCAGTTCTTTATTAGACCATTGAGTGTTTTAGACAGGCACAGTAACACAGCTTCACAGAGTTAAACAAATGCAACATAAACAAAAGTAACACACCCTAAAATAATATTCAACAACACTAGTTCNTTCTCAGTGTTTTGTGACATCTCTCCAGCTCCTATCTACTACTTTTCTCTCTAAAATGTTATAATTTTAACTTTTGAGTTCATGACCTTTTTAAAAGTTAGTTTACGTAGAAAGTAAGAGATCTAAGTTGGGACATTTTCTTTCAGGGCTATTAATACACCATTGTTTCCTTGCCATTTGTTGGAAAAAGCCTTTCTTCCCCCTTCATTGAATTACCTTTGCAGCTTTGTCAAAAATTAGATGAACATCCTCCTGCCCTGTGTGTGAGTGTGTGCATGCATGAGTATGTGTATGTGTGTGCATGAGTGTGTGTGTGCATGCATGAGTGCCTCTGAGTGCATGTGCTTGTGTGTGTATGCATGAGTGTGTATGTGCATGAGTGTGTGTGAGTGCATGTGTGTGCATGTATGAGTGTGTGCATGTATGAGTGTGTGTGTGTGTGTGTGTGTGTGTGTGTGTGTGTGTGCATGCATGAGTATGTGCGAGTGTGTGTTGCCAGGTTCTTGGCTCTGTTTCACCGATACTGTACCAATACCACCACAGTCCCTGTACCAATACCACCACCTAAGCTTGACCCCTGCAGCTCNGCAGGAAGCCTTAAAATCACCTAAGATGATTCTTTCCACTTCATTCTTTTGTGACAATAGTCTCAGGCTTGTTTATATTTACAGAGAACCTGGCTGTAATTTTAATAGTAACCGTTTTAAGCCTAGAAGGCTGATGTTCAAGAAGAACTGACAGCTTTATTTGGCTGAGTCTTCCAATTCATGAATAAAATATGTTTCGTCAATTATTAGGCCTGATTTCCTTCAGTAGCATCATTTTCGGCTTACAGATCCCATCTGCCTTCTGAGTGTCGGTCCTTAAGCACTTCCTTTTCCTTCGGGAGATTATAAATAGTGGTGNTTTCCATTGGCCTCGCATCCGTCTGTTGTCAGCACAAAAGTGCAGTTGATTCTGGGTCTGCTCCTCTGACCGANGCCCCTGCTNAACTCCCTTGGAACTCCTCAGAGGGCTTGGTTTGCCTTTGGCTTTTTTACATTCTTGGGGATTTTCTGGTAGGCAATGTTTTCTGAAACCAGAGGCAGCTTTGTTTCTTCCTTTCCAAGCTGCATGCCTTTATTGCTTTACCCTGCCTATGACACTGGCAAGCATGTCCCAAATTACACTGAGTACCAAGAGTGAGGCCGGACACTGTTGGTGGACCCCCTCACAGGAATGGCATTGTAACAGTTGGCTGCAGGGGTCTTATAAAAGCTCTTTCTGGGGTTCACCTCTATTCATACTGTGCTGGGAGCTTTTTGTTGCTCGTATGTGTTTGCTTATTTGCAAATTTTTAGTTCGGAAGATCAAGCCAAGACCTTGTGTGTGTGTGTGTGTGTGTGTGTGTGTGTGTCTGTGTGTGTGTGTGTGTGTGCTCAACAAGATTTTTTTATGTTACAAAGTGGTATTGGATTTTTATGTGGCCATTCGTAGAATCACATGATTTGTTTGCCTGTTCAGATGAGGGATTACATAAATTGATTTAATATTGAACCTAGCCTTCCATACCTGAACTAACTCCATCTGTGTTACTGGTTTTAAGCACTGATGTGTTTGGCTTGCTAATTTTTCATTAAGGATTTTGTGTGGAGTACATGTGACTAGCTCTTCCAGCAAATCTANGGATGTAAATATTCCAGCCTTGTTTACCTGGATGGCTTATGCTTAGTCATTCAAAAGAAACAAAAAGCCAAAAGCAAAACTGGCTGATAGGGATTGTTCCCTCTGAATGGTGAAGGGATCACTGCACNACTTTCTGACTTTGCATCCTTCCTTTGTGAGCACCTACCACTTCTCTCATTCTCTTATCTCTGACGTTCTGTGGCTGGTCCTTAGTGAGCCTATCATGGATTTCTTTTTTTTTAAATCTTGCTTGTGACTTTGTATCCCTTTTTATCTTCAATTCTAAAAAACAAAAATCCTCATCTATGTTCTTTTCCACTATTGTTTCTCTCCAAGTTTCTCCAGCCCCATTGAATTCCTACTAAACATAAACGGTCTTAATTATTTTATCCTGTTTTGCCCCTTCATTTTCTTTCTCTTTCTCCTTGGACTGTAAGTTGTCCTTAGATTTATAGTCTTCTTGAATATATTTTTCTCTCTAATTAAATAATCTTGATAATATTTACACTGATTTATAGGGCTAGTGTAATTGTCACTAGGATTGTTCACAAATATGCCAGGGCTTTATCCCATTGAAGTCAGTGTGACCTTGTGACTTCTTTAAACGTAAGTGTCACTCCTGCAGAAGGTTTAAAAGCTAGGCAAGTTTTATTATGATTCCTTAACTTCATGTCCCTGGTGTACTGACATGGAGCTGTCATCAGCCTAGAATCCTGAGTGGCTATGACAGGCAAGAACTCCAGCCACTCTGCCTTGCACATNCAACTTGAGCAAGAACTAAACATTAGTCATGGTAAATGCCACTGATATCTGTGGGTTGTTATTGCAGCATTACCTCGTTTAGCCTGACTAATAAAGCCCAGGATTCCTCATAATGTGGATAGTGTGAGTTTAGTCTGCATCCCTNTGCATATCTCCTATCTACGTGGTGAGCAGATGAAGTCCTGAGTGAACGNATATTGTTGAAATGGGCACAGCCATAACCAGGACCTCAATGTCTCAGATGCATGGAAGTGGCAAAACCTTCCCCAGGGAGTCTGGTGGGGAGCACGGTGGTGAGACTCAGTGCTAAGACACAGTCTTCTTCTGTTCCAAAGGTGAAATGTTGAACAATGGAGAAATTATCACCTACAGTTTCGTCCTCTGGGATGACTGCAGTGGGAGACGGCTCCCCCACAGAGGCCTCCCTCTGAGTTAGCTAAAGTTGCCACTTGTCCAGCTGCATTCAATAAACCTGCCTCCTCCATTCATAGCAATGTACTGAGGTTCTGGGGTCCAGCTGGAGCCCCCCATCGGAGTAAGCAGAGCCCACCTGTTCCCAACTTTTCTGTCTTATCCCTTCGTTCCCTTGTCACCCCAGTTGGGTCAATCCATGAAGCTGTGCAGAGCACAGCTATCTAGAGCTTTTATTCCTCTCAGACAATTTTCTCTTTCTTTTGTCCCAGTGTCCTGATTCAAGGCCAACATCTTTGCTATCACCCTGGGCTGTGTGCACAGTCTACCCTCTCTCCTGTCTCACTGTCTCCTCAGGCTGTGTGCACAGTCTACCCTCACTCCTGTCTCACTGTCTCCTCAGGCACAGTCCGTCCTCACTCCTGTCTCACTGTCATTAGATGACCATCTACTTTAGTTGAACTTTCTCTTCCTTTGCTTATTGTGAGTGTAAGCATGAGAGTCCTGTCCAGGAAGCCTGGCATTCCTTTCAGAAACACTCACATCCAGTGGTCATTCTCTCCTTGGCATTCTTTTTCACTTCTAGAAGGTGGAGATTTTCTTTCCTTCCCTTTAAACCTGTTGTGTTTTAACTTTTGCTTATTATATTTATTCTGTGTTTCTACTTGTTTATAGTAACCAAAGGTACTATTTGTATAACTACATTGCTAAAAATCACCTTAANATTACTCTACTNGGGACTGGAGAGATGGCTCAGNGTNTAAGAGCACTTGCTGTTCTTCCAGAAGACCCGGGTTCAACTCCCAGCTCCTACATGGCAGCTCACAATTGTCTGTAACTCCAGTTCCAGGGGATCTGACACCCTCATACAGCATACATATAGTCAAAACACCAGTGCACATTAAATATATAAATAAGCACATCTTAAAAAAAAATCACTCTGCTCTGCCAACATAACTCTACATTTTCTGAAGCACCATCTATATTCAACTTAACATCAACTCTCTCCTTGCTGGAATATGTGAGTCATACTTTTCATGCTGATGAATTTAAAAAGATAGGAGAGTCCAGAATGCAACAGAGCGTGGAGTAGACATTAGAGTTTAAGAGATGGAATCTAACACTCAGTGAGAGAAGGAATATCATGAGTGGAGCAAGTGGCCTCCACAGAGAACCTTCCAGAAACAATACAGCCTCTAATTTAAGGGTTGCGCTACTGATGAGAGTAAAGACTGAAAAACCAGTCAACAAAAAATGTGAATTATTACAAAACAGCTTCAAAACTTAGTAAGTAAAAGACAATGTGAAAGTCAAATGACAGACCATGATGGATTTGGAAGGCAGAAAGGTATCCTCTTCAACTTTGAAGGCAAAAGGACTTAAGTTAAAAACCAGTAAATCTTAAACAGGAACTGTCCTGACTATTCTCATATAAGGACAGTGTTTCTAAATGGAGTTTATAATGTCCCAGCTTAGAAAGCAGATGCAATGGATACTGCATCCTTCTGTATGACTTGTGAACAAGTCATCTACTGATAGATAAAACTGCTCACTATACACCTACCCCGGATTAAGACCATTACAAATAGGGGCTCAATTGGTCTTTACAACTACTCCATGAGGTAAGTGTTTATAGGAGAAGCTCAGAGATAGGTCAAGGTACCCCAAATCACNGACCAGGTAAATGCTGGAACCTGGACCAGTTGCCCTTGACATTCATTACACGGTCTGCTTCCCTTAGACTGTGTAGTCTCTATTGGGATGGTAGAGAGGCAAGCTACAGCGCGAGGGAGAATGGCAGAGAACAGAGTTGAATAACTACTGTAGACAGACATATCCTGGTGTATTCCAGCTCGGCTTCGGAACATTCAACTGTCAGCAGGTGGCTATTCATATGTTATTTAAGGCAGCTTTTCAGTACAGCTACTGTTCTAAAGAGATACCTCCACCCCTTTCAAACTGTCAGATTCTATAGATTCCTGAAAGACCCAGACATAATGTTGCTTTACATTAAAACTCTCCAAGTCATCCAAACTAGAATTTACCTCCTTCCCTTCTGTGCTTTTCACACAGTTGCTAAGAGTGGGGCTTGTGCTGGCCAGATGGCTCAGCATGTAAGGCGCTCGCCCTGCTCACTCCCCAGAACCCACAAGAAGACAGAAGGAGAAATGACCTCCACAATTGTCCTCTAAACTCCACGTGTGCCATGGCATGTACACGCTCTGCTACACACATAGACAGAAAATAATAATAACAACAACAACAATAATAATAATAATACATAAAGAGATGGGCAATGGAGATAGGACACCTGTGCTGCAACCCTAGCTTTCCCACTCAACATATTTGACACTGCCAGCAGAGCCAGGGGGAAGTATATGTCAGCCACTAGGGTGCCATCTGCATGCATGTCCTGGGTTAGTTTTTTACATATATGCTATGTTCCAGCACAAAGTCCTACACAGCAAGAATAAATTTCAAAATGAATACATAATTCAAATTTTTCTTCCTATTTCCACAGCTAACACCCTCATCTCTCTAGAAGATTCCAAGACTTCTTGCTCCCCCAACTTGTGTCCATGCTCCCCCAACTTGTGTCCATGCTTCTTTAGTCTATTATAAACCTGGTGTTCAAAACAGCCTTGAAGGGAAGCAAGTGCTCACAGCCTGTGATGTAGCCATTCTCCACCCAGTGTGGCCAGTGGGAGCCCAGTGCTGTGGCCAGTCCAGGTTGCTGCCATCCGTTNTATTATCTCTCCTACCGCATTTCCACATCTCTACTCCTTATTGCAAGACTCCAGCCAATGATCCTCCCATTCTTGCTTGAGTGCTCCAAGCATGCTCTTGCTTAGGGCCTCTGCACTGTCTTCCTTCCACCTGGAATTTTCCCTCCAGCTCTCTATGTGGCTTGTATCTGCATGTGGTCCAGGTCATGATTCAAATGCTACTTTCCACTATCCCACCCTGTCCATCTCTCTAACAGTCTCTGTAACCTTTATCTTACATGTCTTTCACAGAATTACACATCTATTATGTATTTATACATCCTCTGCTTAATCCAACAGAAGTTCCAGAAAATCAGATGTTTNCTACATGGCAGCTCACAATTGTCTGTAACTCCAGTTCCAGGGGATCTGACACCCTCATACAGCATACATATAGTCAAAACACCAGTGCACGTTAAATATATAAATAAGCACATCTTTAAAAAAATCACTCTGCTCTGCCAGCATAACTCTACATTTTCTGAAGCACCATCTATATTCAACTTAACATCAACTCTCTCCTTGCTGGAATATGTGAGTCATACTTTTCATGCTGATGAATTTAAAAAGATAGGAGAGTCCAGAATGCAACAGAGCATGGAGTAGACATTAGAGTTTAAGAGATGGAATCTAACACTCAGTGAGAGAAGGAATATCATGAGTGGAGCAAGTGGCCTCCACAGAGAACCTTCCAGAAACAATACAGCCTCTAATTTAAGGGTTGNGCTACTGATGAGAGTAAAGACTGAAAAACCAGTCAACAAAAAATGTGAATTATTACAAAACAGCTTCAAAACTTAGTAAGTAAAAGACAATGTGAAAGTCAAATGACAGACCATGATGGATTTGGAAGGCAGAAAGGTATCCTCTTCAACTTTGAAGGCAAAAGGACTTAAGTTAAAAACCAGTAAATCTTAAACAGGAACTGTCCTGACTATTCTCATATAAGGACAGTGTTTCTAAATGGAGTTTATAATGTCCCAGCTTAGAAAGCAGATGCAATGGATACTGCATCCTTCTGTATGACTTGTGAACAAGTCATCTACTGATAGATAAAACTGCTCACTATACACCTACCCCGGATTAAGACCATTACAAATAGGGGCTCAATTGGTCTTTACAACTACTCCATGAGGTAAGTGTTTATAGGAGAAGCTCAGAGATAGGTCAAGGTACCCCAAATCACNGACCAGGTAAATGCTGGAACCTGGACCAGTTGCCCTTGACATTCATTACACGGTCTGCTTCCCTTAGACTGTGTAGTCTCTATTGGGATGGTAGAGAGGCAAGCTACAGCCGCGAGGGAGAATGGCAGAGAACAGAGTTGAATAACTACTGTAGACAGACATATCCTGGTGTATTCCAGCTCGGCTTCGGAACATTCAACTGTCAGCAGGTGNCTATTCATATNTTATTTAAGGCAGCTTTTCAGTACAGCTACTGTTCTAAAGAGATACCTCCACCCCTTTCAAACTGTCAGATTCTATAGATTCCTGAAAGACCCAGACATAATGTTGCTTTACATTAAAACTCTCCAAGTCATCCAAACTAGAATTTACCTCCTTCCCTTCTGTGCTTTTCACACAGTTGCTAAGAGTGGGGCTTGTGCTGGCCAGATGGCTCAGCATGTAAGGCGCTCGCCCTGCTCACTCCCCAGAACCCACAAGAAGACAGAAGGAGAAATGACCTCCACAATTGTCCTCTAAACTCCACATGTGTGCCATGGCATGTACACGCTCTGCTACACACATAGACAGAAAATAATAATAACAACAACAACAACAACAATAATAATAATAATAATTATACATAAAGAGATGGGCAATGGAGATAGGACACCTGTGCTGCAACCCTAGCTTTCCCACTCAACATATTTGACACTGCCAGCAGAGCCAGGGGGAAGTATATGTCAGCCACTAGGGGTGCCATCTGCATGCATGTCCTGGGTTAGTTTTTTACATATATGCTATGTTCCAGCACAAAGTCCTACACAGCAAGAATAAATTTCAAAATGAATACATAATTCAAATTTTTCTTCCTATTTCCACAGCTAACACCCTCATCTCTCTAGAAGATTCCAAGACTTCTTGCTCCCCCAACTTGTGTCCATGCTCCCCCAACTTGTGTCCATGCTTCTTTAGTCTATTATAAACCTGGTGTTCAAAACAGCCTTGAAGGGAAGCAAGTGCTCACAGCCTGTGATGTAGCCATTCTCCACCCAGTGTGGCCAGTGGGAGCCCAGTGCTGTGGCCAGTCCAGGTTGCTGCCATCCGTTNTATTATCTCTCCTACCGCATTTCCACATCTCTACTCCTTATTGCAAGACTCCAGCCAATGATCCTCCCATTCTTGCTTGAGTGCTCCAAGCATGCTCTTGCTTAGGGCCTCTGCACTGTCTTCCTTCCACCTGGAATTTTCCCTCCAGCTCTCTATGTGGCTTGTATCTGCATGTGGTCCAGGTCATGATTCAAATGCTACTTTCCACTATCCCACCCTGTCCATCTCTCTAACAGTCTCTGTAACCTTTATCTTACATGTCTTTCACAGAATTACACATCTATTATGTATTTATACATCCTCTGCTTAATCCAACAGAAGTTCCAGAAAATCAGATGTTTGGGGATCTTTTGTTGATTGTTGCCAGAGATACCTAGCCCTCTGAGTGTCACAGCATTAGTATGAATTTCTTAATGTATGATTTCCTCTTTACCTCTCTAGAGCTCTATGCATATCACAGGGACTAGGGCTATGTGTGTGTGTGTGTGTGTGTGTGTGTGTGTGTGTGTGTGTGTAGTCATGTATGATTTGGTGATGTATGTGGAAGCCAGAGATCAAAAGCAAGTGTCTCATTCTCAGATTCCATCCACCTTTGGGAGGGGGCGTGGCCCCTGCATTCCTATGCCTCTCAGGAGGCAGATGAAAGGAGCAGGAAGTACTAAGCCCTGAAGTCATGTAAGAGANTGGTTGTCAAGTCCAAGCATGGGTCCCTGTCCTATAGAGACAGCCCACTTCACCTGCTTGTCCTCTGTCTCATCTACACCATGAATAGTATCAGTGTCTAGGTGCGAAGTGACCAGAACTGGGCCAATCTTCCCCTGGGGCAGAGCAAAGACACGATACTGACATGGGAAGTCCTTAAANTAATTAAATTGGGTATGTGCAAAGTACTGATGTCATATGAGAAAGTCGGCCACCTAGGGTCCAGAGAACTTGTAGATGCNAAGTTAAGCACACTTCTAAGTCCATCTATCAGGAGGCTGAAAGTGGCAGAAAAAGATGGTTCAGAGGTCAGGCAGGCATCAAAAATAGGCAGAGCAGAGAGACAGAGAGACAGTCAAGCAGATGTCTTCCAAACTCTTACAGGATACAGAGCCCTAGGCCTCACAAGGGCTGCANTAGTCATGTGTGCCGGAGTTACTTCAGATGAAGATCATGATTCAAGCTAGGCCNTTGTATTCCTCCACAGGAGCCCTTACTATTGTCTCACCCAAGTAAAACAACAATTTCTCATCCCCTATAGGGACTGACCAACAGGCCCTCGTATGTGGTTACGTTGTAAGAACAGTTTTTACAAGGGCATGCTAGTACCTTAGAGCTGTTCTGGGACCCTAGACCAAACAGCAAACAAATGCCCCAATCCAATCAGATCTCTGACTGGGAAGCTAAGGAGAACCAGTCAAAGGCACACCCTTGGAACACCATGACTGTGGGGGGGGGCTGAAGCAGGAGGACTGTGAGTTTAAAGATACCCCAAGGTGGACAGCAAGACACTATTTTTAAAAAGGAAGGAAGGAAAGAAGGGAGGGAGGGAGGGAGGGAGAGGAAAGAAAGAAAAAAAAAGGAAGAAAGAAAGAAAAGGAAGAAGGGAAGGGAAAGAAATTCAGGAGACCAGGTCAGGAATCTGTTTTCACAATTGGCCTGCTGAATTTGGGAGTGAGTGCTGTAAGCAGAAGACAGCTACCTGGAGTAAGATCTTTAAAGCAGGGTAGAGAACGGAAGGGAGGGGGTGTGGGGTCTGATGACCAGGGGTCTGAAAGGAGTGAAGGGTTCACTGTTAGTGGGGGGAGACTCAGGCAGAGTGCGCCAGGGACAGGTTGCTGTAGGGCTGCCGCCTGGAGCAGCAGGGAGGCCCGTATGGCTGAGTGTAAGCAGCACTTCATCTGCAAAGTCTTTGCTCTGTGTATATTTTAAAGTCGGTCCTTACATGTGTCTTCAGTTATGCCAAAAATTCTTTAAATACAAGAACCAGATTTCATATATATTTTTTTTAAATAACTCACCATGGCACCTTTCACGGTGCCAGAAAGCAGGCAGACTCTTAATATAAAAGACACGAAGTGAGGGGGAAAAATTGAGAGTNGGCAAAACTTGGGAGGGACATGGAGAGAAAAATGTATTTTTATTATTACTTTACATTACTGGAAGACATTTAGCCAGGGATGTCTTAAAGCCAATTAACACCTCAGGAAAGTCTGAAA
Organism: Neotoma lepida; assembly: GCA_001675575.1. Taxonomy (NCBI): domain Eukaryota; kingdom Metazoa; phylum Chordata; class Mammalia; order Rodentia; family Cricetidae; genus Neotoma; species Neotoma lepida. Next base: position 231,372 of record LZPO01097153.1, on the reverse strand, counting down.
ATGGAAAAGTTGGAGGGAATAGAATTTTTAATGACATTTTCAAACTATTGAGAACTCAAACCCCGACAGGATGAAAACAGGGGCTTGCCCTGATGGGATACAGTTGAGGCATGTGGATGCCAATGTGTGCTTGCTGAGCTTGAGGCTGGAGCCTGGGAATTGCCAAAAGAAAAGCGGGAATGCAAGGGAGTCTGTAGCTAAGGTTGATGTNTTTCTCCGGGCTGTATTAAAACACTGGGCTGAGGCATTGCGCAAGCGTAGGAGAAGCTGGGTTGGAAACAAGGCGAATGCTCAACAAACAAAATCTTATTGTCTGGAAAAAAGANATACTATGCTTTGAGGAGGGAAGCCAGGCAGGAGAGGCTGGCCTGAGCCCCTGTTATCTTTGCTCCAAACAGCAAACTGTGGGGCTTGAACTGCAGAAATCTATCCTCTCATAATTCAAGATCAGCTCTGGCTTCCTTTTCCCTTGGATCCGAGATGGCTGCCTTCTATCTCTTTCTTCATATAATCTTGACTCTGAAGATACCCACATCCCATTTTGCTCTTCTGAGGAAGAGGCCATACTGGACTAGGACCCACCTCTATGTTATCCACCTCTTCATAGATTTTGACTCCAAAGACAGTCACGTTCTGAAGTTCTGGGGGATAGGACTTAAGTAAGCAAAACTGGAAGGGGGTGGGATCTAACTCCACCTATAACAGCTCCTAAGAGTCTCAAGAAAGTAAAAGGGTCATGTGATGCTTGAGGACCCACCTGCTGTTGTGTTGAAAAGCAGCTATGCTAGATGGAAATCTCACCCTCTAAAATCTCCAGACAGGACCTTGGCTCCAGACCCAAGGCCTGTTTCATCTCAATTCCACATCACGATGCTCACTGGAAAAAAATCTGAATGGAAAGTAGACCAGAGACCTTCAGCAGCTCCTTTGCTTATGGAGACACACATGGCCCCTGTAGCCATGCAGAACGTGTGCCTTCCTGTGTTCTTAGCACATCACCTGAAATATGAGAACCTGCCAAAAAGCTGTTTCCTGATGTCACCTGGCAGTCTGCTGGATGCCACTGCCAGGATGAGAGCCTCAAGGAGGATCTGCTTGGGTGTGTGACATAAGGCAGGCTTGCGGCACAGCATTATTTCTAGTATTGCACAAAATAAATAGTCTTTAAGCTAGTGTGAAAATACATGTNGAAACTCTTATGGAGCTAGAACATAAAAGGTCCCATTTGAAAGTCAGCTTTCAGAAAACAAATTAGCTTGAAAAAGAACTTTTCATTAAAAGAAAAAATGTGTGTACTATTGATGCCACCAGGGCCCAATGTGTAGCTCCAATCCGATGGTCACACACACAGACTGGCTCTGGTTAAATAAAACGGGTCACAAAACCAAATCAAAAGTCATGAATCTGAGAAAGGAACTAATATGTGACTGGGAGGAGAGAGTAACCANATTGCATAATATACATGTGTGAAATTGGCAAGGACAAACTAAATTAATTTTTTAATGGAAAATGTANGTATAATTAATCTTGCATTCATGAAGATAACAAATGGTGAATGGATTTCAGATAGAGCTGCCCTGGTAAAGGAGAGCAAAGGAAACTAAAGAGCTGACTCTTTCTCTGTGAAGAGTCCAAGAACATTTGCTCAAGTCTCTTATTCTAACAAGACCATTATAGAGCAGCTGAGAATACAACATCTTTTTTTGCGGGGTTGGGGAGGTTCGAGACAGGGTTTCTTTGTGTAGCCCTGGCTGTCCCAGAACTCACTCTGTAGACCAGGCTGGCCTTGACCTCACAGAGATCCGCCTATCTCTGCCCCCTCAGTGCTGGGATTAAAGGCATACACCACTATGCCTTAATATAACATCTTAATCTAGATANTGCCAAAGCCACTAGTGAAGGGAACTGAGGCTTGCTGTTGGTATTCTTAGAACATATTCCAGGGACGAGAGAGATGGCTCAGTGGTTAAGAGCACTGGTTGGTTTTCCAGAGGACCAGGTTTCAATTCCCAGCACCTTCTTAGCGGCTCACAACCCTCTGTTAACTCCTGTTCTATTAAACGGGACCCAACGCCCTCTTCTGGCCTCCTAGGGTACTGCAATATGTGTGGCACAGATATACATGCCGGCAGAACACCCATCCACATTTAAAAA
>LZPO01097153.1:211636-228353 GCA_001675575.1 Neotoma lepida | reverse complement strand
AGAAAGAAACATGGGCAGGGATCGGGGTTAGGATTCCTGGCTGTGGTACAGAGAAAGGAATATTTCACACTGACCTCCCGGAAGACTGATTTTTTTCCCCCTAAAAAGGTTTGGATATCTGTCACCTTTCATTTACTTCAATCTTGTACCTTCATCTTCAACTCTGAAAAGTTTTANGTAAACTTTATTAAAATGGTGACCTATAATCTAGGCTTACCAACACCCTTGGTTGCAAAGGCAAAAATAACACAGGTGACCTGAGTCTTCCCCAGGAGCCTTTTCAATGCTCGTGGCTAACGTGTCCCCCATTTGTGGTCCACCAACACTCTAAAGGAGGGCTTGCATCCCTGGCATCAACCAAAACTGTTTACCACAGTCACTGCATTTCCCAGCATACCTTGCCTACAAAGCTGTCAGNGAAGACCTTGGTAAAAGACATGGTCTTGGTTTCTTTACTGCTGGTGTGGTAGAACACCCTGACAAAGGCAACTTAAGAGTGAAAAGATTTACCATGGTTTACAGTTCTGGAGGAGAGAGTTCCATCATGGCAGAAAAAGCATGCCAGCAGAGGCAGAAAGCTAGTTAGTCACAGGGAATCACACACAGGAGGCAGTGTGTATGTGTGTGTGTGTGTGTGTGCCTGTGTGTGTGTCAGGGGGGTGGGGGCAGGGCTATGAAACCTCAGCCATGCCACCAGGGACCCAATTCTCCCATTAGTCTCCATCTCCCAAAGATTTCACAAACTTCCCAGTTAGCACCAACAGCAGAGGATCACATGTTCAAACACAGGTGCTTCTGTGGGGATATTGCACATTCAGACTACAAAAGGCATAGAACCAGGTCTATGCTGACTGAATAATTACTCTGAAATCTGAAAAATCAATTCGAGAGTTTCAACCCAAGAATTTTAATAGCATGAGATTTCTAATGAATCTAATTCTTTGAGACAAAGCCTCACTGTGTAGCCATGGCTGGCATGGAACTCACAAAAGAGATGCTTCTGCCTCTATCTCTCAAGTGCTGGGATTAAAGGCATGTGCCGCCATGTCTGCGCTAACTGTATAAGAACAAATGCATTGTGTGGCTGCACAGTTTCTTATAAGCATTCCTAGAGTTGAACTGGGTGCAAGTGGTCAATTTGCAGGAACTTTTCCATGTTTCGTTCATCTCACATGTAAAAATATTAACTCACGAAGCACAGATGGGCTGAACCTCTTGTATCATCATGGATGGTAGTTCTGAAACAGTCCTGTTGGAAATTAACTACCAGCCCCCAATCCACATTTTATTAAAGATTGATTCAGTTTATAAAAGCTTCTAGGGATATTCATTTTACCAACTGTAGGAAAACCAAGAGCCAACACAACACTTTTCTTTTTTTATTTAAAATTCTTTCATATTCTTTCCTCTCCCCCAACTCCTCCCAGATTTTCCCNACCTAGCTAGCCACCCAATTTCATGTTCTCTCTCTTCAAAACAAAAAAATTTTAAAAAATCAAACAAACAAACCCAGCAAGACAAAACAAAAAGGGCACACACAAAAAACAAACAAAACAAAACAAAACAAATCCATTTTGTGTTGGCCAATTGCTCCTGGGTGTGGGGCCTGCCCTGGAGTATGGTTTGTATGTCCAGGGACACTTGGAGAAAACCAATTTTCCCTTTCCTAGCAGGTCTAGATTACAAACAGATTCTTAGGGTGGGGCTTTGTNTCTACCACTCCTTCTCTGTGTGGGGCTTACGTCTAAATTGCACTCATATAGGTCTTGNGCATGATGCTNCAGTCTCTGAGTTCAAATGGGCATCAGTTCTGCTGTCTCTGGAAGATGCTGTTTCCTTTTCCTTGGAGTCCTCCTGGTTCTTACAGTCTTTCTGCCTCCTCATCTGCACAGATCCCTGAGCCATAAAGGGAAGGTTTTGATAAAGATATCCCAGGTAGGGCTGAGTAAGAGCCACTATTTTTGTTCATTTAAAACAGCTTGTTTTATAGAGGAAATTCATAACTTTATAACTTCTCTTTCCTTTCTTCTTGGTATATATCCCAGTCTATTTAATGTGTCTTGGGCTATGTGTAGATTTTTACTTTATTTTAATTATTTTATTTTACTTTATATTTTATTCAGCATCAGCTCATTTCATGAGACTGTAGTATCTGCAAGCCCCTTCGACTGCTACTGAACCCACTTGCAGTTCACTGACCTGCCTCTAGATGGAATCAGTCTGTACCTAACAGTACTTGCACATTTCCTGCAAGAGTTGCTATAGCAACACAATATGTAAATAGAGAAAAATCAGTCAGCATGCAAGTGCAAACAACTGAATCTGTTGCTAGTTAAGGCCAGTACAGCCATATGAATGGCTTACAGTAACANTGAATTGGATTTTCACTGTAGAACCTGGCTATAGCAGAATCTGCCAAAACAATCGGTCACCCCAGGCAGGGCGACTCTAAGGCCATTCTGGTTTTATCAGGAACTGCCAGTACTGTCACAGTACCTGGCCACACCAGATCCTTAGTGCTACAAAAATGGTAGGCCTGTACCTGAACCTCCAACCTTGCCAGTATCATATATGGGGTCACTGGTAGGAGGTGCTAACGAAACCTGAAACCATGCTCACCTACTGTGAGCACCAAGTATGCTTGGTGTGCTGGGACAGCCCACTTTCCAGTCTCAGTAGCAGAGCAGGCACACATTGGGAAGGTGGGAGTGTGTGACTCTTACCCTCACCATTGCCACCGACCAAGCCCACTCAGGCTAGGACACTGAACCTGACTCCGTAGGAAACACTCCTATACTTGCTCTAACAGTGCCCTAAAATGATCAAAGATATACCCAAACCTATCGATCTGCCACAAAACCCTCTTTTTAAATTTTCTGTTTTTATAACATTACATTGCTTTTAAATTTGTATTATTTTTATTTAAGTGTATTCATATGTTTCCGTGTGAGGGTATGCAAACAAGAACACAGGTGCCCATCCATGCTGGAAACTGAAGTCACTCTTCTGAAAAGAACAGTGTGTGCTCTTAACTGCTGAGCTATCATCTCTCCAGCCCAGTGTGACACTGCATGGCAATCACTGACAGCACTTGGGAAAACAAATGTCAAAAAGGATATATATATTTGGCTCTAAGGTGATGGCTCAGTGGGCGAATCACTAGTCATACAAGTGTGAGGACCTGAATTCAAATCCCCAGGACCCATGTAAAGGCTGCAGGCAGTAGTGTACATCTACATAATTCCAGTGCTCTCATGGGGCTGTCTCTTATACACATCTAGATGTGTATAAGAGACAGAAGCAGAAGACGGACCAATGGAGGTGGGTGTTTCTAAACCCTCCGCTCTCACCTCCTACCCAGTCTTGCACAAGGCAGCGGCTCTGGCAGCCAAGGGCCTCTTTTCCTTAAATCCCCCACGGGGAGGGATCACCATCAAAGTCAATGCTCTGGAGTACAAGAACAGCCACAAACTCAACAATCCATCCCCTTGAGGTGGATTGGATCCTTCATCTGGCCTAAACCCTTCTATACCGTTTAAAATTGTTTTTGTCTTTTCAGTCTATGTTTACAGACATGACAAGACTGTTGCTGGTTGTTTTCTTTTTGTCTCTCTGGGGGCCTGCCACCCAGCTCCCAAATAAACTACACATGGAGCTCATTCTTAATTATGAATGCCCAGCCTTAGCTTGACTTGTTTCTTGCCAGCTTTTCTTAAATTATCCTGTCTACCTTTTGCCTGTGGGGTTTTCCTTTTCTATTACTGTACACCTTTCTTTATTTCTTACTCTGTGGCTTCCTCTGTAGCTGGGTGGCTGGCCCCTGGAGTCCTCTTCCTTCTCTGGCTACTTCTTTCTTCTCCTCCCAGATTTCTCTATTTAGTCTCTCTGCTTGCCAGCCCCGCCTATCCTTTCTCCTGTCTCGCTATTGGCTGTTCAGCTCTTTTTTAGACCATCAGGTGTTTCAGGCATAGTAACACAGCTTCATAGAGTTAAACAAATGCAACATAAACAAAAGTAACACACCTTAAAAGAATANTGTATAACACAGGCCCTCTGCTGAACTGCTTAGCCAGGGCTGCTCTCTAAGGCTCTGTGTTTGGAGTANGGTCAACCCTCCCAAACCTGGCTGCATCAGAAGGAAGTTGTTGCTGCTGTTCTTGTTTTCATGAGTCTCATTTGCAAATTCCTGAGGGCACACAGAGGGGTGGGAACATCTTGTGGCTACCATTTCCCCGAAGGCCAACTAAGGANCAGCCAGACACCAGCCCTACTTAAGGCTGCATTCCAGACAGGCACCATGATTAAAAGGACACTACTCCATCATTAAGACTGCAGACCTAATATCAGTGGGGTGATTTTTCATGGAAATTATTTNAAAAACCAAACTCTACTGGAAAGTGGTTTTCACATTTGGGGAGACTGGCTTTCTCTTAATCCTTTCTATTTCCACTGAAAAGAGAGTAAAGGAGAAATGGCGTCAGTTGTGTTGGGGACTTCAGTGAGTGCTTACTTAGATGGCAGGAGNAGGTTTAGAACACACCANCTGATGGAAGTGAAGTAGGCTGAGGTCATCGGAACCTGGCTGTGCAATAAATCAGAGCTACTGAGTACATTTCTTTCTTGTCACTGTCGCTTTGCCAGCCCTCAGCATTAGGAAGCACCTGGCTTAGCCATCATCTGGCTGTGCCTGGCTCTCTCAAATGAGAAGTTCCCATCTTTCATCCCAGCAGTTGTCCCTCAGCATCTNCAGGGGACTACAGCCCAGATCTCACGAGACACCACAGTTTGGAGATGCTCCAATCCCTTATATATAATCTGACAGTATCTACATATAATGCACACACACCCCCCAACTTCCAAACATCTCTAGATTGGTCCAAATACCTAACAGAACCTAAAATCTACCTAAATAATTATTGTATTNTTTAGAGAATAGCAATAAGGAAAAGAAAGCCTGTGCATAATTAGCATAGATACAATTTATTTTTTTCAAAGGCTTTTATTTTAGGGCTGGTATTGAACCTAGGACCTTGGACATGCTAGACAAATACTATAGTACTGAGCTACACCCACAGTCCTGTAAGAATTCTGGTGTGCAGATGGTTATATCAGAGGACTCAGCACTAGCAAATACAGAGAACAGCTTACATTTATGGCTACGTGAACATGCACAGTTAATACACACACATGCATTTATGTANGTCATGTATGTCTTACTGCTTTCAATTCCTCTCCAAATACATGTGTAGGAGCCCCTTGCAGAATGGGCCATGGTTGGCCCCCAAAATTCCTCCCACTCTAGAAATACACAGGAGCAATAGAAGCAAAAGATTATTCACATAGAATANTTATAAACTTGGCAGTTTTCTCTCCGAGCAAACGTGTGAAGGCTTCCTCTTCTCCATTTGAGGGATGGAGTTTGAGGTCTATCCAGTTCAGACACCACCGTCAGGGTGCCAAGCCTCCATATAGCACAGCCTGAGAAGGACTAGAATGACAAATTGTGCTACACATAGAAGTGTAAGCCAGAACAGGTTTGCCCACTCAGCCTGTTGAAGTTTGAATAAAAAGCGTTGGCCATCCCCACCCCTCAAGGGCTCCTTTATTGGATCACTTAGTCTCCAGTTGGTGGTCCCCAGCTATTTGGGGAGGTTATGGAACTTTTAGAACTAGAATGTTGAACTTTGCTGAAGGAAGTATGGCTGGGGGTAGGCTCTGAAAGTTTATAGTCTTGCCCATTTCCAGTTTTCTCTNCGCTTCCTGTGTGCAGTTGAGGTGTGATTTCTTAGTTTCCTGTTCTGGCTCCCTGCAGCCATGCCCCTCTGCCATTATGGATTCCTCCTCTGGAACCGGAAGTCAAAATACACTCTTCCTTATGTAAGCTGCTTTTGGTCAGAGTATTTTGTCACAGCAACAGAAAAGTAATCAGGACATAGTCCCATTCCAGGCTCTGTGGCCAGGGGCAGGCAGCAATGGTATCTCACATTCCTGGGTGACATCTGGGGAGGCAATGGTATAAAATCTCTGAGATACAGCCTCTCGTGCATAGGTCAGGGTCTCTACAAATACCCCAGGAATCGCTCTAAGTAATACCTTGATCTAATGTTCTGGAAACTCAAAGTCAATTCAAAAACCCATAGTGGGAGCTGGAGAGATGGCTCAGCGGTTGAGAGAGCATCCTGCTCTTGCAGAGGACCTGGATTTTGTTCCCAATGACCATACTGGGTGACTCACAACAGTATATAGTTGCAGCCCCGAGTATCTGACCTCCTCTTCTGGCTTCTGTAGGCAACCAACTGCACACATGTGCATGTGTGTGTACACACGGACATAAAACAAATCTTGTAAGAGTTACCCCCGCCCCTTAAAGGGATCCACAATGAAACTGAATTAAAAAACAAAACAAAACAAAAAAAAACCTTCCCATACAATCATCCTGCATAATCCTGCTATCTGGAATTTACTCAAAGAAATCTACACACAGATTTTCTCAGCAGCTTTATTCATAACTGTCCACACTTGAAATCAACCAAGATGCCTTTCAGAGGGGGGACGGATAAGCTGACAGACCTAGATGATGGAATATTATTCAATGCTAAAAGGAAATGAACTATCAGTCACCAAAAGACATGGAAGAAACTTAAATGTGCACCACTAAGCTTGTCAACATGAAAGGGCCAAACAGTACTCGTTGCTCTCATGCTTTACTCTTTGGGGGGCCCACCACCCACCTCCCAAGTAAGTACACATGGAGGCTTATTATTACTTATGAATGCCTGGCCTTAACTTGAGTTGTTTCTAGCCAGCTTTCCTTAAATTATCCCGTCTACCTTTTGCCTCTGGGATTTTACCTTTCTCTATTTCCGTGTATCTTTTTTTTTTCCTTCTTATTCCGTGTCTGGCTGTGTGGCTCAGTGGCTGGCCCCTTCTTTTCTCTCTCCTATTTATTCTCTCTGCCTGCCGGCACCACCTATCCTTTCTCATGCCTAGCTATTGGCCATTCAGATCTTTATTAGACCAATCCAGTGTTTTAGACAGGCAAAGTAACACAGCTTCACAGGGTTAAACAAATGCAACATAAAAGAATGCAACACATCTTCGTATCATTAAACAAATACCCCACAGCAAATGAATGTAACACATCTTATATTAATATTTCACAACATCAAACAGTCTCCCTCTAACTGTAGGACATTCTAGAAAAGATACAAGTACTCCAACGGTAAAAGGAAAGCTCACTTGTGGTCAGGAGTTAGTGGGGAACAGAGGATAAATGGGCAGAATTCAGATGATCTTCGGGGCACAGAAAATACTTTATATTACACATGGTGATTCCTCATCATTGCACGTCTAACCCCATAATATGAATAACAGCAAGAGTGAGCTCTAGCACCAGCTAGGGGCTGTAGGTAATAATGACATAGCAGGGTAGGCCTGTCAGTCGTATCACCATTCCTGNCCTAAAGTTCTTGATTAAGGGGGGGAGNAGAAGTCTATGATGAAAAAATGATCGAAATTATAAATAAAGATCAAGGTAAATGGATACATCTAGAGCAGTGGTTCTCAGCCTTCCTAATGCTGTGACCCTTTAATACAGTTCCTCATGCTGTGGTGACCCCAACCATAAAATTATTTTCATTGCTACTTCATAACTNTAAGTTTGCTATTCACAGTGTCTCAGTTCCTAAGACCATCAGAAATATGTGTTTTCTAATGGCCATGACCCACAAGTTGAGAATCACTGATCTAGATTCTATATTTATATCTATATTCTATATCTATATTCAGGGGATATATTAAAATTCTAACTCAGATGGGGGAAGGCACACATTTTATGCCAACACAGAGATACCCAAAGACACAGGGCTTTCAAACAGTACCAACAGTGGGTTTACAAGGTCATACCTTTGAGTTTTGGTGGGGTCATAGCTGCACGTCTAACTGTTTGTGGTACTGGAGTGGGGGTCAGCTTANTGGGATTCTAGGGACTGGTCCTCTGTGTGTCTGAGTTAAATATGNCCAGGCACAAGCGGATTTCCTTAAAGGCAAGGCCGAGCAAGGGCCTTGAAAAGGAGATTGTATTTGTAGACTCCTGGTGACTCATATTTTCCCCTTCATTCCATGGCCTCATCAACTCCAGCCAATTGCTCCCTGGGCACCAGGTACATCCCAGAGAAATTCTCAAANTGGCCACAAGGAGGCNTTCAAGGGCAGCAGTGACATAGCTGGCCCAACACCCTCCTTTTCAGAAACCACAGGTAGCCTCCCTTTTGGCAAACTTCTCATGTTCTCATCTCCTGTCCTCTCCTCCCCNGGGCCCCTTTGTTTCTCTCTGCAAGTTGAAAATTTCACAAGTTAAATGTCCCTTATTGAGGTAACTGAATTGAACCTCTTGAATACTGAAGATCCTTACTTTGCTGTGACTGTGTTTACAGCAGAATTGGCTTTAAATTCAGCCTGAGCATTTTGCAGAAGCGCAGCCAACCAGAAATGTCCCCTCAGTAATTTCGTGTTCCTGCTTCATAGCTCTTCTCTCTCTCCCGGAGGCTGGGTTCCTGTGCTGGGCAGGTATCCACCTGCAAGGCTGATGCAGCCAGAGGAAATTCCTCCCTTGAAGACAAAGGGTCCATTATCCAGCAGGCTCAGGTTCCCAGGGATGGGGGAAGGCACACAGGAGCTTCTTATCTTTACTTTATTTGGCAAAGCAGGGGCAATCTTCACAGAGACCTGACCATTTCCTGCAAAGCACAAAGGAGAAATTCCACTCCCAGCCTGGCTTCTGCCTCAGGGGTGACTGTGCCTAAGAAATCACAAGGCTCTTTGATCCAGGTGGATGCTGCAGCCTGGTGGCANTAGGAAGGCCCTGTCATCTTCACACTGGCCTGAGCAGTGTGCTTCCAAGTTGTATGCCAGCCTCTGGGAGTCCTAGAGACGTTCTTGTGAGATGGAGGTAATGGGATGTAGGGCTTGGACTGCCTGACTCTGTGATTTAACTGCTAGGTCATAGACACACACACACACACACACACACACACACACCCCTGCGGCCTTCTTGTCTTATCTGCAAAACAAGGACCCTGAATTACCACCCTAAGAACAAGTATGAAAATCAAAGCAGAAAAAGAAAGTTTTTTTTTTGTTTGGTTTTTGAGGCAGGGTCTTGCNGTGCAGTTCAAGCTGGTCTCCAATTCACTATGTAACCCACACTGGCCTCAAACTCCAAATCTTCCTGCCTTCGCCTCCCAAGTACTGGGATTTCTGGTGTGCGTGATCACACCCAGCTTGAAATGTAACGTTAAACACGATACTGAGCGCTTGCTGCAGCAGCACAGACACTAAGATTGGACCAAGGTAGAGATGAGCAGGGCCTCTCACCAGCGTGGAGCGTAAAGCCTCAAACAGTCCGTATTTCACAATAACAATTATGTCTTATGAATAACAGGAAGGAAAGGACTCAAAAGCAACAAACTCAAAATGGTGATACGGAGACAACAGAAATATTAATTACCCCGATGCAATCAGGATCCAATGTGTACTTGTGACAAAGCATCACAATGCACCCCCAAAGCACACAGAATTATCAGATTTTAATTTAAGACTTAATTAGAGACAAAATGATAAAATGGTAGGTGTCCTTACTTGATCGTAATGCACCATTGACATGTATTAGCACACTCCATACCNTACTTGTATATATGTACAATTAAAATAAACAACAAAGGGCTAGAGAGATGGCTGAGTGGGTAGAAAAAAGCACTTGCCAGGCAAGCCTGATGATCTGAGTATAATTCTCAGAACCCACATAAAACCCCCATGTTGTGTACATAGCTGTAATCCCAGCACCCCCATAGAGAGATAAGAACTTGTCCAGACACTCATGGGCCAGCTAGCCAGGAGCACTTAGCCCAGCAGAAACAANAAGAGAGATTCCACCTCTAAAACAAGGTAGAAAGAGAGAATGGGCTCAGGAAAGTTATCTTCTGATCTCCTCATGCATGCCATGGCATGTGGGCACCAGAACTTACACACACACACACACACACACACACACATACACAAACAACAATGACAATACTAAATAACAATAAGAATGACTGGTTGAAAGTAAAGGAATATTAATAGTATTGATAATACAAGCACTACTGTGCCTTTGAAGGGAGCTAGGGTAATGTCTGAAACCACACAAGGAACACCAGCATTGTTTTGTTTTGCCTGTGGTTAGTTTGAACATCTAGAATGCATGCTGAACACAGCTTCTCTGGTTGCTCTCTGCAACAAGGAAACAAAATCAAAGTATCAGCTTCCACTTACGTTCTCCATAATCTTCTAGCAACAATTTGCTAGGTTTTATGTGGCAGAATTCAGTTGTCTTTTTTTTTTTAAAAAAGATTTATTTATTTATCACGTATACAGTTCTGCTTGCATGTATGCCTACACGCCAGAAGAGGGCACCAGATCTCATTACAGATGGTTGTGAGCCACCATGTGGTTGCTGGGAATTGAACACCTATCCTTTGGAAGAGCACTCAGCAGTCGGTGCTTTTAACCTCTGAGCCATCTCTCCAGCCCCTCAGTTGTCTTTTATATTGACCTGTTTTCTGTTCCCTCTTACCACAACTCCACCTGTCTGCAAACCCAAGTATTAAGTGAAACCCTTAAAAGGCACGTGAGGCATATGAAACACCAGCGCCGTGGGCAAGGAGGTCTAAACCTTTTAATCTGTACATTTTATTAAGGTGGTAGGGAAGGGGAAAAAAGGCAAAAGAAGATAGAAAGTGAACCTCAAATTCCGGGGCCCAGGTGGAAGGGGGACAGACTCGTGGTAAAGGCAATACCCCTTGGTATTCCCTTGTCCAGGAACACTGGTGAGTACTAGCAATGTGGTAGCCAATGTTGCTAATCCTTGACAATTCAGAATGTGCCCAGCCCCAGAAACAGCCTGGACTTCAGCCTATTCCTTACCAAACATATTACACTCATGTCCTAGTTAGGGGATACTATTGCTGTGATGAAACACCATGACAAATCAACTTGGGAAGGAAAGGGTTTATTTGGCTCACACATCTTTATCACTGTCAGTGAAGGAAGTCAGAACAGGAACTCAAACAGGGCAGGAGCCTGGAGGCAGGAGCTGATGCAGAGGCCACNGAGGGNTGCTGCTTACTAGCTTGCTCCTCAAGACTTGCTCAGCTTGTTTTCTTATAGAGCCCAGGATCACCAGCCCAGAGATGACACCACCCACAATGGGCTGATCCCTCCCACATCCATCACTAATTAAGAACATGCCCCACAGTCTTGCCTACAGCCTTATTTTTCTGGAGGCATTTTTCTTAATTGAGACTTCCTCTTCTCCAATGATTCTGGCTTTTGTCAAGCTGACATNAAACTAACCAGCCCAACTTGATGTTCATTTGATTTAGATCTTAAATGTCCCTACAAAGGCTATAGGTAAAGGGCTCTTTTACCAACCTGTAGCATTCCTAGGAGGTGATGGCACCCTGAGACAATGTGGCCAAGTAGCAGAAAGATCACTGGAGACCCTTGGCCCTTCCCTTCCCTATCTGCGCCCCAGCCATATCTCTGTTCTACCACATGAGCCACCATAGTGTCTATTCTCCTCACAGAAATGAGGCAATAGATTAGGGAAATGCAGTGATCCTTTCTGCTTCCTGGCAGCCATGAGGTAAGCAGCTTTGTAATCATTGCCTTCCCACAGGCCCCAAAGCAAAGCAACAGAGCCAACCGAACACAGATGGATGAAAGCAATGGTTCTCAACCTGTGGGTCACGACCCCATCGGGGGGGTCACATATCAGATATCTTGCATATCAGATATTTACATTATGATTCGTGACAGTAGCAAATGCAGTTGTGAAGTAGNAACAAAAATAATTTTATGGTGTGGGGTGTGTGTGGTCACTACAACATGAGGAACTATATTAAAGGGTCACAGCATTAGGAAGGTTGAGACTACTGGACTAAAGGCTCTGAAAGAATGAACCCAAATAAACCTTTCTTCCTTAGGCACCCATTACTTCAGGCAATTGTCAGGGATGGAAAGTTAACACGCTATTAAACCAGCGAAGTTTTCCAGGGTCAGCATTTGTAGAGTAAGATCAAACTGATACCTGAGTCCAGGGGCAAATGTTCAGAAGTATAAAAACATACACATGCAGTAAGAAAGGGGCACGTGGAACTGCCTTTTGAAGCTTACCCAGGGATCTTTCTTTCGTTTGGTTGGTCGACCTCACCACGGGAAGGCTTGCTCGAGTCCGACTTCCTCTAGCAAAAGGACTTGGTACTTCCCCCTCAGACATGGCTTCCAAAGAGTCACCAGATGTCTCCGACAAATGCTCGACTGGATCTCCCAGATTGGGAGGTTGAGGACTGTGTGATAGCTTGGGGCTTTTTGTCTGCAAGAGATATTTTAAAGAAAGCATTATCATCATCATCATTATTGTTATTATTATTATTATTATTATTGATTTATTTATTATTGCCAAGGTATTTCCAATGCCAGCTGTGACCAGAAAGAAAACCACAAGAAGGACTACCTTGGGAGTCAGTAGTGTAAATTCCTGGGGGGGANAAATGTCCTTGATGATCCTATTAAGAATTGTGGTCACCTGACATCTATCCTATAAATGCCATTTCAAGTAGGTTGGGGACAAGCCTGCACTATAGGAAAGAATGATAGAGAACTATTACCTTTGCCAGAATCTCGTCACTAAAGCACAAGAGGTGAGATTGTGTACATTTCTAGGTGGCCAGTGTAGATACTGGGCTCACACCAGGGTAAACCTGACACAAGCATTTCTTCACAGAATGTTCTATAAAGAACTGATTCCAGGGGCTGGGGAGATGGCTCAAGGGTTAGTTATAGTCACTGGCTGCTATTCCAAAGGACCCAGGTTCAATTCTCAGGACCACACAGCAGTACACAACCACCTATAACTCCAGTTCCAGGGGACTCCCTCNTCTGGCCTCTACAAGTATCAGGTATGCAAAAGATGCATGCATAGACACACATGCAGGCACACATGCATACACATGAATTAAGTAATTTAAATTAATCTTTCCTAGGCATGGTGGCTTAATCTGAGCACTTAGAAGGCAGAGGCAGGCAGATCTCTGTGTTGGAGGCCAGCCTGGGCAATGGAGTGTANTCCACAAGAGCTAGGGCTACATAGAGAACCCCTGTCTTGAAAAAAACAAAACAAACAAACAAGCATAATCAAAACAATGAACAAAACAAACAAAAAATGTGCTTAAAAATTCTAAGCTAACACTGTGAGGGAGATATTAATAACACTGTTGACTATTTCTGTTCTGAGGCAGAAGACCCTTAGTAAGTTGTCTAGCTTTGTTTTTTATCTTCCTTGCTAGTCCACAGACTGTTGATAACCCCACCCACACACTGCCTAATTGAATTTCCCTGTGAATTACCTGTTTAGACTGCTAGGCCAGGGAGTAAGTATGTCAAATGCTCATTATCTATTAGTCTAAATACTCCCTAAACATAAATGATGGGGTGAGTATTGTCCAGAAACCAGAAGGATGGTCAGCACTGGGAGATGTCAAACAGCACCTGATTTAATTGGCGAAGTGTGTACAAAGCAGTAAATAACCCAACAGAATTCTGAAGTATAAATATGAATTATAAGAATTGTACAGTACATTCATTCGCATTTCAGTGAATACCCATGAGACCCCCACTGTGTTCCAGGCACTCTGTTTGGGACTAAGGCTAGAATGATACAGCAAACAGACATGACTTCCTTCTTCATGGTGCTTATAATCCAGAAGGAGACATACATTAAGGAGAAGGGAGAAGGCTGGGTGGGTGGTGCACATGTTTAATCCCAGAGCTTGGGAGGCAGAGACTCAGGAGGATCTCTGGTTTGAGGGCAGCTTGGTCTATATAGTGTGATCCAGGACAGCCAGGAGTACACAGAGAAACCCTATCTTGAAAAAGCAGAAGAGAGAAGTGGGGGTGGGTGGGGCAATAGGAGGAAGTGTGCCATCCAAGATGGGTGGTAGAAGCAGAGGCATGTGGGTAAAAGCAGGATAAAGATGCTTTTTCTAGATTACTGTGGCTGCTGTATAGAGACTGGAGATAACATAAGCTGTAGGGCAGAGGAGAGGAGCTAGGGAACTTGGGGAACTGTGAGAAATGGGCACAGGGTCTCAACCTTCCCATCTCTCCTGGTCAGTGCTGACCTGTACCACATCATTCCAGGCACCCTGGGAAGCAAAGTGACCTAGAAGAACCAGGCAAGGTGCCTTTACTTTAACTAAGATCCCAAAGGAACTGGTGGGGTAGCAGTGGGGTCCAGGCTGTCCCCAGAAGCCAGGCTTGTTGGTTTGTTCCATTCCTTGACTTCTTCATGCTGCCTAAGAATGCCAGGCCACTGGGCACTTAACTCAAGGCGCTAAGGCTTCCTGGACATGTGATCTGGAACCTTGCTATCCAGTGATCTGCAGTTGTTTCATGTTCTTCTGGTGGTATCTAGAAACTTTTTTATGATTTTTTTTTTAAATCAAGAGACATTTTGTGTGTCTCTTTATTTCTCTTTAAAATCAAGAGAAAATTATGGTGCCTTTCCTGCTTTCATGACTTAGCTACTGGTCCATGAGTGATGCCACAATTGTGCATGGTAGCACTAGGGGACCCTTAGAAAGATGGAATAGTCTCTCTCCTATTACATTCCTCAGACAGCCACACTTCACAACACCTCACAGAACCCTCCCACAGAGGGAAACACAAAGTCCATTCTTCCACTCCTGTGACCCAGGGATGTGCCTTCCAGAGATGCCTGCATATCCAAATGAAACTCAGCCATTACAATCCAATGAGATTATGAACCAAGATTCGAGCCAGAAACAACGCCATTAACAGGCAAATTGCCCCTTTAGGTTCGTTTTCATATGCAAGTTTTAAAAGCAGATTATTTCCCAATTTACTTTTTATGAAGTTGGCTTCTATTATGGGGAACTGATACTCTTCATGACTGTTTTTTTTTTTTTTCCCCAGTCTGGGATCAGACCAAGCATATCATCCAAGTAGGAAAATAGCCCTAAATCTTACTTGCCTACCTCACCAAGACTTGGAGAAGTGGCTATGGTCACTAATGGCAGAGCCTCTGAGTTACGCTAACCAGAATCTCATGCTAGATGTGTTCTAACCAGAGAGGTGGGGAGGTGAAGAGGAGAGATTCATTTAGCCTAGCAAAATAGCAAGAACCAATATCCCTTTAAGCAATGCAGCTGCATTTGTCGCCTCTGCTGTGGCCATCCTAGCGGCCTGTGGCTGCCACGCTGCACGGGATGAGTTGGTATTTTCCATTGCAATAGGCAATAATCCTTNAAGAAAATGAAACATCAAATCTTTATTTCTTGTTCAGGGTCATCACAGTAGTAAGTAANNNTAAAAATAGAGANGAAAAGGCTGATANTTTTTCTAACTTCCTATATATAAACTCTTTGGTTCTAAAGGTATACTTCTCTTGATTTTTATGTCATTCAATTTCTTGTTTGAAAACTATCCCCNTGCATTAGCAATCTCCTCAAACACTGCACCCTCCCCTCAGCCACTAGCTCACTGCTGAGACATCGTCAGCTTGCAGAAAAGACAATGGAAATTGTTGGCGCTGGTATAAGATTCCCATGATTTGATACATTGAAAACGATGTGCTGCTTAGCCTGTACCCAACACATAAGGTNTATCTTAAGGGCCTAGAACTGCATACCCAGGAGCTGGGGACAGGGCATGCCTAGCATACACAAAGTTATGGGTTCACTCCCCAACACTGCATGAATTGGGCTTGGTCACACCACTTAGCCCTTGAGAGGTGGAGGTAGAAGGCTCAGAAGTTCAAGGTCATCTTCAGCTACAAATTCAAGGGTGAGGCCAATGTAGGCCTGTCTCAAAAACAAACAACAAAAAATAAATATATATCTATAACATATAAGAAGAGCCATGTGGGTACGCCACTGTGAGGGCGGNAAAGAAGAACTGCAGGCTTGAAGAGANGGCGGTGTTGAGGACAGATCAGTGGCTGAATGCCTCGCCAAGCATACCTAAGGCTCCGGGATTTATCCTCACTACTGCAATATTAAAAAATAAAAATTAAAGGCCGACGGGGAAAGTAGAGCTTGAGTATGGCAGATGCCGGGTTGCTGTGAAATGGACCAATCAATAGCCACCTAAGCATGACTAAACCAATCAAATTCCTTTCCTCAGAAACCACCCTGGGCCAGAGAATTTACCCTACNTGTATGAAACAGACCAGGAAAGCGATACAGAAAGAGCACAGAGAGAAGGGACAACACAGACTCGTGGTGGATCACAGATGAGTCTCAGGCCCATTGCCCAAGCAGCGCCGGGCTGCTGGGGCTTTCTGCTTCCAGTCACATGGGTGGGAGCGGGTGTTTGGGGTGTGAGGTTTACAACTAGTTCGGCCCTTAGTTCCAGCTTTGTTCTTTCACTGTTTCCATAAGAGTCTACGCCTCATAGCAAATGGTCACTGTCTAACACCAATTCTAGTAGTTGCCCCACCCCCACCCCTATCCACGCTGCTGTGCTACTCAGATCCATAACATGAGCAACAGCCAGGGAGAGCACTTAATTCTCTGGAGACTAAGCAAACAACATCAAGCAACTAGAGGGGGTTATAATATAGAAGAATGCTGCTTAGGTTTGCAAAGTCTGAGGCAAT
>LZPO01097153.1:180644-193959 GCA_001675575.1 Neotoma lepida | reverse complement strand
CACACCCACACAAACACACACACAAACACACACACACACACAAACACACACACACACACACACACGGCCATTGCTCTGATGGACAGTCAGTGCTATAGAAGCTCAGTATTGTAATATTCACCCACCACTCACTTCCAATTCTGATTCACAATATCTACTCTCTCAAACTAGAAGAATTAGACTAGATTTAGGAGAGAATTGAAACAGCTAAGATTCTCATGCAAAGGAAAGACAGTATTAGGATCAAACAGTGCACTAACTAACTATCATAGGAGTTCTTTCCTAAGCCTCCACATTCCCCACTAACAGCCGAGGAGCAGAAGCCAGCAGAGGTGGAAGTGTTCCCAGTGTTTTATACTGTTTCTGGAGGAGTCTGCTCAGGTCATTTCTGCAAAGGAGACAGATATTCCTAGAACCACCCCCAAAGAAATGCCTCACACAGTTGTAGCCTATGGCCACTGGATGTCCAGCTCAAACATTACCTGCCACACATATAAGCTGTGGCTTGGGGGTACACTGTCAGTGGAGGATGCATTGTGATTGAACAGTTGGTCTTTAGAGTGGTACCATGCCATATAGAGATGGAGGAACCAATGGGAGGTGGCGCCTCCTGGGAGATCAGTGGACCATTAGGGAGGTTCTTCCAATAGGAAGTTCTCTGGAAGGAAGGTCTCATGGGACATCTGAGTGGTTCTCTCATTGAGATTGTTATGAAAGCCTGTGTTTGGCTTCACTCTTTCTGTCTATGGACAGACTTAAGATGTGACCACTTCTGTCAACTCAGGCTACCACCACCTGCTATGAGGCCTACCCCAGCACAGTGGTGATATAGGCACCACTCCCTTGACCCTCCAAACCAGGCTAAGCCAATCTNTTCTCTTCACAAAGTAGCTTGTCTTAGACACTTCATTACAGTGACACAGAGATGACTAGTGATATAATAAATGCCATTTGTATGCTTGCTTCCTCCCTGCCTCCTTCCCAAGTTCCCATTCTCTGTGAACATCACAAAAGCCAGCATCTTCAGTATTCCCTTTTCACTTACAAAATGAATGACTATAAAGCTGGAAGGTGGTATTGGGCCTCAGAACTTGGGGTTGATGTGGTATGGTGGTTTGAATAAAAATGGCTCCCCTGCTGGGTGGTGGTGGCTCACACTTTTAATCCCAGCACTCAGGAGGCAGAGGCAGGCAGATCTCTGTTGAGTTCAAGGCCAGCCTGGTCTACANAGCAAGTTCTAGGACAGCCAGGGCTGTTATAGAGAAACTCTGTTTCAACAAACAAACAAAGGCCTAAGAGGCTCATGGGGGTGGCACTATTAGGAGGTGTGGCCTTGTTGGAGTAGGTGTGGCCTTGTTGGAGGAAGTGTGTCACTAGGGGGTGGGCTTTGAGGTCTCAGAAGCTCAAGCCAGGCTTAGTGGCTCACAGTTTTTTTATGGTTGCCTGCAGATCCAGATGTAGAACTCTCAGCTACCTCTCCAGCACCATGTCTGCCTGCATGCCTCCATGTTACCTGCATTGATGATAATGAACTAAACCTCTGAACTGTAAGGCAGCCCTAATTAACTGTTTTCCTTTCTAAGAGTTGTTGTGGTCATGGTGTCTCTTCACAGCAGTAAAACCCTAAAGCATGTGGCCTGCTTGATTTAGAGACCTACTTGTTGATGATAAGCTACCTAGTAGGTCTTAGAACTTTAGATGTGTGTCCCAGGAAGTGGTGCCCACAGCCTGAGCAGGCCTACAAGCTCCAAAGACCTGAACCCAGCTCAATACTCACAAGAACCTTACCATTAATACTCCAAGTTCTGCTCTATCCCTGCTCCTCCTTTCCCATCTTTTACTGTCTTGGGTGCTCTTGTACCTTCTCCAAAGGAGGGAAATTACATGTGAAGGAATTTCTGCTTGGCAGGGCTTCTTTTCAATTTTCACCAAAATCAACTCCCACAGAACGTGAAACTTAAATAAAAAGACTCGGAACCCCTGAAGGGGGCAGGAAGTGGGAAGAGCTTCCAAACCCCTTTCATTATTTCAAAGGCTTTAGAATACATTCCAGCTTTGGTTCAATAGCTGCTATTTCTGAGGATGTAAGCACTGCAGAACGGATGGCAAGGGCTCACACCAGTTGGGGCCATCATCCCAGAAGGCTTTGCTTTAGGAACTGCCTCTCACACAGGAGGCCTACTTAAGGTGGCCTTTGAATAGGGAGGATAGGGGGGCTAATACCTGGATTCTGACAACTCCTTTCCTCCCTTGGGAAACAGGTCCAAACTCCAGAGCCTCGAAGATCCTCAGCAGGTTGTACTGAAGTGTTAGGACCTCAGCCACAGGTACCAGCTGAAATGTTGGGCTTCATCCCAGGTCTGCTGTGCCAACTCTCACAGGAGAGATCAACCCCTGATGCCCATGGATACAGGAAGAATCTGTATGGCTGGCGGTTGTACAAGTGGGACTGAGGGACAGGATAAGAATCAGATATCTGAGCTTAATGTGACTCAGGCATGTTTCTAGTTCCAGAGCTGCTCAGGGATTCAAATGAAGAGGTGGATGAAATCTTTAAGGCAAATTTTAGCATTATTAATGCTCCCAAAATGGGAGTTCCTGGGTGGTCCAGGAATCTCACTTCATAAAGTCACTGTCAATGGAAAAGAAGGCCTGAGTTAGATCTGCTCTCTGCAAAGCTTCATGTCCTTGTGTGTGGGGAGACACTTATGNTGGTTGGCTTTTGTCAATTCAACACAAACCTAGACATGTCTGAGAAGAAGTAATCTTAACTGAGAAAAATACCTCCAGAAGATTGGCCCAGATGAGACACTGGCCATGAGACTTGGTGTCCGAGGCATCAGTACCACCTGTCCATGAGGCTGCTCCCCTGACCCGACATCTCATGGACTCAGCTCAACTACCCCGTTCATCTTGATACATGATTGATATGGAAGGACCCAGCTCACAGTGGACTGTGCCNTTCCTGGGCTGTACAAGAAAGCAAGCTGAGCAAGCTATGAGGAGCAAGTCAGTAAGCAGTGTTCCTTCAACTTCTGCATCATTCCTGCCTTCAGGTTCCTGCCTTCAGTTCCTGCCCTGATTTACCTCCATGATGGAGTGTGACCAGAGAATTGTAAGAAGAAATAAACCCTTTCCTTCTCATACTGCTTTCAGTCATGGTGTTTTATCCCAGTAATAACCTAAGACAAGCTTGAATACAAGGCATAAGTCCAAGGCCTAGGCTCAGCACTCATTAACTTCTCACATTGAACAATTTATTTCATCCAACATTAGACTTTACACTAGAGCCATTAAAGCACTTTGTAAACTGTCAAACAAAACCACTGCACCCTCTTCACAGGGTCAGCAAGAAGCACAAGTGACATCAACCGTGTAAAATCTTTTGACTGNAAAGCTCTGATGTGGGACACTGGTGCTGTTCTGCAGAAGGCACTTCAGACACACACAGAAAGAGTTCCTGAAACGGCTGAGATGAAGACTCTCTACTCTACTGTCTACTCTCTACTGAGTTGAAGTCTCGTCTCTACTGACCTCAGCCCCACAGCTCACCGCTACATCTGGCCCCAGTTCCCGAGTTAACANTCATAGTCTAAATGTTTGTGCCTTCTTAAGTTCCTGGGTTGAACTCCTGGTCCACAGTGTGATGGTATTTGGAGGCAGGGCTTTTCAAAAGTGACTGGTTTATATGGATGGAACTTATATGATGGGGTTAGTGCCCTAATAAAAAGGACAGGAGAGATCAACCCCTGATGTCCATGGATACAGGAAGGAGAAAGTTCCCTGTAAAGCCACAAGATGCTGACACCTTGGCCTNGGTTTGATTTTACTTTCTAAGACAATGAAAAAAAGACATTTCTATTGTTTAAGCCATATAGTCTGATTATTAATGACAAACCAGTGACAATCATAGTGGCAGATGCTGGCAGCCACATCACCAGTTGAGACACTGGCCATGAGACTTGGTGTCCGAGGCCCTGATCCCACCTGCCCATGAGGCTGCTCCCCGGATCCCATATCTCATGGACTCAGCTCAACCAAACTGTTCACCTTTGCCAGCCTGTATCACCTGACACCTGGAGAACTCCANGCTGNCTCAGCCTTCCTCACTATTTCCTAACTTATCAGACTACAGAGACAGCTAAATTATTTTGGAGAAAAGTTGTTCTGTGAAATCTATTAAGTTTGACTGGGGAAGAAAATGCCTTCTTCTAAAAATGTTATTCTGGAGAGTTCTATATCACTGCTAATAGCAATCAAGTAAGAGTGACAGTTTCTTGCATTAAACTGCTAGTTTGTACAACCAAGCACCATCACTGTTATAAACACTACACAACTGAGACCATAGTTACAAAGTGCTGTTGTTATTTTGCATAGAAGCCAGGGCTCTGTACATGTTAGGCAGGTGGTCTACACCGAACTACATTTGTAGCCCACAAATTGTTTTGTGGATGTTTGGGTGTGTGCATGTATGGGTAGGTGAGTGCACTTGTGTGTGCATGTGTGTTTGTGTGTTGTGTTCATATGGGTNCTCGTGTGTGCTGGGGCAGGAAGTCAATCTCAAGAATCATTCCTCAGGAGCCGTACACTTTTCTTTGAGTCAGGATTTCTCATTGGCCTCCAGCTCATCAATCTGGCTCTGGGCTGGCTAGCCATCAAGCCCTAGGGATCTGTCTAATTCTACCTGCCTAGTTCTGGGATTACAAGCATGTACCGCCTTGCCNTGCTTTTTTAAAGATGAGTTCTGGGGATGGAACTCATGTCTTTATACTTGCCTAGAAAGTACTTTACCAACTGAGCTAGCTTCTCGGCCCACAAATCANTTTTAATACTACATTTTAGGATAATAATCTGAGCCTGAAACAACAAGAAGAAACTATAAAATATGACATTGAAATCACAGTGTGGAATTAGCGTATTCTGCTTGTTAAGTGAACTCTAGTCTCTGTCTTTATTCATAAAACAATACAGGGTTCAATCCTTTTCAACCAGAAGACTGTATTCTCAGAGTTCTTGAAGAAGTTGAGAGCTTTTCCTTCTAATTACAGGGAACCACAGTGGAATGTGCCTCTATAACAATACAACTCTAAACATACTTTGCTAATTGCTTGCAAATACCAAGAGCAGAAGGTTGAAAACATAGCCTCTAAGGAAGCAAGCAGCCTCCAGCCTGGCTGTGAAAACCTGAAAGTAAACTAGCAAGAGAGGAGGGAACGGAAGGGGAGGGAGGAAAAGGGAGGGAACAGAGAGGGAGGAAGAGGGAGGGAAGTGGAGAGGGAGCCCTTTGGCAGCATTCCACGTTTATTCTGGCTGATTTTATTAATGAGGATCACGGGGTGGGGACAGCCAGAGCTCACCAGTGATGTACCAGGTGCTGCGCAGGGTGATCAAAAGACATTCAGAAAACATTTAAGATTACCAAGAACCCTTTCAGGAGAAGGGAAAAAGAAAACAGAAAAGCAATTATCGTGGAACTTTGTGGAGACCAAAAAAATCACAGAATCGCAGCAGCTGAAAACAGAAGAGAGCAAACCTGAAGGGAAATGGATTTGAACNTGGTTATTCCACAGGCATGTCCATCTGGAACATCTGCCAGGCTTAGGACAACAAGCAAGCAGGGTGCGGGAAGGTATAAGAGGGAAAGAAAGATGGGTCACAGTTTTCAGGTGCAACAAGGGTGNGGGAAGCCTAAGTTCAGAGGGCAAAGGGGGAGTCTCATATCCAGATGGGTCCTCTGGATGCTCTGAAGCCACTTGGCACACAGACACCTAGCTCATCTTCTTATATCAGTCCCAGGAAGTCACTAGGGTCTGAAACAGGTATGGAGGGCGATAGAGTTACTTCAGGGATTTGGGGGAGATCACAACATTCTTGTCATCCTTCAGCACTGCCTTAGGGAACCCCTCAAGAACCTGGACAGCTGCTGCCCACCAATCCCCAAATTTCTACAAAGTCGCATTCCCCACTTGGGTTAGTACTCCCAGGCATGGGAGTTTAGGACAAAGTTGAGGAGGTTGCTCACAATACTTGCTCCACAGTAATTTAACTCTTAGAGGAGATGTCTGGCATGCAGTCTCTTTCCTTTTGGTGCCTGGCTTCTCTACTAATTTACCAAGTAGCATGATGACCTCCTACCTCTCTCGCTAAGCTAATAAATCGCCCTTGTATATTATCAGATAAAGCACAGCACAGTTCCTGTGCTTGGGAACAGTAACTCCCTCTTCTTTCAAGGCAAGACTGTTGAGTAAGAATAACCTTGACTCCTTCTATTCCTAGTCTGACACAGACTTTTCTTTATGGGCTTGGTTTTGAGATGTAAACAAAGAGCTCTGAAATCCAGAGTGGAGGGTAGGGTTTGAACAGAGCATTTGATTAGTGGACAGAAGAATACAATTAACAAAATGGTGNCACCCTATGCACCANAATCTATAATAGGCAGATCAGTATACCCATTTATAAAAAGGATAAGGAAATGTTTCCAAGTTTACATCTAAAGTATACATATACCCTGTAATTAATTAATTTCACACAAATATAAGGATATTATGTAACCTATGATTATTCCATACAGAAGGTAGATATTGGATGGATAGCATTTGTCACGGTCTCAGACCCAATCTTAGTGGGTCACTCTTACTCCTCTTTCTCAGTGCCGCCCTTTGTCAGCTAAAAATACCAGTGGTGAACCTGTGATCCAATGCAGTTCTGTTGTGGATTAATTTATCGACAGCCTCTCACTTCCTACTGCAGGAGACGCAGGAGTATGGCAGACAGGGAAGCAGGTCTCAACTGGGTGCAAGGATCAAGGCCAGTGTGGCCATTCGGGGACAGGGAGATAGGATATAGGAGAATAATCTAGATGGGCAAGCAGTCCTCCATGAGAGCACCTGGAAGAGGGTAGGTGACCCTGGCCAGTTCCCCATGATGCTANCTGACTTAAACATGTGTAGACTCCAATCTCTACACTCATCACAGGGGAGGGCCATACCTGTGAGCAGGCACGGCAGTGACCCATGCGTCAACTATGGAGAGTGAAGTCATGAGGACCAGAAGCCTCTTTGCTCCTGATATCTCAGCAACCTGCATGCTACACCTATAGACTCTATAATTGAAAGCCAGAGATATATCTGGACTGGATAGCTCAGTGGGGTGCAGGAGATTCCAAGTTAGACCCTCCAGTACCATACAAAAATGTGAAAGACATAAAGTGGCATGGCACCCTGGATAAGTAGATGTCACTGGTACTAAGTGTAGCAATAGTATCTTCTAAAGGAACATTAACAAGAAACAGTAAAAGGAGTCTAGAATAGAAATAACTGACAAAATACAACTATATCTAACTTCAGTGTCCTGAAGTCCCAGTCCCTAGTCCCTAGTCCCAGAGGGAGAACAGACCTGTGCTCTCCNTGGTTCTTCAGCTCCATTTCCCCAAGATTTGAACTTCCTCACTCTACAGTGAATAGGAGGATCAGACTGTTCACTCTCCACACACCACCACACACTTACATTGTGGAGAGGCCAGTGAAAACGTGCTTGCATGCCTACTTTGGATGGGCTGGAAAGGGCGTGGTCACAAACACCAGCAGTATCTCGGGAAATGAAAAAAAGTCCAGAGCAAGGATGAAAATACACTTGGGAAAAAAAGGAAACCTGATGGGAATTTTTTAAAAGTTAGATGCCAAAAATCAATTTATAAGCCCCCAAATTGAGTGTTAAGATGCAAAGGCCCACTAGGTATGATCAACCATGAAGATAACCCTCAGGATCAAGATGTTACTGTTCTCCCCTACCCCCTCACTCATCACTCCACTTCTCAGTCCACCTGCTTTGCATACACCTCCTTCAGGTAGGAAGAGGATCATTGGGGCCAGTCTGTTTCACGCAAATGTCTTTGGTTCTATCACTCCATCGTATGCTAGCAAGAACAATCCCAAGGTTCTAGACTCCAGGGGCTATACATTCTATTTCAAGGTCAACNGCTGACAGGTAAAGATGTTTATTGTGTGCTTCCAGAGATGCGTTCTCTAAAAGAATAGTTTTATACAATTATTTCTATGGTTTAGGTACTTTGAACTATTCATGAAGACACATTTCCCCTCCTCCACNCCCAAAAGATAAGCAACACAAGAGTTTTTTTTTTTAAACTCAAATAGAAAAGATAGATCTTCTATAATATTGAGAGCACTAAAAATTATAATAAAAGCCACAGCAATCTACCCTCTTGGTTAGTTCATTGTAAATCATACTCCTCCATCCCCCTCACACAGCCCCTGTGGAATTACATGACACAGATGGGCGCTGTCCTTCACTGCTATTCTTAGTGCTTGGCAGCCAGGTCATCTGGATCATACAAACGTATTACTTCTAGTTTTGGAAGCTCTGGGGCCTAAAGCCAAAAGGTAATGAGCTACCTTAAGAGTATTTTCTTTCTTTAAAAAACTATTTGGGGTGCAGAGAATAAAAGAAGCAATTTTAAACACCTTTCCAAGGGATGAAGAACAACCACACAGCATACCTGCTTTAATCTACCATTTTCTTTTACCTCTGCTTTCACTNCGGGACTGGATAGTCTAGTCANACCCCAAGCCTTTCTCCTTTCTGCTTCTCTGCCCTGTGAGCTCCAGGCATTCCAAATACATGAGTATTTCATTAGAGTTTGAATATCTTTCTTGAAGACCAGGGTTGCATGTAGACCCACCAGCCACCTCCACTTAGGAGGGATTCCTTTCAGGAAGATAAGCCATTCTGCATCTCCATTCTCCATGATGCTCTCTTCATGGGCACGCAGCATGTGACTGGTTTTCCTTACTGGATGTTTGTTGTTGGCACCCTCTCCCCAATGTTCACCATGCCTCCACCATAAATGAGTACATTCTAAGACCTCTTTCCTCTCTATGATGTGGTATCAAGGTGGCCTGGCACAAGAGGTATTTTGCAAAGGGCACTGGCTTGGAAACACACTGTTGTAAAAGTATTACCTGNCAAATCACTTAGCCTGACTGGGCCTGGAGGTCTTCTTCTTCTCACANTGGAAGGCCATNNTGTAGTTTNTCCCAGGTTGCTATCTGAATGGCATGAAATAAATGAGGGCTTGGCACACGGTTAGCACTCAGCACATACCGGTGCTTCGCTCATTCCTCCACCTCTCCTCAAACAGCTTTTCAGAGAACACAGGCTAGGAGGGGATGACAGCTGGAGGTGGAAGTTGTATTCCATACTGGCCACATCTGGCCTTCATAACTTTTCCTCCAAAAGATAAAGGTCTTACGTTAACAGGATCACTAGGTTACTATGCATGTATCAGTGCAGCAGCTGATAGATTTCAGCTCTTTCTGCATGCATGGGTCTATACTATAGGACTGGTGACAAGCTCAGAGCACCAGTCACTCTTTGCTGGGATCCCACATTTATCCCCCAAGTCAGCATGGCTTTTTACTGAAATCATCACTTGTAGAATGAGCATGAAAATTGCTTCTTCTTGAGATCCACTCTGAACTTGGATTTCTGGTTTCTATTACCTGCAAGGATTTCAGGAGACATAATTTCCTAATGTGTACAGTGTATCGATCTTCTTGGCCCCAGCAACTCACTAATGTCTCGGTTAAAAAAAACAAAAAAACAAAAAACAAAAAAACATACACACAAACAATTTTCTACCAAACAAAAAACAGAAACAAAAACAACAACAACAAAACTAAAAAGATTTCTTAAACCAGACATAATTTAAGATAAAAGGAATATAATGTCTGCTGTAGCTATATAACTGGAGTCAATGATGGGCCTACTTGCTACATGATGCTAGATACGCTGTGTTAAAACTGCCGAATCTCCCAGTCATGACTATGGACATCCAGCTATAAGCATGTATCAGTTTCACATTGGGGCTGCTCCTGAAAGCAGACAGAAGTCAAGAAAGCTTGAATGACATTATATCTTTCATTTCCTAATTAATTATATGCTAGGCTTACACTGATGCTCTTATATTCATTTCTAGTTAATCGTCAACTAACTTTTCACAGTTGTAAAACAGGTTGAGTCTATTTGCACATCCTGAAATAAACCAGAGTGCTTTGTATTTTAGAGGCAAGTTTCCTGGTAGTCCTTTTAGGATATAAATGACTTGTAAGTTCACCAGGTCAGTAATTACTTCTCAGTAATTTTCAGCAGTTTTCTTCAAGTAAGAAATGGTTTTCAGTGGCATTTGGATATGGATGCCATCTTGTTTATTCAGGTCAAAACTCGAAGCATGGTAATGGTGACGGTGAAGGATTTGGTAATTAACTTGGCTATGGCAATCATGTCACGCTATGTCCACATATCAAACCTCATGCTTCCCACCCAGGATGTACTGCATACAGTTTTTACTCAATTATGTGCTTCACTAAAGCTGGAAAAGAACGTCTCAAAGCATTTCTTTAAAAATAAAAACAAAAACTAGCTAAGGCTGTGGTGGCGCATGCCTTTAATTCCAGCACTTGGGAGGCAGAAGCAGGTGGGTCCCTGTGAGTTCAAGGCTAGCCTGGTTTGGTCTACAAAGTGAGTTCTAGGACAGTCAGGACTGTTACACAGAGAAACCCTGTCTGGAAAAACAAACAAACCAACAGCCTGACATGGAAAGTGCTGTACTCTCTCATGTATGCATACTGTTTCAGTTACTATTCTGAGCTTTATCTTAGCATATTTTTTCATTCTCTTCTCGAGCGCCAACATAGTAATCCCTAAGTATGAAAATAAAATAATTTGAAAAGTGAAAGTGGTGATGTAAGCCTTATGTNCCCCCCCCCATGGCAAAATCCCAAGTAAATGCTTATCTACACACCCACAGCTAAGACGGCCAGAGCCAGCATATTTGTAAAAACAAATGCACCAAGGTTTTATTGCCTCCACCCCTGGCCCTGAGAAATGTACCATAGAAGGAAAGTACAGCAGTATAAAGGGATGTTGAAAGTTTAAATGGCCCCTTCCAGTGCCATTCTCCAACCTCTGAGTGTTTTCTAGCAAAGCTTTTAAACAGGGCTGGTGAGGGAGATCACACACTGTGCTTGAGGAATCAAGTCCACAGCTTGGGTTCAGGATAAGCAGGCATCCTTCCCTCAGGGGTTCACTGCCACCTTAGTCCTTGGGCTTCTTTCATGGATTCTGCACCNGAATAAACTGAAGTGAGGAGGTGTAGGGNTTTGCCATCCATCACTGCAGTATATTTCTAAAGCAATCATTTACACTCCCACTCTATGCCCTCACTCTCAGTGAGCCAACTTTGTAGTTATTCATATTCTGTAAAGTTTGTTGTCTACTGGACAAAGACAGTATGCCCACATGCCCATTGGAAGATCAGTAAACAAAATAGCCATAAGATGTGGATTGCACCTGAAATGTCCCCAAGAGCTCATATTTTGAATGCCAGAGCCCCAGCTGTTGCACTATTTTGAGTGGTTGTGGAAAGATTGAGAAGTTGGCCTTAGCTGGAGGAAGGAGCTCACTGGTGGAGAACTATCCCTGGCCCCTTCCCACTGTGGCCTCTGCTTCCAGATCAATCATGAAGTGAAGAGCTCTCTACCATATGCACCTCCAACCATGATGTTCTGTCCAAACACATGGAGCCAAGCGACTATGGACTTAACCTCCTTAAACTCTGAGCCAAAAATGAATCCCTTCCTTTAACGTATTTCTGTCACATATTTTGTTACAGCAATGCAAAATTAACTAANGCAACCATACAATGGAGTATTAATGTGCCTTCAAAGGGAACAGATTCTATATGCTCCACAAAATGGACAAGTCTTAAGGGCACTGTGCTAAGTGAAACAAGCAGTCACACATACAAAATCTAATACCCTGTTATTTTACTTACATGAATTGTCTGAAGTAGTCAAACATAGTTAATAGAGAATTAAATGTTGCTTGACAGGTTTGGGGAGAGGGCTATGGTTAAATGGATACAGAGCTCCCATATTGCAGTGTTTTAAGGTTGGGGAGATGGCTCAGCAAGTAAAGTGCTTACTGTACAAGCAAGANGATCTGAGTTCAGATCCTNAGACCCCAAGTAGAAACCCAGGGGTGGTGGCACGCACCTGGAACTTCAGTGATAAGGGAACAGAGACAGGCAGATCTGGGGCTCTCTGGCCAGACAGTCTAGCCAAAATGGTGAACTTTGGGTTCAATGAGGGACTTTGTTTTAAAACTAAGGCAGAAAGTAACAGAAGAGGACATCCTGACATCAGTTTCTAGCCCAGCAGAAGCAAGTATGTGCTCTCTCTCTGTCTCTCTGTCTGTCTCTCTCCCTCTCTCTGTGTCTCTGTCTCTGTCTCTGTCTCTCTCTCTCTCTCTCTCTCTCTCACACACACACACAATGTGAACTTTCTTAACACCACGGAAGTATAAACTTTAAATAGTTAAGATGGTAAATTTCATGTTACGTGCATTTAACCTCCATTAAAAAGCATACTGTGAACAATCAATAAGTAAATAAGACAGCAGAGGAAAAGGAAAAGTGTACAGAAGAGAACACATCCAGTTGGAGTTTCTCTACAAAGAATCTAAATAAATAGGAAGCGCTGGAAGGAAAATGTTCCCAGAATATCCTTTGTGTNCAGGGGCAACTACTTGCTTACACATTTAGACAACNCTAAGCCTTATCCTAACATCTCTCTCTAGAGAAGAATGACTCTGGACTCGATGAAGTTTGAATAAAGATCTTGGGCACATTTCATTTAGCTTGTGGTCCCTTTGGTATTTTCCCCATCTCTTCATTCTTCTTTGAGGTATTTACCCATGTCCTTACCTTAAACACTGGTACAGATGCCCTTTGGCAAGCTTGCTCTCCCTGCATCCCTTTCTATTTGTGAAGAGCACTTTGCACAGACAAATGTTATCATACTGCCGTGAGGTGGTCAGATCTCTGTTCAGTGCTGAGGGAAAGACAAGCCAAAATCTACAGCTGTCCCCCATGTGCCATCTGCTACTGCTCCTCATAGCCATGTATTGTAGGATGAGAAAAAGACATGTATTTTCAATATTAATTGTGCTGGTCACTATACTTGCTATCTCAAGTTAGTTGGATTGAAAATTTTCTAATATTTGAACTAAGATAATAGAATGTATGGTACACACCTTTCTAAAAAAGATTGAATTTTAATTATGTATATGCATGTGNCTGCATGCATATATGTTATGTGAGTACAGGTAGATGTTATATGAATATAGGTGCCTGTAGAGGCCAAAAGAGGACATCAGATCCCCTGGACCTGGAGTCACAGGTGGTTGGGAGTCACCTGATGTGGGTGCTAGGATCTGAACTCAAATCTTCTGAAAGAGC
>LZPO01097153.1:155555-174914 GCA_001675575.1 Neotoma lepida | reverse complement strand
ACTCCATCAAACACTGAAGGATTTCTGTTCACCTGAAAATAATTTCCAGCTGGACTCAGCGGTCCCTTATGAGAAGGCACCCACACATGCCACCACCACATCCCACTACATATGACATTGTAGGCTCCATGAAGGAGCCATCTAAGTAATTTTTTTTCTGGCAGTTCAGTGCAATTAAACAAAAATTGATCAAACAACAGCACATAAGTATCTATACACATACACACACACACACACACACACACACATACACACACACGATCCTCTCAGCAGTGAACATCACAATGACTCACTTTGCTTGGTTCAGGGGAGCATTGTCTGACTTCAGTCCTGTAATGGATGCTCCAGTGGCAGGTGAGAGGGGAGGAGAGGTTGAGGTAA
The DNA here is from genome assembly GCA_001675575.1 of Neotoma lepida. Lineage (NCBI taxonomy): Eukaryota > Metazoa > Chordata > Mammalia > Rodentia > Cricetidae > Neotoma > Neotoma lepida. The sequence goes on along the minus strand of LZPO01097153.1, from coordinate 174,533 downwards.
GAGATGGAGAGGAGCTTTAGCAGTGCTGACCAGGAGCACAGAGACCATAGCAGCATCAGANTCCGTCTCTAAGGAAAGGGACCACATCAGATAGTTCTTCCTACTGTACCCTCCCTGATCCTAGATGACATGGAGNCCAGAGTTACACAGATATATCTTTTCTCCAGCATAGTACCACACAGCCTTGCCTGACCTTGCAGCACTCCTTTGAAATAGATGTAGCTATGACCAAGNTCTAAGTCAGTGGTTCTCAACCTTCCTAAGNCTTTGACCCTTCCTCATGTTGTGGNGAGTCTCAACCATAAAACTATTTTTGGGGGCTGGAGAGATGGCTCAGAGGTTAAGAGCACTGACTGTTCTTCCAGAGGTCCTGAGTTCAATTCCCAGCAACCACATGGTGACTCACAACCATCTGTAATGAGATCTGGTGTCCTCTTCTGTATACATAATAAATAAATCTTTAAAAAAAAACCTATTTTTGTTGCTACTTCATAACTGTAATTTTGCTACTGTTATGGATTATAATGTAAATATCTTTGTTTTCTGGTGGTCTTAGGCTACCCCTGTGAAAAGGTCATTTGGTCCCCAAAGGGGTCTCAATCCACAGGTTGAGAACCATTGCTGTGTGCAATGAACATATTATTCTGATAAGCAAGGAAGAATGTGAGAGAAGACAGAATCTGAGGAAAACGGGATACAGACTGGAATTTTGGCTTATAAGGGGTACTCATAAGAGGCTCATGCTCAAAGGCATCTCTCAGTGATCATGGCTCCTAAATGCAATTAAACTTCAGAAAACACTAAAAGTCTCAGGAGGTGTGGGAGCAACTGTGACCCTGAACTTTCTCAGTGTGCCATATTAAGTTACTTAACTCACCTCTGCATCTGTGCTCACATTAAATTGTAACCACCCTCTGATTGGTGTCATCAGGAGAGGAAACTAAGACCCACAGGGGTCAGTTATATAACTAATGGCGCTTGTTGGCTTCCAGCCTACCTGAGAAAACCGAATGCCCAGGTTCAGGGAGAGACCCTCAAAGGGATGGCTGAGAACGAAAGAGGAAGACACCAGATGCCCTCTGGCTTCTGCACACGCATAAAAATCTTTTTAAAAATGAAAATTAAATATGTCACATAAAACTGACCACTTTAACCATTTCTAAGTACACGATGCCATGGTTTTACCATCTTCATTCTGATGAACAAACACCATCATCTCCCACAGAACTTCTCATCCTGCAAAACCTAAACACAGTGTCCACATCACTCCCATCCCTCTTCCCTCGACCCCTGATAATCTGCGTTCAACTTCCTGTGTCCATGGATTATTTGAGTACTTTAGGAACCTCATCTAAATGAAATTATTTAGTATTAATCCTCTTGTGATTGGCTTCTTTCACTTGACACAATGTCTTCACAGTTCCTTCACATTGTACCACGTGTCAAAATCATCTTCCTTATTAAAGGCTGCCTAATATGCTATTACATGCATATATCCCATTTTGTTCCTTCATTTATTAGTTCAGGCTTGGGTTGCTTCTGTCTGGTAGCTATTGTGATTGATTGAGCTATGTGTATAGATAGCTTTCCAAGCCTCAGGTTTGACTTCTTTTGAGTACATACCAGGAATTACCACTGTGCTTTCTTTATCTATATTTTATGTATATGAGTGACCTGTCTTCATACACACCAGAAGAGAGAATCAGATCCCATACAGACAGTTGTGAGCCACCATGTGGTTGCTGGGAATTGAACTCAGGACCTCTGGAAGAGCAGCCAGTGCTTTAACCTCTGAGCCATCTCACCAGCAGCACCACTGTACTTTCTATTGCAGCTGCAGTGTATGACCTTGCATCGGCCATGCAGTCCCACACAGTGACCAACAGTACTCTTGTTTCTCATTTCTCCACCTGCAGTGTGATGTCTCTATACCTCTGGGGTAGTGTCAGGCTTTCATGTGCTTTACGGCCGTTGGAAAAGTTTTTTTAGAGTAAAGTCTATTGTCTATCAATCGGCCCTTTACCAATTTTCAGTTGTATTTTTAAATTTGTTATTGTGGGGTTTGCAGTTCTCTATACATTTGAAACATCATTCCCTTTAGAGATAAGTGATTTGGAGGTACTTTCCCACTCTACTGGACCTTTGATACAAGAGCCCTCTTTTCTCCACTGTTGGAGTCTTCATCCTCACTGAAAAATTGACTTGAATTTTTTTTTAAGCTTAAATTCAATTTTTTTTAAATTTAAAGCCTCTTTTTTTAATCAAGCATCCCTGATAGGCTCATAATAGATAGTATGTACCCTTTAAGTAAACAAAATCCTCTGGATGTTTGTGTCTAAACATAAATAGCTCAATACACATCTGTGGTCCTCCTAGCATGGGCCGAGTCTGGAGTAAATAAACCAGACACTGGGTTGGAGCTCACAGTTCCCAGGTTCATGTTGTGAAGGGCAAGACTCAGAAACATGCACTCAAGACCCTGGAGTGAGACAAGCTGTGCACCCAGTCTAAAGAGAAAGAGTAACACTCTCCGAGGCTCCCTTTGTAGAAAGTGTGTTTGTCTTAAGTACCATCAGCCAAAGGCAAAAATGGCAAGTAGAATTTTTTTAAATTTTATTATTTTCTAAATTATGTGTATGTGTCCTTCCGTGTGCAGCACTGGTATGGAAGTGCAGTGCCTGCTCAGACGAGAAGAGAGCATCCAGTTCCCGGGAGCTAGAACTCTAAGCAGTTATCAGCTACCCAACCTGTGTGCAGGGAGCCAAACTCAGGTCCTTTGTAAGAGCAGCAACTGCTCTAAACCACTGAGCCATTTCTCCATCCTCAGCAGGAATAATTTTGTAGTGTCTGAACTCCATGCTCTTTGTGTTCTTTTTCTTGCTTGACTCTTACCAGGTACCTCAAGAGTGAAGTCATTTACAGCCCACAGTCCAATGTTTTTAGTCTGACCTCAAGACCATGCCATGTTGGCAGTCTACTTTAGAACACATTTCTCATACCACAGTGAAACCCTATCTCCACGAGAGTTACTCCTCCTCCCAATTCATTTCTGCAGCCATTGACAAAACCTGATCTACTTCCTGTCTCAATGGATTTGCCTTCTCTGGGCATGCCATGTAAATTCAAGCATAAGGGGTGGTCCTCTGTGACTGGACTGCATTATACAGCAGTGTTTTCAGGACTCATCCACACTGCAGTGTGTACTATGATGCTCAGAAATTCCACACTTGGTTAATCAAAGACAGCATCTCTTGGACATTTTCTTCCTATCATGAAGCTGTTATGAGCATCCATATTCAAGCGGTTGTGTGGATACCATTTGCATTTTAAAAGAACATGGTTAGAGATGCAGTTTCTTGGTTCAAATAAACTAGGTTTCCAATAGTAGGAAGACTTAGCTAACAAAGGCTGGGAAATACATTTTAGTGACACTGTGGCCTCCATGATCTCCATAAGATTATATTCTTCTAAGCCCACAAATATTAAATCTCTGACTTGGGGTTCTGAAGTTACAATGGAGAACAGGACACACAAGATCCATTTACAAAGTTTAGAGGCATCAAGGAGAGTGCTAGTTAAGCAAAAATGGAGAATGAAAGCCTATAAACACAACTGTCAGGGAGTAAAACAGTAATTAGAAAAGAGCTGAACAGACAGCTGTGGTGAAAGAGGAAATGCCTAGTAAAACTGTCTGACAGAAGCCTAAGTCTCTCAAACAAATTTGTGTATGTAGTATTATGTCTATGCTAATGTGTGTGTGGACATGCGTGTGCCAGTATGCTTGCCCATGATGTGCACACAGAGACCAGAGGTTCACGTTGGGCGCTTTCTCCATGAATCTTTACCTTATGCTTTGAGACAAAGTCTGTCCNTGGAGTTCACTGAGTCAGCTGGGCTGCTCAGCCAAGGCGTTCCAGAGATCCACCTGTCTCAGCATCCCCTAGNACTGGGGTTACNGAGGCTTAACTTATCACCCAACTTTTATGTAGATACTGTGGACTAGAACTCAGGTCCTCATGTTTGTGTGGCAGGCCCTTTAACATCTAAGTCATCTCCCCAGGATCTCATATTTTGACATACGGTTGAAGGGGCTAACAGGGCTCCTCCTCATTTTATGTTTGAGGGCAACTTCAGTCTACATTGATAAATGTAGAATATGTGTTTCTTCTATACACACAACTGGTCATAATTTCAAAGATTCTTGGAAGGAGACACACTCGACCCCTGACTTATCTCAGTATTTAGTATCAGTTACGCTATCGTCTTTTCAATCTATTCCTNATTCNGTTAAGCTTTGGCCCTCTTCACTTGTCATCAAAAGAAATACAGAACAGCTGTGGCCAATATGCATTTATTATTAACAATAATAACTTATCGCTCAACATTTTTCCACACTGAGTTCAAGTTTTGCTTGGCCTGGAAGCCTTGTTTTTCCCAACTTTTAAACCATCTCACAGCCTTCTCAATGACTCCCATCCTCCTCTACTTGTGGAGCTAAGAGTGGATTTTTACTCTCCTAAGGCTAAAACAGGAACTCAGTGCAGTGTGGTTTCTTCCTTGACCTTTATACTGACAAGGTCTACACTTAAGAGCTAGAGCCAGTCCAAAAAGGGCCAGCTTGATAGGCTACAAAACTCACCCNGGACTGCATTTGGTGGTGGGAGGGGGTAAGGGGTGGAGATGATGCTAAACCTCAAATATCTATCTCCTAAGCATGTATTTGTCATTATTACCCTCACGAAGAAGAGTAATTGTTGTCTTGGTGTCCCTACCCTCTGCTCTGGACATCATTTTCTGCTTTGTCTTCAATCACATCTCTAAATGACCACAGTTGGCTGACCGTTGATCTAAAGACGCCTCCCACTCTTGCCTCCATTCTAAGCATCTACTGTTACACAACCTGCTGTCATCAGGCATTTTAAACAAGTCCTTTCTCTATTACTGGTCACTTCAGAACATTTACTGATATAGCTCCTTTTACATACTCCACTGTGACTACAAATCCCTAATCAAACGTGCTACCAGTGTGCGNCAGTGAGGCGTGCTCCTCAGGGAGTTGCACCGGGAAAGGTAATCATTCCTTCAAAGTCTGACAAGGGGTCCTCAAATCAAACTAGATGGCATTTTTCACTTCCTCTCAATCTATACTTACCATTCCACCACTCAGAGGCTGCATTAGTCAGGCAGGGCTTGCTCTCTCAGACCACCACCTGCCACCTCCCAGCCGGCAGGGTATTTCCAGGTTAATTTTGTGCTGTTCATTGGGTTGGATATCTGCCACCCTTCCTCCACTACCATCAAATCTTCTTCCAGGCCATAAAATGTTTTGCTGTGTGCCTTAGGGGCCATCCTTCATTCATGCTCCATACTTCTCTTTTCTAAGGTGCATGTTCTCTCTGCAACTTGTGCCCTATGAGGCCACCATTCAAAACCAGTAGCAGCATTTTGGTAGATAAGCCATCGGTGTCTATGGATTCTGAGAAAAGTTCTTCTTTAAAACAACCTTCAGTCAACTCTTCTGACCGGTTCATTCACTCTCCCAGCTCCCACTCAGCATTATCAGACCCCTTTAAAACTAGAAAATTTGTTTNGGGGTTAACAATGGACAATGTGACCACCGACGTCATTGAAAAACCAACCCCCTCCTCTCCTCAACAGAGAAAGTGGATTTCCCTGTGCTACATTGCTGATGTATGCAAAGAGTGTGTGCCTTAATGCGTGATGAAGCCCTTTCTCATTTCCTGTTGGAGCTGCTGACTTTCTACACTTTGTAGTCCTACTTGACTTCCTGCCACTCCTCTGCCTTGCAACAGCCTTCTTGTTCCCATGTCAGCTCTTTGTTCAGGCTGCTGGCTTTCCTCCTACCTTCCCTACCTTAATTAGAATAGCCTTTTCTTGTTTCCTGAACTGGAATTTCATTAAGGCACCATCTGTACTGCTGGATCCCCATGTCTTTTTCTATCCAATCTCCGCATTGATGGCTTCCTCTTAAAACACCTAAGAGCCGCTTTCATCAATTCAACTGGTGCATACTGCTGATTCAGAGCCTTTGGAGAGCCCAGGAAACACTAATATATTTCACAATAAAATACTCACCCAACCCCTACATTTCTAATANTGAATTTAGGATAANACAGCATCCTAGCTGCTGCTTTTGTTTTCTCCTTTAAAATGCTTCNATTAGGGCAGAGAGTGTTGCTCAACATGCAACATGCACATTTGCTCAGCATGCAAGAGATCCCCAGTTCGATTCCCAGCACTAGAAATAAAAACTCTGTAAGTCACAAGAAGACACCAGGATCCTGACAGCTTGATCACATGTTCAAGAAGCCTGCTCAACAGCTTCTCATAAATGAGAGATTACATCAGAAGTCCTTGGAAAGGTTCCCTTTGCTTTGTCTAAAATTTTATTCTGAAACCTGCAAACTATCTGCCTGGTGATTGCCTGGCATGTCCTCTGAAAGGTGCAAATAGACTTTTACAAAGGCATTTTAAGTTCCTACCTAGTCTTAAACAGGCCACACCTGTGAATTCTTAGGTAAGCTTTGCATCAATAGACCAAATAGAGATTTCTTTGCCCTCCTTTTCCCCTTATTTCCTGTAGCTTAGGCAACACTCCAAATAATGTTTTTCCTTATACCTTTCTCATTATGATCTATTTGCTAAACCTATTCATATTCCTTAGGACAACCCCTTCATATTCAATAGTAACTCTTATAGAGTATCTGTATTAGGAGGCTGGCATAGTATCAGGAATATAGAAATGACTTTATCTAAACATCATTAAACTTGGTAAGATATTTATTTTTAGTCCTACCTAACAGATCACTACATCCAGACTCAAGGCAGCTCCACATCGTTTGGTTTACTAAATACTGGCCTTTCAACCTCAGTTTCCCATGGGTACCACCGCCCCTAGGTCTATAAGGAAAAGCTGGTGAGAGGTGCTGGCATTGAAGGGCAACTTACTTTTCCCCTTTGGTTCTGGGGCAAAGGGAATGTATACATAGTTATGCTTACAGGAAAGTTTATTTTTTTTTACTTAAATATGTGCTAATAACTCATATTTTCACCCACGAACCAAACATACCAACCAGGAAATACTTATTCATTATCCCTCACTATCAACGGAGGGTTAAGTTTCAGGGCCCACACACCCCTGCAGGGACCAAAACCTGAGGATGCTCAAGTCCCTTATAGGAAATGCTATAGCTGTAAATAACTAGGAGCACCCTCCTACACACATACATAAATCCTGTCTAGGGCTTTATAGTAACTAATACAGTGTAAATGCCAAGTTAATAGTTACTACATTGTTTCATTTAAGGAATAATGACAAAAAGGGTAGCTGCATATTTTCAACATAGACAATTTTTTTCTAAATATTTTTTAATGAGTCTCAGGCTAGTTAAATGTATAGATGTGGGATTAATAGATATGGAAGGTCAACTCTGTCTATTTTTTTCCAATTACAATTATAATGGACAACAGATAATAGATAGATGGATAGATAGAGATGAACAGATGGCTGACATAACTGAAAGACTATGACATAAATACAGTAAGGTATAATTAAGAAAGCTACTGGTGGAGTACATAAAATAATGGCATCAGTTTTGAAAATNGGAACAATACTTTCAGCTGGACAGAGATTCCTATCCCATGGAAGAAATCCAGTTAATAAATTAGGGATTCCAGCTATCCCTATCTTGCCAGCTATGGCAAGATCACTGGGACCATTTAGTATATAGAACCCTATGGGTCCTAAAAGAAGCTATAAAGAGGAAAAACTAAGTGTGAGTTTCAAAAATTCTGGAATANAAACCTACAAGAGTTATGCTGCTTGGAAGAGCACTCTGGGCCAGAAAGGAACACTGTGCTGATAACTTGAAAACTTAACATGTCAGTTACTCATTTATTGAAGAAATGAAAAGCAAACACACCCACATCTCCAGGAGTGAACAGCCTGGGTCCCAGTCTGGAAGTCACATGGTCACACACAGAGCTACATCAGTCTCCTTCAACCTCTGCAAGAGGGAATTCCGTGATTGCAGGAATGAGAGAAGGACCTTGTTCCCAGAAGGGCACAAATTAAAGATCACACACTGTCCTGGATTTTTGTCAATTTGACATAAGCNTNGAGTCATCTGGGAAAGAGGAATATGAATTGAGAAGACGCCTCTCTCAGACTGAATGTAGGCAAGACTGTGGGGCATTTTCCTGATGGAGATTTATGTGGGAAGATACATAGGCTGTGTTACACCTGGGGTGGGGGGCTTGGGTGCTATAAGAAAGCAGGCTGAAAGTTGGGCAGTGGTGGCACATGCCTTTAATCCCAGCACTTGGGAGACAGAAACAGGCGAATCTCTGTGAGTTTGAGGCTAGCCTGGTCTACAAAGTGAGTTACAGGACAGCCAGAGCTACATAGAGAAACCTGTTTCAAAAACAAAAAGCAAAAAAACAAACAAACAAGCAAGCAAGCATGCCAAGCAATCCATGGACGAACCCCAGTCAGCAGTGTTCCTCAATGACCTCTGCTTCAGTTCCCACCTCCAAGTTTTGTCTTGTGTTCCTGCCCTGAGTTGCTGTGGACTTTGATGCAGAAGTCTAAGCTGAAATAAACTCCTTCCTCTCCAAGTTGCTCTTGGTCATGGTGTTTTTTCACAGCAATGGAAACCCTAAGACACATATTCTCTAGATTCAGTTTGAGTCCAGGCTCTGCCATTTGTTAGCTGCAATCCTGGGCAAGTTACACAAACCTTGCTTCTCTATTTCCTTGATAGTGAATGGAAGTAAAAAGAAAACTACATTTCTATGAGTTCGAGGACAGCCTGGTCTACAGAGCAAGTTCCAAGACAGTCAGNGCTACACAGAGAAACTCTGGTCTCAAAAAAGAAAAGAAAAGAACTACAGTTCTCAAAGAGTATTAGACAGGCATCATCATATGTAAGCAGTAGGACTCAGTGAATTGCTCCCTTAAATGAACACCAAAAAGGCACTTTCAGAAAATTAATGAAATAGTAAAACCTCATTAATATCTAATGTATTAGCCCAGCAATACAATGCTTGCCTAGTATGTGTAAGCCCAAGGGTTCAAATCCTAAGAGTAATAATAATAAGTAGTAATTATTATTATAAGTAATAATAATAATAAAAGTAAAAGAAAAAAATCTAATATGTGACAATGTTTGAATCAACATTGTCCTTCAAAGCCCTAGGCATAGATAAAGCATGGTTGGTAGTAGAATGGTGTCTTGGTGTTATCTAGGGAACAGAAAGATGTGAACTGGCTGATGGTTGTAAATGATGCTCAATGATTTCAGTAGAGAAGGAAGACAAATTGTCACCTCTATTAAAANTGTTTTCTGCATCCCATTTTGGCTTTGTTCCCATTGAGTTATTGCTTCTTGGTGTTTCCAAATGACAGCATAAAATATTCAGTTTTGATTTACTTTTGGATGACCAGTTGTATCTTAGTCACTGTAGTCATTCTAGTGCTGTGAAGAGACACCATGACCAAGACAACTCTTACAAAAGAAAGCATTTAATTGGGGGCTTTCTATTTGTCATTACAAGAACAAGAAAGTGGCAAGCCTTTAGTAGACAGCTTGTTTAGAAAGTGTATTTCTGTTTGTGATAACANGACTACAATGGCTAATCTTGGTTGTCAACTTGACATACCTAGGAAGAAGGAACCTTGATTGAGGAATTACTCCATAAGAACGGTCTGTGGGCATGTCTATGGGGTCTTTTTTTTTATTGCTAATTGATGCCAGAAAGCCCAGCCGCCGTGGATGGTGCCACCTGTGAGCAGGTGGTCTTGGCTAAAGTAGAAATCTATAATGCAGTCAGCCAGAATGGACAAGTGACAGCCAGTGTGTATTCCACTCCCCATCACCTCAAATCATCCTATGAACTCTGGATTTGAGCAACAAGGACTCCAGGGCNAGTATGGTAGAATCTAATCCAAAGAACTCAAAATTATACAAGACAATGGCCCTAGGGAGAAAGAATATAAAGCACCGAATCTGAACTAATGACAGAAACAGGCCAAGGCAATTTNTTCATTTTTGTCCCCTCTTGGTCCCTCTGACACAGACACGTCAACCCATCTGTACACACTCATGTGCANAGTGCACAGCCTTGAGGTGTAGTCAGAAGTCTTCCTGTGTCCCGCCCGGTCCCGCAGCAGCTCAGACCCAAGTCAACACACAGAGGCTTATATTAATTATGAACTGGATGGCCTATGTCTTAGGCTTCTTGCTAGCTAGCTCTTATAACTTAACCCATTTTTATTAATCTGTAAGTTGCCACATGGCCGTGGCGTTACCGGTCTGCTGGCATCTTGCTGCTCCTTGGGCTGCGGCTGGAGTCTCCCTTTACTCTCCTTTCTCCTTTCACTATCTCTCTTGGATTTTCCAACCTGGCTCCATCCTGCCCTGCCNTAGGCCAATGCAGCTTTATTTATCAAACAATCAGAGCAACACATATTNNTNGCGCACAGAAAGACATCCCACAGCATTGAGGGTTCCTGCTTAAAGCCTTTTCAACTCACAATCATTCCTCTTTTCTACAGCCTGCTCCTGGAGCATAATGTTCCCAAATATTACAGCTAGACCAGACACATCTATCCATGAAGTACAAGGTCAACTGGCCGCTTTTCCTTAGGCTTATATGAGAGGTAAGGGAGATCTCAATCTATACGGTGGCAAAAAGGCAGCTGTGAGGAGGCCAAAGGCTATCCACTCCTGTGAACTCTCTGAAGGTGGAGAGTGAGGACTAAGACACCTTCTGTTATAAGAGTATATGCACACTCAGAGACCATACATATATATCTTTCTCATCTCTTGTTTCTCTAAATGGCTCTGAATTTATCTATAACTCACATCACTGAGAGAGCTGACTGCTGCAANCTGCCTCAGCTATCCTCCTTGAAATCAGAGCCAAGCTCCATACCTGCAAGGACAAAGAAAACCTGTAACACAAAACATAGCCACCAAAGGACTCCCAGAACATTGCCCCTGGTGCCTATAATGAAGAAGGATTAACTGAAGACAAGTCAGAATCCTGAGTTCAATTCAAACTTCCTGCTTATTTCCAGGTGCCCTTGGAATTGCTCCTCAGTGGAAAGGATCATTTCAAGTTGAAGATGGTGGAAACCAACGAATGCCTTGACAGCCACATGCTTAGACCTCTTCAGACTCAAGTTTTGTAGTGTCTGAAAAGGCAGGTTCGTGAGCAACCTAAGGNAGCAAGGCTCTTCCAAGAAGAAGCACCTATAAACAGTGTTGTAAAAACTTGACAGTCTTGGGCTCCTGGCCAGGTATTTAGTCGAGAGGAGTACATACCTGCAAGACGTGACATGATGGCCTACAGCAAGTAGCAACACTGCCTTTCTAAAAGACAGGGTCTGTGAGACTGTAGGGAGATAACTGGAGAAGCAGGATCCCCAAACCACTAATGAGGCACACAGGAGATAAACATCTAAGCGTCCTTACTAAAACTCCCACCCTAGGCTCAACTTTTATGCCTGTTTCTTCTCTATATTTACAGCCAGTTCTTAGCCTAAAATCTAACACTAACTACAGATTTTTATTGTGATAACTATTGTTANTCCTTTGATATTTAGAAACCTTTGTTCATTATTTCAATATTAACTAGAATACACTGCTTCTTTGAACTTAAGCCATACTCACACACAACATCACAACATTGCCATTTCCTTCAAATTCCATCNGAGTTGAGGGCAATCTAAATGCCACACAAATTTTTCTTCCAAAGAGAAAGATTCGATCAATACCTTTTTCCTTCCTAGCCCAGCTGTTTGTCACAGTGACATTATAAAGCAGACAGGATGCTAGTAGCCAAAACCCAGAAGGCTGATTGGGCTGTTTATACTGTGCACTTCACAAATAAAGGACTGTACCTAAGAGGAGAGGTCATTCAGNTGAACTGCAGTCAATAGNGTATATGAACAGGAGCGCTCTGAGTTCACTGTGGATTCCCACCATACTCTGCCAAAGGGCGAACGGAGACCTGGGGAGATGGCTCAGTGGGCAATGTGCTTGCTGTGTATACATGAGAANCTGAGTGTGAATCTCTAAAACCCACCTAAAACTGGGTATGGTAGAACAATCCCAGTGCTCCTAGAGTTGAGATGAGAGGTACAGTCAGGAGAATTCCAAGGAGCTGACAGCCAGCTAGCCTGTCAAATGCAGGAGCAAAACCCAAGAAACTCTGTCTCAAACAAAATGGAAGGTCAGGGCCCAGCATCCAATGTCCTCTGTTGTTGTCCTATACATATGCCATGTCACTAGCATACCCATATTTACACACATGAATGTGTACACACATACACACACACACACACACACACACACACACACACACACACACACACAATGAAAAGGAATAGAGCCTTTGGGGGGATGGCTTACTGCACAAGAAGGTGTCTTCACATACCCTGCTTTTTGCCTTTACCATGTGAGCTGCTGAGGAATGCAGATTGATGTCTAGATACCTTTTTGGTTCATTGTTCAATAAGGTACCCTTGGACAAGCAGAGGCCGGGCCTTTGAAAACATAAGAGGGATGAAGGCAAGCCCACATTTTCTCAAATAAAAAAGGTACAGTCCCTAAACATCTCATCACTGAACTGCTCCCCTAATCTTCCATTATATTCAGCCACAGGAGGTTGGGCCATGGTCTCCTGAGCCTACTGTCTCCTCTGCACTGTTAGTAGATGGTGTCCACTGTCCTTAGAATTCCCAGGAGCTGACTGTCACACAATACCTGGAAGGTACAACAGACACCCACTCACCATGAGTACTTTCAAGGACAGCCAGGCAAAGGTGATATGAGGACAGCTCTGCCCTGTGTGCTCAAGTCACTTAGGGTGTCTAAAACGTCTGTCTACAGAAGAGTCACTTGGTCCAGTTTGTGCAGGGCCTGCTTCCTTGCTGGTGTCTGCAACACTGCTCTATGGATTGTCCTTCTCTTCCCAGCACCCAGGTACCCCATAGGCCACTAGGGTCTAGCCAAAGATCACTCCATACTTGAGGCCAGAATTGTCTAGCTTGAGCAGGGCTGCTAATCACCTGGAGCTGAGCTTCTGTGATGCAGTTCACTCTTCTCTGTAGTACTTTAAAAAACAGCAGGATATACAAACTACAAAGTTTATCATGTCAACCATTTTTCCATTCATCTCATTCATCTCAATTCATTTGGGACAGTCACATTGTTATGTATGTGACTATCTACACTATCTACAGCCAGAAGCTTTCGTCTCCCAAAATTGAAACACTTCTCTGTTAAACAGCCNTTCATTTTGTCTTCCGCAGTACCTTCCAGTAGCCCTTTACTCTATGGATCTATTACTGCCTATAAATGGAATAATACACTGTCTTTTCTGTGACTGACTTATAACTTACCCTACTGTCCTCACAGCTCATCTGTGTTGTTGAGCATAGGCCAAGCTCCCCCTTCCACAACTTCTCCTACATTTTCACACCTATGACCTCATATGTGGCTTCTACTTGACTCTCTTGAATAACACTCCTCTGAACATGAGTCTATGAACAGCTCTTCCAGTCCTGCTTGCAATTCTTTTGTGCATTTATGGGAAGTGGAAAAGTGGGATCATAGGGTACATCTGTTTTTATTTTCTTCTGCTAGACTAGACTCACGCTGTACTACTACAGGTGTTCCTAGTTAACTGATGAGACTAAGAAAGCAGAGATCCAGTGCTGGGGCTGTTGGGGCCCTCGATGCCACTGGATCAATACATGGTGACCAGTGCTCAAAACTGCTTTGTTTCCACATGGTAAAACTGATTATGCCCCTGCCACCATCAGGCAGTTATGGTTACCAGATAAAAGGGCAGATGTTGTGGTACTAACAACACTGGCTAGAGATAATATTTACAGTTTAATATGCACCTCCTGAAGATAACACTTTAGATGAACAAGAATGGAATGCTCAAGCCAGGATAAGAAGAATTTTAAAAAGGACTTTGAGTCACCCTTCAAAAACAGCCCAGCCAGTCCAAGATCTAAATTCTTAATTGTTCACAACAGACCAGAAAGAAAGCAATCAGCATCAAGCATACAATTTTTATGTGTGATTAGTCATTTGAAGACTGATTTGTGGCTGTGGGGTAGATAGGTAGCAATTTATTTTTCCTCTACAGATCTCCATGCATGAAGTGTAATTACAGATTTGTTTGCCTTTTCGGTGGTGTGGAATTAAAAACATAACCTTCTTAGAGACATAAAGTAGCATGCTTTCCTTCTTTATTTTCAACTCCCAAATAAAAGTGTAATAGGTGCCAAGTAGTGTTTTGTATGAGATACAAGCTCACTGATTCCAGCCACAGGATGTGCTGGGGAATCACTGCTTTTACCTGATGAAACCCCAGTTACAAGCTACGGAGTAACTGTGAACACTCTAGGGTTTGATAAGTGTGATTGTGCCACCTTTCCATTTTGTCACACTGTTGTATCATTATGGGCTTTACTTATCTGGGCTTTACTTATTTCCTAGAAACACTCTATTCAAATGTTCAGTTAACAAAGTTGGATATGTGAATTTTCTCACAGGGAGATTAATTTCAATAAATGCCAAGAAATTTGCAGTGCTTTGGCAAAGGCTCATGACTTTAAAGTTGGCTTCTTGAAACTATGGTTCTGGCCACATCAGTTAAGGTCNCTTTTGTGTCCAGTTGCTGGGACTATGGTTCAGAGTACTAAGGCTCACCTGTCCTTCAGTAAGAGCCNGTGCAGTTCTCATGCTTTCCACTAGGGTCCACTCCAGCCCCTGAGTTTTTTCTATCCCTTGTCCTAGGCATATGTAGCCTTAGCTTCTTCTGCATATTTCCTCATATGGTCTNTACAAACCTACCTCANCTCTTATGTNCCCCAACTCTAAAACAAGATCTCCATGAAGAACAGCAAGCAGGGCTGGGGAGACACTCACCAGAGAGATGCACTCACCACCAATCCTGATGACCAGAGCTGCATCCCAGAATCACACATAAAAAAGGCCANATGAGATCCCTCCAATCTACAGTCCCAGCACTCCTACTCTGAGACGTGAAGAGACAAGGCGATCATTCAAAACCCTGGGACCAGCTAGCATGGAGTACACAGCTCAGCAGAAACCAGAGAGAAAGGAGAGAACCCACTCCCACTCTTGAAAGTTGTCCTTGAACCTCCACATGCATGTGGCATGCACACACACACACACACACACACACACACACGAAATAAAATATATAAAGAGAAGCACACGTGGCAATATTTTATCACACCCCTTAAGGCCTCCCTCTAACCTTGTTTCCCTTGCACTCTGATGGTGCAGGTGAGCGTGGGNTCAGGGGAGCTGAGCCACAGAATAGAAAGCTGTCTTTTTCATGGTTGCAAATGCACAGGTTTTAAAAACTATAGAATGAAGATACACACACTAAAAACAGAAAATCTTTTTCGAGAAAAGAGAGACAAGATTGAAACTACTCACATTGTCTCACTGTGCTAACNCCTCAACTTGAACCTTCAGANATACCTCCCCCCTTTCATAAACCAAACTCATTTCCCAGTTGTGAACCCACNGGGGTCATTCACCCCACTTCAGACACTGTACCCATTTGTCTCTGTGTCTGGGCTTCCTTCAGAATCTCTCTCAAAGTTTTTTGTGCTGTTGTTGCTCCTTCCAGAAATTCTGTTGAGTGAACTCNGCAAACCTCCTGAACTNTCACCTCATCTANTCCCCGTGACTACTGACACTAGTGTACTCATGGATATAAAATTGGGTGCCNAGCTGTGCTGGGGTGCCACCGCAACCTCACCAAGGCATTGTCCTGTATTTTAAACTTTTGAGGGAAAACACGTCAATGCTCCTAGCTTAAGGCAATGGTCTCAAAATTAGGTCATCTGTATTTTGGGATCATAACATCTTTGCAANATGGGGACTATAAAGGTTTTTGTAATGTAAACATGCACTCACACTTACACACACTCATATACTTTCACTCACACAAACACACTCTGTCCGCCTCTCTCTCTCACATACACACTCACACACATACACTCACATACACTCACATACACACTCTCACTCACACACACTCTCTCTCTGTCTCTGTCCTCTCTCTCACACACACCACACATACACACACAGACACACTGTCTCTATCCCCCCCCACACATTCTCATATACTCTCACACATATCTGTGTGTGATACCAGGGCTTGAGACCTTGTAGAGTGCTCAACAGGTACCCATATCAATTTGATGATGTATTAGCCATGATGCTCCAGAGAACCAAATAGGACAGAGACCCTAGAAAAGGTGTCTGTTGTATATCAAGTCCAAAGACAATCTAGAGGCAGAATTCCAGCCTCCTTGGGAGAGACCTTTAGGAAGTGACTGGATAAGGNCCATCCATAGTATGGAGAGTGGAGGGTAATCTGTTTTGCTCAAAATCTAAGTATCAACTATCTAGAAAATACCTTTACAAGCAAGCTTGGGTGGCACACATAGGCAACCCCAACAAGGAGGGTCCATGTGTTCAAGGCCAGCAGGAGCTACACAGGGAGACTCTGTAGATTGGTATTTGACCAAATATCTAAATAGCAAGATCTGGTCAAGCTGACAAATGCTAGTATCCAGTATTTATTTTCCCTTGAATTTATGTGGTTATATTTTTAAGTATCCACTAAATTATTAGTTCATAAATACNAACTCATGCTCTTTGTTCTAGGAACATGAAGACAGGAANAGAGAAAGTTTGGAGATTTTTAATGTATACGTTAAAACCTGGAGCTCATATTATATACTGGAGTCCAATGCAGTCATATTCTAATTGCATAGTGAATGTGCATGTATATTTTAAAACAGAAATCACAGTTGCAATGTTCAAAATGGAAAATCCATCTTCCACAATGGTAGTCTTCACTCTTGGCTCCCATCTTCCTCATTAACCTCTCCCCTGAGGATCCTTTCTTCGAGGTGGATATTATGACTTTATCTACATCTAACATTAATATAATAAAATTGAACATTGCCTAAAAGCTCTTATCACAAAGCATAGGTTTATGACGTTTTCAGTAGAAAGCATTTATTTTTAACTTCTACTATTCCTAGAAAAAGTCATTAAAGTTAGGGTCCCCAGCATGGTGACAAATGAGCCCATTGGATAAAGGAATTTGACTTGGAAGTAATAACATTATAAGACAGTACCTCTGGGGCAGGGACTGTAACTCAGTGGCTGAGTAATTTTGCAGCATGTGCCAGGCTCTGAGTCCCATGTCCAGATTCCATCAAGCTATCTCTAATTGATAACTGCTCACAAAGGGAACTGCTCTTGTACTTTTTCTTCCTTTCTTTTTTTCCCTTTATATTCTGCTTTGTTTGTTTTGTTTGTCTANTTGTTTTCTAAAGAGAGAAAGAATGAAAGAAGGCATNGAGTTAGATGGGTGGGGAAGTGGGAGGNAATGGAGAAGGGGAAACCGAAATCAGAATATATTCTATGAAAAGAATTATTNCAATAAAGAATAAAAATAAATAAAATTATTGTTTACTACAAGAATAGCAAAACCCAACCTCTACTAAAACATTTTTGAGGCAGATATTTCATTAAAATGAGCCTCAAGGCCTAGTGTGGAGTTCAGTGGTAGAGCATTTACCACACATAAGCAAAGATCTTACACTGCAAAAAATATAAATATGTAAAAACAAAATGATCCTTGAGGTGGGTAGATTTTCACAGTAACAAACTTGAGCTGCCTCTGCCTAGGAGGCCACATTACCCAAATAGCTGAGTCTGCGGGTGGCTTCAAACACAAATGTAACACTATACCACAAAAAACAAAGGCGGGAAATATTAGGGGGAACAACCCCAATATATATATTTTCTGGGAAAATATGTGCATGCTTTAGTCAAAGACAATACCGCATCACTGTAAAAAACATCAATTTTGATTGCAACTTTCTGTGTTTGCTCCTTACTTATAATTACAGCTGGAAACTACAGAAAGTTATTTTTCCTCCATTACTTCACTGTTGTGAGCAATATCAGCTGTGTTACCTAAAGACACTGCTCCATCATGCATTGTAATGTTTATGTAGCTGCGCTCCTGAGATACCGAGGCAATATGATTTTCCACTCTCAAGGAGGGGGCCTTGTTATTCAAAAAAGGTGGTGGGTCTGTCATCTTGCCTGATGAAGTCCCCATTCCCAGTCAGTGATGCTGGTCCCCAGTCAGACATCCACACCTCAGAGGGCAAGGTGGGTGGTCCTGAGGAAAACAGCATTCTATAGAAAATAAAAGTCAAGCTGTGTGTGCTGTCACATGCCTTTAATCCCAGTTCTTGGAAGNCAGAGGCAGGCGGGTATCTGTGAGTTCGAGGCCAGCCTGNTCTACATGCTGAGTTCCAGGACTGTGTAGAGAGATCTTGCCTCAAAAACAAACAAACAAAGAAATCAAGTCTAAAATACAAGTGAAATCTCAGAGGAAGTAAACATCAGAATTGGGTTAGTACTAGAAGCTGGAAGGTACCAAAATTTGAGTGTCTTTAACAAGAAAATAGTCTACACTATGATTTACAATGAACGCCACAAAAGATACATGAACTTAGAAAAGCGGTGGGCGTGTTAGGATAAACAAGAAATTTAACAGAAAGACACATCTGACAAAAGAATAGGAGTTTAATGCATTTCTACTTCTCTGAGACATACTTTCTGGTTTATTCTCTTCAGCCAATGTATATACTTTGGGCCAGTGAACTAGTGAAAATCTATAGGTCAGCTTACATGTGGTAGTATTTTTGGCATATGCATTTCCCCAACCAGCAGACATGTATAATAATTTATAATTCCACCACTTTCCAGACTACACAATCTCACTGGCCCCTTAGATGCTCAGAATAAACATAACTTGATTTTTCCAACACGTTTACTAAAAATAAAAGGACCACACAGTGAG
>LZPO01097153.1:136492-146659 GCA_001675575.1 Neotoma lepida | reverse complement strand
GAACTCCCTCTGTAGACCAGGCTGGCCTCCAACTCACAGAGATCTGCCTGCCTCTGCTTCCTGAGTGCTGGCATTAAGGGCATGTGCCACCATTGCCCAGAGGTACTTTTTCTTAAAACTAGAATTTGTTGCAGGCAACGTTTGCTCAACTCACTAACATTCCCCATGTTTTCTTGACACAGTTGGAATTCATCCAATATCTATGTCATGCTGGACATTGTGTCAGATATAGTGGACAAAGAAGTGAAGGGGTCATGGCTATCAGCTGACATTTATCAGGTGCAATGGAGAACTTATTTTAGGACCTTCTTTTTTAAGTGAAAAGGACAAAAGGACCTTCTTTTTTAAGTGAAAAGGACAAAGGGGAAGGAAGAAGTGTGACTGTTCCTGATGAGTAACCCCAAGGTTTCCTGGCTGGACTCGGTATGTCTTTGTCCCTTTCAGAAAACAAAAGACAAAGCTTGAGGCTGATGTTAGATTATACCCTAGGAAAGTGGATGGCTCACCCTCCTCTCCAATCAACCGCATCTCATTCTTAACGGATAGGGGATTACTTGTGATCTTGAACCTGGCCTTCGTCCAATTGTCCAGACTACCTATTACTGCTTAACTGCAGTCAATTCTAGTAGCGTCACAATGTCTTTGATTCTTTTCCAATCCAAATTCCCCTTTCTGGAGTGACTTCTGATGGTCTAGCCAGTGTATTATCTCACAGCACATGGAATTTAGAATGGTATTTCCATATGACGGCCATACACATTCCTCTTCCAGGTTCCATTCAGAAACACATGTGCTATCAGTTAGCAGAGGAGGCCGAGAAGGGACCTGACTGGGAAAGGATGAGGAAGTCGAGCTCAGAAAGTTGAAAAGAAAAAAGAAACGNGCTTAGCAATAAAGATCATGGAAGCCAAACAACTTTTATATGCAGGGACAGGTAAGAAAAATCAATTTATTGTATCCTATGCTCTTGGGCTATATTTTCCTTTTACAATTTTAAGTGTCAGATAAATGTGGCTTCAGAAATTACAAGCTTTCTACAGCTTAGGCAATGACATCATGACTCAGCTAGTGACTTAAAATCAAGATCGATCTTTCCCCCAGTAACAAACTTTAGTGTTAGTTGCTNCACAAGAGTTTGCTCCAAAGTGAGACAGCATGACAGCTCTTGTGTGCCAGGAGATGTATTCCACTCTGTCTCAACAGAAGGAGGAGATCCTTAATGTGAAGGCGGTTTCCATGTCCGTGCATTACTTTAGCACTCTGCCAGCTCTGTCAGTGGGAGGCTTGACGGGAAATAACACCACCAGCAGCCACATCTTTCAGTAATTAATAACGCCCACCCTCCATCCTTCCCTGTTTACTAACACAAGCTTTGTAACAAAACATCCCTCAAGAAGGGCCTTAGTCACCTGTAATCCCAGCAACAAAAGACAGCAAGGAGATTGCTGCAAGTTCAAGGCCAGCACAGGCTACACAGTGAGTTTGTGGCTTGCCTGCTTACATGGTAGAACCTTATCTCAAAAAATAAGGTGAAATAATAGAANAGGAGGGGGGAGGAGAGGAGAGGAGGGGGAAAAGTAGCAGCTCCACCTAGCACTGTAGAAAAGTAGAAAAAGGAGAAATTCTATTCAAGCTGATGAAGTTTCAACCAGGAAATGTGTAAGGAACCTAAAAACCTGTAAGTTGACCCAATATTATTGAGGATATACCCATGATGAGAACTTAAGGCCTCTGATGGNGAACAAACAGATGAAGATCTTTAAGAATGCAATTGATAATNAAAGTTGGTAGCTGGTAATTAAATAGTTAAAGTCTAAAAACTTCGAGAACCCGGGAAATGAATGAAGTTAACTGCCACACTTCTGCTGTTTGAGTGGACAAAGGATGAGGAATGTGAGATCACGTGATCACAAGGCGGGGACCCTTGAAGCATATGACAAGGTGAAAAGCAGACAGACACTAGACACTTAAATTGACAAGAACAGAAACCTCACCTTCCAAATTCTGGAAGACAGATGTCCCTTCACAGAATACCAACAGAACAGGAAGTGAAAGGGCTTCAGGGTTAGGGACTAAAGCCCAGTTATTTTTGTCACTTGGAAGATGCTGCCACTGTATGCACAATTTCCCATGCAGGTATGTCATGTGCTCACAGCCTTGCCTATGGCTTCAATGAATGGCACCCATTAAAAGACTGTCTGTCACCAAGATACATTAAGTGGCCAGAGAGGCAGCTTAGAGTACCATGCTGAAGGCCCTCAATATTTAGAGAGTGAAATTTGTTAGCTGTTCTGAGATATCAAAGGAAAAAAACCCAGATATTTGGGGTTTTTATTGTGTTGTTTAGATTTGGGATAAAATAACATTTATCTCCTAAAGATTCCCCAAGTCCCAAATACCACTAACNGTTGTTTGTTTAATAATGAAGCAATGGTGCCCAAAGTTGTAGTTACTTGAGATGTGAGGGAGTCAGAGCACACAAGTCATTCTGAACCCTGAGAGACTTCGAAAGCTGGTTGTGGTAGGTGTACTGAGAATACAACCTTGTTAGGATGTGTTCATGGACAGTTTGGCATGACCTAAAGAATGATCATAGTTATACTCTCTTTAATAATAAAATACAGTATTTACCACTAGGACACCCAAGAAATGTTAATAAGACACCAAATCAACCAGACTTAGACCTCTCTCTCCGCTTTTAATTCTAACATTCCTAGTCAGACCACTGGTATCAGAGAATAGACCTTATGTTTTCCATGCTTTGTTGGCTATGGTTGTTTGGTTGGTTTGGTTTCTTGAGATAGGGTCTCCTGTAGCCCAGGCTGGCCTCAAGCTTGATCTGTAGCTAAGGATGACTTTGAACTTCTGATTGAGATGTGTATAAGAGACAGCGAGTGCTGGGATTAAAGGCGTGTGCCACCACCACCCAGCTTTGTTTGAAGATGGGGGCAAAGACAACCAATAGATTAAACATAGAGGCCAGGCAGTAGGGGCGGGCACACATCTTTAATCCTAGCACTCGGGAGGCAGAGATCTAACTGGATCTCTGTGAGTTCAAAGCCACCCTGGACTACACAAGATTAATCCAGTCTAAAAGAGAAACAGAGCCAGGAAATGGTGGCACACACCTTTAATCCCCCTGGGAGTCACACACCTTTAATCTCAGCACTAGGAAGGTTGAGACAGGAAGTGATATAGCTAGGCAGAGATAGGAATATAAGGCAGGAGGAGACAGGAGTTCGGGGCCCTTTTGGCGGAGGACTCAGAGGCATTCGGTCTAAGGATTCGTGGAGACAGGATCTCGCCTCCTTTTCTGCTTGAGGATTCAGTAGTGGTGAGAAGTTTCTCTAGTGGCTTATTCCTTTGTCTCTCTGATCTTTCAGCATTTACCCCAATATCTGGCTCCGGGTTTTGTTATTTTTATTATAAGACCAATTAGGATTCCTGCAACATCTGATCCTCCTGTCTCCACTGGTTTCTATCTCTGACCATTTGCCTTTTCTTGCTTTATTTCTTCTAGTGAGTGATTCTTACATTCTTATCTAAATACTTACGAAGCCAAACTCTCTGCTAAGCCCAAGAGCCACATTTCCAGCTGCCTAATGGATAACCCTCGGGCCCCACAAAGATGACATGTGCAGGCAGCACTGTGGCCCTGTTTCAACCTTCACCTCACCACACCTGCTCCTCCGCTGACATCACCTCTCATCCGAG
Source organism: Neotoma lepida (assembly GCA_001675575.1). Lineage (NCBI taxonomy): Eukaryota > Metazoa > Chordata > Mammalia > Rodentia > Cricetidae > Neotoma > Neotoma lepida. Next base: position 142,945 of record LZPO01097153.1, on the reverse strand, counting down.
CAGATGTTGTAATCATCCTGGTAGGAAACCTCTCCAAGTTTACGCTCTCCTCCCTGTGGTAAATNCTTCTGCTCTCACTCATTTAATTTTGTTTTAAACATCCACATAGCACTGAATGTATGCCAGTCATTGCTCTAGGAACTTTATAAGACTGTCATCATTTTTTTAATCTGTAACATCAAAAATCTTGCCAACTTCCCATCCATTCTTCGTATGATAGTTCAAAAACTCATTTTTCCTCCAAATTCAAATATCTCTATAGCATTCTGAGGCCCTGGAATTTCAACGTTCCTCACATCTANTCTCCCTAGCTTAACCCACAAGGACCTTGATTTCCTGCTTCTCAGCCCTCCTCTCCTCTTAGCTCCCTTCCCAGCCTTTACAAAGACATGTTCCAGCAACACCAAATGACACACCTGCCCCTTCAGAAGCCCCAGGACTTTATTCTGCCAAGAGCCTTCGTCATCACAGACTCCGCAGTACAGGAAATTCTTGGAGAAGCCTTCCCCCACCTCTTACGTAGAACTGTTGGGAGGATCTTCAAGGCAAATATTACAGCTCCAGGTGGATCTCAAGCAAACTCAATACAAAAACAAAATGAAGGGGAGTTCTAAGGCTTTTCTGTACCGTTGGTGGGGGATATAACATGGGGAATGACAGAGCAGTGACAGAAGGGAATGCTTTTTGCTCACAATGAAAGAAGACTCTGGAGACATCCCACAGCTGAAGCCACAGAAGCAGCTGTTAAGACAACCAAATAAGGTGTGAGAGGCATGGGAATTGAGAATGATGATTTATGCTAATTTACTTATATATGGTCTGAGCATTCTCTATTTTTTTAACTTCTAAACTTCCCATTAGCATTTCTGGCCCTACCCATTTCTAAAATGCTTCGTACAGCATTTCTTTCCAATTATTTTTACTCTGCTTTACAGACTGGATTATTAAGACACAAGGGAACCTGTATACCCCTTCTAAAAACCCCACACAAGTAAATCTGAACTCCACATATGCAAACCCCAAGTATTAGTTATCATGTGGCATCTCCCATTTCCTCTCTGTGTCTCCTGGCATCTCCCGTGCGCCTAGATTCCTCCTCCCAGTTTCTCTCTCTCTGCCCAGAAGTCCTGACTATANCTCCTGCCTAGCTATTGGCCATTCAGCTTTTTATTACACCAATCACAGTAATACATCTTCACACAGTGTACAGATAGCTGGGTAAACTTGGTACAGGTAGCTGCAGAGGGAGGTCACAGTAACATGTAGNGCTCGGTCTTGGGGGTCAACACGCTAGTGTCAGACATTCTTCCTGCCACTTCCTACCATGTGGCCTCCNTAACTGTCCTGATTCCTGGTTATGGGAGCAGGTAGTGAGAGGCTTCTTACATCATAGAGGACCAGGAAATAGAGAAGGATGTCAGGAACCAGGAGGGGATCTAACCATCAGTAACCTGCTTTGTCAGCCAGGCCTTTCCTGCTAAAGGGTCTACACAGCAAGCAGCCTGGAGTAAAAGTGGCTGTCAACATTGCTTGTTGCCAACTGAAAGAACGTAGATTAATATAAGTGAGTTAAGTTGTGAGAGCTAGTTAGGAACAAGGCTAAGCTATAGGCTGAGCTTTCATAATTAATAATAAATCTCGGTGTCATTATTTGGGAACTGGTGGTACAAAGGAAAAATCCAACTACACTTCCCCTTCAGCTTCTTGCCACATGGAATATGATTCTTCCTAATTCTTACATTCATTAAGCTGAAGTCTTTACCCTGTAGCTTTTGACAAGAACTAATGAGGCTGTCTAGGCAGATCATTCGCAAACCTTTGGCCCCAGTGCCTCTCTATGTCCTGAGACATAGTTAATTAAAAGAAAAATAAAATTGCCTCATCACACTTAAATTTTAAAAAATCATTATAATACCTTGTTATATAAAGAGGAAAACAGGTATATTGTAGCACACACCTGTAATCCTAGCACTCAGGAAGTAGAAGGCAGGATCAGGAGTTGAAGGTCACCCAACTGTGTTTGAGACCCTGAGTTTGAGTTTGAGACTCTGCCTCAAAATACATACCTATGTAAAGAAAAAATGAAAGATAAAAATTTATGTACACTAAGATATGTTTCAGTATGTAACTTTTCAGGTTTAAGTACGTCACAAGACACAAGAAGATAAGCCACTCTTGTGGCAGATACTTATATTTTAGCACCTGGGAGACAGAGGCCAGGGATTCTTAAGTTTGAGGCCAGTCTGGGCTACATAAGTAAGTTCCCCACCAACCACAACTCCATAGTAAGACCCTGCCTCAGAACAGATAAAAAACAAACATTTTCAGATGACAACAGTCTTATACCTATATATAGAATCAGTGTGAATTCTGTAGCTACACATGCAGACTGGTATTAGAAGAGGCGTGTTTATTTTGAAATAAAAGTGAACATATAAAGTTCAAAAAAAAAAGGACAAAAACTGCAAACACCCATGTTCTGTGGTAGCTGTATCCTTGGGAAATTCAGCAATANTTAACATGCTTTTTCTTTCATAAAAATATATGGAAGACACACTAGGTCTTTTTGTCCATTGTCACAATCATGATGTTTCCTTTTTTGGCTTTTCACTAGTATGTACGTGTGTGTATGTTTATACATATATATAATTGTATTAATAATAGAGTTTTCTATCGCCAAAATGCCTGGCCAAACACTCTGAAGTCATGGCTTCACATGGACAGTTCAGATCTTCATAATGTGAAAACCTTGCAGAACCTTTTGTGTCTCTGGCCTGTGCACACGAAATGTCATCATTCCAATTACTGTTACAAGCAAAGTGACCCNACAAATTCCCACAATGCAGTGCAGTGGCTGGCACTTTCCTCGGGCATCATCTAGGCTGAGGCAGGTACGCCTCCTTACAGTCCACACTTCTCCTGCTCTAGTTTCATTCCCAGACAGCTAAGAAGACTTCGCTGTCACATTCTCTCCAGTTTTGAAAATCTCGGTGTGCTACACTGTCATCTCCTTCTGTAGTTATTAGCAAGGATATGTGAGCTGGGACAGTCAGCTTTTGACATGGTGACAGAGAACATCCTCCTAACCTTTACATCTTCTTTGCCCCTTAGTCCCAAATACCACAGCTGAGATAATAATGAAATGAGACACACACGCGTGTTTACTCTTAGATGAGACCTCGGGGCGGGGAGTGGGGGGAGGGAGGCCTATACTCATAATCTACAACTAGAAACAATTAACAGGTTTCTCTCTAGACTTGTTCATGTCAAAAGAGCTTGCATGAAAATGATAACAAATTCTACCAAGGTGACCAGAAAGTAACAAATCAAGGATATTAAAGGAAAAGGGGTGGGGTGGGGGGCTATAGTTTTCTAAAACTGAAAATGGTTACAGGAAAATGATCTGCTCTGGGAGACATTTTCTGTCTGGGTGAATATGAGGTAATGTTCTAACTCAGAGAACAATCTCAATGTAATTCATTCATTAGTAATTGATTATTAGTCATTCAGTAGACATTCAGAGTCCCTGCTACACAGGAGGTCCTGTANGATGTGCACATAAACTCCGGATTCCTATGAACTGCAATCACCTGGGAGCTTTGTGGAGGCTGGATTCGGGTTCAGCTCATCTAGCATGGCGGCTGGAAGCATTTCTAATTGAATTTCTAATGTTGGAGCTCAGAACAAAGAGGCCCCCACATGTTAGCATGCTGAGTACTTGGAACAAGAGAAAGCCTTCCTGTTGTCCCCAGAACCAGAGATCTTCTGACCTCCGGTTTNGACCCAGGCAGGGTAGATCTCTCTCTGAAGTTCCCTTCACAGAATTTCATGTCAGTAAAGATTAAGTTCACGCTGAAGGAATGAAGACTATGGGATGCCACCAAACCCAGAAATATGTCGCAGCTTTTTCTTGTCTGTTTGTCAGGCACACATAATTTAGGCCATTTACAAGCTATTGTCGACTCTTGGGGGCTCATTCAACTTCCTAAAAATATCCTTTATACATGTTTAAAGTCACCTATCTCCACCTCCATGCCCAGCTTCCCTATGAAGAGGNTATTGAGTTTCGTATTTTTGAAAGACTGTTATGCTCAAGGGCACATTACTTTGGGTTTCGCTGGTTNATCTGCCTGCTGTCAGTCATGTCAACAGACTAAACAGGGACCCTTCACAGGGAAAGGGAGTCTCCCTCCTTCATGAAGCTTCAGGTGACACAGTACTGTTGTCAGAAGACAGCATCTTGAAGAAAAACACTTTAGGGAGCAAAATAAGTAAGCTTGGACCCTGATTTTACAGAACTCAATGGTTCANAGTAAGGCAATGCATTCCCTCCAAACCAAACAGAGATATAAGCCCGATTGTAGCACCATGGAANAGAGCTTGCCTAATATGTGCAGGGCCCTGGGTTCAATCCCTAGCACTGTAAAAAATAATGAATAAACAACAAAATATAAAATACCAGACGGAAAGTGCTATTCGAGACCAAAGAATTACTGTCAAGCCAGGGATGATTAGATATCTGGGAAGATGGGATAACAAAGGTGGCATTGAGACTGACTTCTTAGAGATTCCAGGGTTAGGTATATAGCAAGACAGAGAGGAGGACAGAGAATGTGTGGGACCAGTGACAAAGGGGAACTAAAAAGAGTAGCATGCTCCAGTGAAGAGAGAGAGGTCCAGGTAAATGGATGACCGCAGGAGGTGAGAAGAGAGAGAGAGAAGCCCCAGGTAAATGGATGATGACCGCAGGAGGTGAGAAGAGAGAGTAGTCCCAGGTAAATGGATGATGGCAGGAGGTGAGAAGAGAGAGTAGTCCCAGGTAAATGGATGATGACGGCAGGTGAGGAGAGAATGCTGGGAGACCTGCTTGAGACACTGGCCTAAGAGCCGTTGAGAAGCACCCCAATACTCAGATCAGGATGTTCAGAACTGAGACTCAGAACTTTCCTCAGAGCAATGGAAGGGATAGGCTGACATGGGGAAGGAAGAGAAAAGAGAGGCCTTCAGCAACCAATAAAGCGGCGGCTGAAATCATCCAGAGGAGATAGGAAGGCCTGATCTAGAGGTAAGCATGTAACTATGATAAGGAAAATATATGGGAGCATCTATAACCGGATCTCCTCTACTTGGCTTTACTGTGAATAAGGAAATGTCTCTTTTCCTATGCTGACAAGGNTGGGAGGACTTCCTGAAGTCACTGAGAAAAGCTGAGAGAGTAANTAAAAGTCACAACGCTCTTGGAAGGCTCATGTAGAAAAGAACCGAAAGACACTGAAAAGGTTTTCCTTTTCAGACACCTAAGATTTTATTTATTGTTGACATGTGTATGTGTGAGCGCAAGTGTATACATGCCNCAGAGTACCACTGTGGGTTCCAGGGGTAAAACCCAGGTCACGGGTGCGTTTTACCCACTGAGCTGTCTCACCAACTCAATGCACTTAAGATTTTAGTTTGCTATTAATGAGTAATGCCTACATAAATGGTGACCTTTCACTCTTGGAAGAGATAGTCTTAGTGTATTAACCTTCACTCCAAATCATGGCAGCATGTTTGGTTTGGTTCACACCAGAGATACAGTTCCAGGGGAAAGAACCTAGCTTTGAAATACAGTGAGATGAAAATTCCAAAAAATCAGTTTACAGAAAAGNGAAGGCAACATTTATGAAGTTCTTTCACTCCTTCCATCCCTCAGGCTACGATATCCAGTGTTAGGATCTCTCAGAACTGTCTACCTCAAGCACACCTTAATATTTTTCCTAATGTACAGAGCAGTGCAATGAGTTCCCCACTGGANTCACCACATTAACTATAAATGTAATTCCATGGTAAATGTAAAGTATATCATAAATAACCTAGGCAAATTACGCCAGGCTTTTAAAAAATACACAGAATATTTTTATTAATTCTTTGAGAATTTCATAATGCACACAATATATTTTGGTCATATTAATATCCCACTTTTCCGCCTAACTCCTCCGAGAGCCACCTCCCACTCCTACAGCAGGCTTCTAAAATGGTATGAGGAAACATTTAACTGTAGATGGAGTGTAGGAATGCCCACTTCCTCTCTACCCTTCTCCCTCCCCTGTTACGGTTATATGAAATAAATCATTGTTCTGAGTAAGTGAGCAGGTTTCCTTTAGATCTAGAACCACGAGCATCTTCAGGAAGGCTCAGGCGACCACTAACCAGGGTAACTGGATNGGTAGACAGTGAGAATAGAAGAAAATAATGGGTGATACTAAGTCTCAAGTTAGGGGTTCAAAGCAATCCAATTCAGTTCCAGGTCCATCTTCTAAANCTGTTCACCAGCTAAACAACTTCCACAGCACACTGCACTGACAATTTAACTCTCATTCCAATGACAGCAACTTTATCATTCCATCATAATAATTCAGCCCAATTTTACACCGTCTCATTGCCTCAACCATGTCTCCTTGTAATACTATGGCA
>LZPO01097153.1:81500-107579 GCA_001675575.1 Neotoma lepida | reverse complement strand
GGATGTGCATATTCACTGTATCTTTTGTAATTGGATAATATAGCATAGTGGCAGGTACATATCAAAATTTCTTTTCCTCCACTCACAGGCAGAGAGGAGGGTCGCCAATAAATGGGTCCCAAAGGCCAAAGCATTCTGTCACCATGCCTTGGTTCGGTTACTGCAAAGATTTGCTCAAGTACCTAAATTTAGAGTGTTTCCCATCGTTAACTCAGGCAAATATCTTTTCCATGCAGCAGCAGCGTTCCAGAGTTTTCTGTCAAGGATGCCACCACCAAAGCATTAAAGCCTGGGAAAAAAGTACTCAATCAGTCCTAATTAAATCCAGAATTAGAGCTAAGGGCCCACTTTTCATAAGAACAATGGAAAAATCAGTCCAGTGGGTCTGTGCAATTACACACTCAATATGCACTTTCCAGACAGCCTTGAAGGCTGGTGCCAAATTCCACACGCCCATCTCAGAAGGCAGACCATCACAACACCGTTGACTTGTGTTAGGACGTGCATTCTAGCACAGAGCTGCAAATCTGTGGCCTTGGCATTAAACACCTCCTGCAACTCTGAAACTAGCTCCCTTCTACAAAGAGGCCTTTGACCCTCCACCTCCGCTACTATGAGTCCATTATTATCCGCCCCTTCCCTTTTGAGTGTCCTATCAATGGGATAAAGAACAAGCATGTTCAATTCACAAACAGAACAGGTACGCAAGGTCAATAACAACACTCTAGGATTAGTAATTTTTGTCACGTGTACAAAGGGTCATTTATAGTCCAGATAAAGTTGTTAGGAGACTATTTAATAGTTCAAGACTGTCTTCTAGAATATGCTTTCTGGGGTGTAACTATTCCACCATACAAATGTAGACTTCAGCACACTCTGGTTTTAACTAGCTACAGAGTCCATTCAGTTTTCAGCGTTCTGTCCCAGGTGAAGGGCTTCCCAATCACTCTGAGTCTTTCTAGGGAACAAGCCTGAAATGGCTGCCTGAAGCACAGCTGTTCATTTGTGTCCCCTTCCTAATCTTTCAAAGAGACACAACTCTGGACCTGATGTTTCTAGCTGTCAGCAAGCGCATGCCCCCCCCCACACACACACATACGCACACCCGCCCACACACATGCACGTACAAACATCTAAGCTAAGGCTTTTACAGTGAGAATACTTCCATTTTAATCATCTTTCTTTCCTCCTTACACTCTCACAACTGAAAACTAATGCCTTGTGTTTTCTTTACAAGGTGAGAAAAGCAAACACAAGAGAGGCCGTACAGCAGGGAAAGCAGCAGGGCTGGAATTTTAAGCCATGGGAAAATTCCTAATGGAGACACTTGAGCTCTTGAGAGCAACTGAGCCAAAACATAGTCGATGGCATGGTCTGGTGCGTGCGTGTGTGCGTGAGTGCGTGCGTGCGTGTGTGTGTGTGTGCTGTCTCTTATACACATCTAGATGTGTATAAGAGACAGGTGTCTGTGTGTGCACGAGCGCATGTGTTGGGGGTTGTACCCAATGGGCCCCGAAAGGAGGTGGAGGCTTCTTTGATTCTCCTTCATTCCCTCCCTTTTTCCATCTGAGAGTAGCAGGCCAGGGAGGGGTACAGTCCTCTGGTGAGGTTGTCCCTTTAAGCCNGCGCAGGCTCCTGGAGAATAGATGTGGTGGAAACACAAGGTTCAGTTCCAGGTTCTAGCCCAGCGCTTCTCAACCTTCCTAATGCTGCACCCTTTTAATACAGTTCCTCATGTTGAGGTGACCCCCAACCATAAAATTATTTCATTGCTACCTCATAACTGTAATTTTGCTACTGTTATGAATCTTAATGTAAATATCTGATATGCAGGATGTGTGATATTCGACCCTGTGAAAGGGTTATTTGACGCCCAAAGGGGTCTCAACTTACAGCCTGAGAACCACTGCTCTAGAACTTCACAGAAAGGACCCCTGAGCACAGCCCATAGCTGGTCACAAGTATTCTGAAGACATTCCTCTCTGGGTAATTTCAAGTTATGTGGAAAACCTCTAAGAAGCCCTGAGAGTGTGACTTGGGGTCACTCTCCTCCCTACTTGGGGACAAACCCTCTCACACAGACTCCGCCCTCTATTTCTTTGTTTTTTTAAATTTCCTGTTCACTTTAAGCAATCCCCAGCCCCAATCTGTCTTTGTTCTAACCAGATAGTTCTTCATCTTCAGAGCCGCCCTGGAGCCCTGGGCTGGGAAGCAGAACAGCTTGCTGGGAAAAGGCATCAGATGACAGAGTTGATAGATATCTACAGTCCACTGACACAGTGACATCTAAGCCAAGGAATGCCAGGAATTGCACCTCCCTGTAACACAGGCGCCATGCGCTGCTCCTGGACACCTGGATCCTCAGCCTGCAACTTTCACAAGCTCACCTTTGCACTCTCTTCTTGGATTTCATACCACTGTTGGCCCCAGATTTTGAAAGCCAATCAGGACTTCAAAGATCCTGTGTCACTTCAAGAGCATGAGCATGTGTGCATGTCCCTTTGTGTGTACCTCTGCTTTTAGGGTTTGGAGGCCACACTAACTAATCAAATATAATACTGTCTCTTTTACTGGATATGGGAGAGCATTCCTGTCAGTTCAATACTTGGGAGGCAGGAGGGCTGCGTATCCAAGACCAGTCTGTGCTATATAGTGAAACTTTGTCTCAAAAGACCAAGGATGGGGTGAAGTTTGGAGGAATACTGCTTGCCTAGCATATCCAAAGCCAGTGATTAAAATAGGCAAATAGATAAAAGTTTTAATTGTTGAACATTACCTTCCTAACTGAGAATCTTTCTCTATATAACCCTTGCAATGGGTAACACTATCCGTCAGAGACCGTCCAATACTAGTGCCCAGGGGCTGGAGAGAGATGGCTCCGTGGCTAAGAGCTTGAACTGCTCATGCAGAGGTCCCGAATCTGGTTCCTAGCACTCATGGTGGGCAGCTCACAACTGCCTGAAACTCCAGCTCCAGGAGATCCCCTGGTCTCCTCAGGCACCTGGCCTCACATACACAGATATACAGAGATATACAATTTAAATTTTTTTAATTAAAAATAGTACTGTATAGGCTCTAGTTAATACAGGACACCTCTCAGTTCCTGGGGCTACCTGAAGGGACAGAAAGGAGTGAGGAGCTGGGATCTGAATCAGAAACTAGAATTCTGATTTATAGAATACTGTTAAACAAGATACACATCAGGGTAGATGTGCAAGCCCCCTGTCCATGATCATCTGCCTTCCTCAAGAAAGTCACGAACTAGTGGCATAAGGTGTCCCTTGGAAGCCAGACCCTCAATTCTACATCTCTAACTTCTTCTGAGTCCCTGGAGAAGACNCCTGAGCTACCCTGCCTTGGGAACTTCCTCTAGCCTTTGGGGCTGACCTGGATAACCTTTAGTCTCCTGAGTCCTGTGATTCTCTGAGGTATGTTTGACCTGAGCTGATAATCAGATCAAGACTTAGAAGAATTAACTAGGTAGCATATGGAGCAAGAGCAAGGTTCATTTTGGTTCATGCTCTAGTAGATGGAAAAAGTCAGAACATGGCCAGGGAGGGCCTCCTGCCACTTCAACACAGTGGAAAGCAGAAGAGCAAGTGTGTACATGAAAGAGAGGGGAGAGACTGAGCTTCCCAATGACCTGCTTCCCCAGTAACTAATCCAGTCCTTCAAGAATTCACCCAGGCCCAGAGTAAGGCACCAACCCTCTTAACAACAAAGCCACATGGTAGTCAGATGTCAGTGTGCATTTCAAGCAGCCATGAGGTCCCAGGGCCATGACTGTACTTCTTTACATCACTCAGGCCATCGTAGTCCTAGCTACTCATTTATATGCACGTACATCCCCCATACACCCCGTCCCTACCCCCCATTCCCCCCATCCCCTGGTCAAAAATATCTTTACCACCCTTCCAAGTCCCTGGGCCTTTTCATATAAATAAGTAACTTCTACTTCCTTACTTACGGCCCGATCACCTGTCTTGTTCAGTTACTCTTCACAAACCNAACATTCTCTATTTTGCCTCACTTCCTTATGCTTGGGACCATCTTGGCCAAAAACTGTCTGAACCAAATATACTGGGCCAAGGAATTGACTTCAATACGGCCAGCAGCAGCACGTAGTCTGAACCGAACATTTGAACGTTCCAACACACACATATATGCATGCTCAGGCTTGTGGGAACGACAGTTGGTCTGTTCCTTCAGAAAGCTCTCTTCCCCTTTTGCTTTGTTCCCATATCAGACCTGGCAACTATCCCTATTTTATGATGTTTCATCCCAGAGCATAACTCTGGCAGCCAGGAGACAGGTCCATGAAATAACAGATTAGCCATACATCAAATGAATCCCGTTTCAGGACTTTCTTGTTTTGAAGTTTTACTTTTTCTCTGCATGGGCTTCCACAAAGTCCCTCCCCTGCCTCCACTATGTCAAAAATGCTTCCTCACAGGACACAGCTGATCAGCTTCCCCAGTACTGTGCAGCCTTGCGGCTTCTCCTGCCCCTTCTCTCAGGATTGCAGAGCTCCTGCACAGATCAATAGGGGTTCTAAGTCAGGCAGGAACAAGACAGAACACGCCTTCATCTTCCCTTTGCAGAGGTGAGGCCGCCCAGTTCAGAAGCGGCTGCGTAAGCTTTGAGAAACTCATGGGTTGGGGTGCAGCACAGTGGTAGAGCTCTTTGCCTAGCTCACACGAGGCTTTGGGTTCCATCCCCGCCACTCGAAAAACAACAGAGCTAACAGGCACACAGACAGAGAACCAAAGCAAGAGGAGGAAGAGATGTGCATCTCTTGATTCTGAGAAAACTGGCTTGGAGGTGGTTTTTTGTTTCTTTTTCATTTTTTTGCTTTTTTGAGGCCAGGTCTCAGTCAGTATCCTAGGCGGGCCTTGAACTCTCTTGTCTCAGTCTAAACACCGGGATTTGTAGACGAGAGCCACCAAGTGCTAAGCAACAGCACTCAGTTTCCAACATGTACCTGGCATTTCTAAACCAGCTGCCCACAGGCATGAATTCAGAGTCCAGCAAGGTGAGCCGCAATGATTATGCTTTAGTTAGAAACATTTCAATAGAATCAAGAGAAAGGCTTCCTACTTTTGCGTAGAAATTAAGAAAAAAAAAACTCAGAATAAAGAAAATAATAATTTAGTTATTATTAAATAAGATTAACAGCCGAGAGCAATCAAGGTGGACCTGAGAACTATAATTTAAAAGTGACTGTATGACCTCTGGCCCTTCCTGGCTCACCCTCAGGACAAAGTGGCCAGGAATCAGAAAGATGACACAGCAGTTTACAGACAGCTGGGAAGAGAGACAACCCCTAGAATCATAGACTTCTGTACCTGTTTCCTGCTTGCTTCGCCGCGGGACCCCCGACAGCAGAAATAACCCAGGCCTGTTTCCCTCCTCGGTCTTTCCCGTGCAGAGCAGGCCGAAGGCTCCATGTCCAGGACCAGCTGTGGCCATCAGCCAGACCTTAGAGTTCTCTGAGCAGATAAGGGTCCAGCCCATGAATGGCAGGTCCTGCCCTCTCCAATTGCAGCTGGACTGTAGCCTAGTCCATTCTTCCAGCGAGCTGGCCCGCCACAACCCATAGACAGACAGACAGACAGAGAGACAGACAGGCTCAGGGTTGGGAGTATGATTCACTCACAGATAGAAAATACTGGTTTTCTCACTGCTATGCAAATGCACTATGGGTGGAGTTTCATTAAATGCGGATATGGACACCAAAAATCCCAGCAAGAATGTGTCTCTTTAACATACATTTCACTTGGCCAAATAAGCTCCACCCACATACCAGTCATTAAAGAAAATTGGAGCTAGCTGTGGGGGAAGGAATCNTTTCTAGTTCCCCGGTATATGCTGGGACAGTTCACGCACACAGGCAGTGGGTCTGGAGGCAGAGCTTTTATAAAGCAGCATCAAATGACAAAGCCTGGATTGCCAAGTTTCAATGCTGGTGTTTGGACCAATTGCCTCATCAATTTGGAGCTTCAGCAACAGCCATATAAAATGTTCATATAAAGAGTTGAATAAACTCTGACATCCAAATGTTTGAAAACCACCCAGGGACTTCCCTACCTCAGCCCTAGGCTTCAGATGGGATGGCCTATATCACTTCACCTGGCTACTGTCCTGGTCTCTGAAGAGCCATATAAACCCACTTTCAGATCCATCTCTGGCTCCTATAAGACTAATCCAGGCCACATCATTTCTCCAAAGCCCACTTCCTTGTCTGTCAAGTGCAGGAGTTGAATGCTACCTCATGGGCTTGCCAGTAATTTTCACAAACAAGTCCCAACTGAACAAGCCCCAGTGTTGAAGGTGTCAGTAGGACTTCACAATGTTGACAGCCCAGGGCTGGGAGCAGAGCACAGGCTGAGCATGCTGAGGTCCTGGATTTGATGTCAGAGCAAAACAAAAAAGAAAAAAACAAAACAAAACAAAAAACCAGTCTATACTCCTGTTTTGTGTTGTTTTGTTTTTTGACAACCTTCCCAGAGTGCATTAAGTGCCTGGCCCGAGACAGGTTGCAGGAAAAACTTCAACAAATTCTCTGAAATATATATTACTGGTTTCTTTTTTTCAGTTGAGAGCAGATGACAAGTCAAAGTCAGGGGTACTATCATGTCACTGTAACAACCCTGAACCAGGAACCTATTGTGTATGTATCTTGTTTCAGACATCATCACATCCTGGTGCACTTTGCATGCCAGGTACCTTGTACTCCTGGGTACCTTGTTTTGTGGTCAAAAGGAAACTTTAGAAACCCCAGTGCACTTTCTGAATGTGTTTAGAAGCAGGAAAAACAGAACAGAAATAACATTTGCCCTTTTGGGTTAATGGCAGACTGTGGGACTGTGCTTCTGAATACCAGGCATGAGACCCGGAGGCACAAATCACTGACAGATCCCCAGAACTCTGTGAAGTGCTGGCTTCAGGGCTCCCCAGTATGTTTTAGACTTCTACAGTGTTCCTTTGAGGATAGTTGCACTGATGGAGAAGGACATAGGGTCAATCAGTATCCCCTGCCTAGGTGGCTCTCTATACAATTAACCTGTCTCTTATACACATCTAGATGTGTATAAGAGACAGGTTCCTTTGAGGATAGTTGCACTGATGGAGAAGGACATAGGGTCAATCAGTATCCCCTGCCTAGGTGGCTCTCTATACAATTACATTCAAACAAATGCTAAAAATATATATACCGTTCTCCCTCGCTATACCACTTCTGCGTTACAGGAAGAAAACACTCCAAAGTCCCAAATGCTGCTCAAGAACTGCAGCCACCCTGCCTGGCTCACTGGAGTTATTAAACAGAGAAGTCCCTCTGTGCCTTGGGATCTCTGCCCTGGATGTTCTTCCTCCTGAAAAATCGAAGCTTCATTATTTTCTAGGATGGCTTCTTCCCATATAGCCCTCTTTATTTCCTTCATGGCACTTATACGGACCTGAAATTCTCTACACAATAGACCCTCTTCCTTAAATGACGTGTTTCTAGTCCACAGTGAATGCTCAAAGTGATGGAGAGTTCCCATGCATGGCAAACGTGACTTATTAAGTGTGAGAAGAAGGTCATTGTGGTTAGCATAAAGATGGCACAGTGGCACACACCTTTAATATCAGTACCTGGGAGGCAGAAGCAGGCAGATCTCTGTAAGTTNGAGACCAGCCTGGTCTACATAATGAGTTCCAGGCCAGACAAGGTTACATAGTGAGGCCCTGTTTCTAAAACAGACAACAAAAAGAAAATAATTTACAAGCCTAAACACCCAAACCAATTTCCAGGACCCCTTTTTTCTTGGTCAGTAGAAAGCCATTCATTTTGGACCTGTTAGTCTTCAAGAAACTGAACAATCTTGGACCGGTGAACTCCTCAAACTTGAGATTCCTTCTCCATGAAGCTAGGGTGATTCCGGTAGCAGCTCAAGGGCCTCCTCCGACACTGAACAACCTCACAATAACCGAGACANTGGGCAAAAAGCCATTGTTCCTCATAAAATGTCGTGGGATGTTTCCAGCAGAGCTACTGCTGGGTACTGGGCTAAGTACTCCTTACACTTTGAATCTAGATGATCTTGCCAAGCAGGAGACATAGACACTTATACAAAGCATGACCTGCTCAAGACCACACAAGTACCAAGTAGTAGAACCAGAACTCAAACTAAGTCTGTCCAACAACAGAGGTGAGATTCCTTCCACCCCAGCACAGTGCCTCCAGGAAAAATGTGACACAAATTTTGGCTATGGTCATTGTTCAGAGCAGGGGTCAGGCAAGTGAGCAAGACAGATNTAGGGCAGAAAGTGGAGCTCTGTGTGAACCCCAAAACCTGTGCTTTGTCTTGACTTGACTCTTGCACATTTTCTAACACAGATGTTAAGTCCCCGATTTCCTGATTACGTGTTTATATATTTTTGGTTTGTTTTGGGGATTTTGTTTTGTTGTTGTTCATCCTTGAGGTGTAAGAAATTTCATTTTTAGGTCAAAACCACCTAACCCTACAAAGTTTTAGTGATTTTAACTTTGGCTCATGTTTATTTTCTGTTTTACAGTGGTGGAGAGGGAATCCAGGACCTCATGCATGCAGACNCCATGCTCTGTCCCTCTCTGCTCTGTCCCTCTCTGCTCTGCCCCTCTCTGCTCTGTCACTCCCTCTCAGCTACTGAGCTACAGCCCCCAGCAAGTTTTAGTATTTTAAGGAAACTTGCCAAGATCTTTACACAGGCTTTCCTAGAGACCCTGGTCCCAGGCCAGCCTCGTCCCATCCAGTGTTACTTCTGGCTACAGAAGTTGCCTAATTTGTCTCTTCCATTCCAGTGAGCACTTCTGAAATAATACATGAAAACAGCAAACATGGGTGGGGGAGGGGGTTGGGGGCACTGAGCAAGGAACAGTGCTCTACGAACTCTGAGGGCCTGTCCACAGAGGTCCTGTTTCTGATCTCTATGCTGGGAAGAAAGTTGCTTCACAGTTGCATCTGACATTCCTCACAAGCAATCCCCGGGGCCTGACTTCAGGGCAGAGCAGTGTCTCTTCCCACTCTTTTAGTTCTCCACGCCTCAGTTGTTGAAATGGGAGGAGATAGAAGGAAAAACTCTGCACCTGGCAGGCCGGAGGTAAATCTTTCTGATTACAGCATCTGAAATCTGACCACCTCAACAAACCACTTCTCACAGCACAGCCTTAGGAAATCCCAGAATGATTCCACAGGCTGGAGTTAAAATTGCTGAGTTCAAATCCCCACTCCTGTGGTGGTGGTGGCTGAGCACGCCTTTAATCCCAGCACTCGGAGGCAGAGGCAGGTGGATCTCTGTGAATTTGAGGCTAGCCTNGTCTACAGAGTGAGTTCCAGGACAGCCAGGGCTGTTACACAGAGAAACCCTGTCTGGAAAACCAAAACCAATCCATTTTCCTTTAGAATCGAGACTCTCCCTTATTCTCAGTCTTGATATCATTTTTACACATATCTCTTTTTAAAAGGTTTTATTAATTTGTTTAGTTGTGTGTGTTTGGGGTAGGACAAAGTGGTACGGAGCACATGCGGAGGTCAGAGGACAACTGTTGGAGTCTGTTCTCTCATCCCACCGTATAGGTTCCAGGCAGGATGAACTCAGGTCATCAGGCTTGGTGGCAAGAGCCTTTACCTGCTGTGCCATCTTGATGGCCCTATATGTATCTATTCATACATATAGATGTTTCTCTATTTAAAAAATAATAATTATAGTAGACATAATTGNGTAATGTTTCTGACATGTAGTGATGTGTTGCAGTGATCCCTAGATATATACCATGAAAAGTTTAATTGGATTGGATTAGATTGAATTGGAATACATAAAGNAATTTGATTTGTGCATGTCTATGCGCCATAAACACTCTGTGGTGGGCTGGCAAAGTGCCTCAGTAGGCAAAGGCACTTGTGGCCAAGACTGCTGACCCAAGCTCAACCTCTGGAACTTACACANTGGAAGATAAACAAAATAACTCCCCAAAAGCTATCCGTCCTTTGAATTCCACAAGCCCACCACATCACATGTGTGCCCAGCTCCACAAAATAAATGATTTTAAAATATTTTTAAACCTATGATATTCAATGTTTAGAGGAAGAAAATATCACTATTTATCCCACAGTATGGGAAGCTTAGCCCATTTTTCTAATGATTTATAAAGGCTGTATTTGGCTGAGAAGTCATCTAGCTCCTCCCAGGGCAACAGTAATTATATTCTCTTTAATGAAATTGCTTCAATTACGGCTTTCCCTTGATTTGCACATCACAACCATGACCTTCCTCTTTTTCTGCTACACTGAGCTATTTCTCATGATTCTTTCTGCATTAGCTGATTGATGGCAAGCCTGTGCACAGTTTCGAAATACGGTATTGAGATGTGTGTGCCATGAGCTGCAGAACCGTGATGTCTCTGGATAGTGGAGTTTCATGAGCAGTTACTGAGGAGAAGGGAGGAAATGCAGTTAGTGTGAAGACAATGCTTGTTTGTGCTAACAGGACACACAAATCAATCCCACTGAGGGCTGGACAGATTCTGCACATCGGGATTAAAAGGAGTGGGACCTTCAAATCACGACATCCAAAGCTTTCTTCGGTGTGTTGGAACTGCACAACGTAGTGCTCCGTTTGAGTTTCTCTGAGCAGGACATTCTCTGAGGATGTGCCTTCTATCACTGGCTTCTCTTGCTCTGAATGGAAAAGTTCTAATACAGTTTGCAAATCGCAATATGCTGTGTTTTAAGATAGAGCTTCATTTAGGAGGCTGATTTTTTGTTGCATAACTAGAGACTTCCCATGAAAACCTAAATAAATACCAATTATATGTGTGAGGGTGAACCCCTATAATCTCAGCACTTGGGAAGCTGTGACAGAAAGATCAACCATGAAATTAAAAGCTCTAACACAATAGCTACACAATGAGACCCCTATCTCAAAACCAAACCAAATCAAGAAAACACCTACATTCTGTGTATCCATCTTGCTAAGGTACGGGACTTGGTCATAGAGCGAGAACCTTGTGTGATGGCCGGAAGATGTTCCACTCTACAAAGATGTGTTGGCTGCTTTTGCTGAGAAGTTCAGACTGCCTAAAAATATTTCAGCTAAACACACCTGTTGCTCAGGACCCAAACTAGTATCTGTTTAGAAAGGAGGGATCAAGACTGAGTAAATTTGAAAGACTGCTCCTAAGGGCAAAAGTGATTGCTCCCATGAAAAAGAAAGGAAAAGAGCAAGCCTTCCTTGCAGAAGCAACAGTGGTTGCCTGGGGCAGAGATGAGGTCATCATCTTAGTCCATCTGCTACATTGTTGTCCTCCTTCCTGAGAACACAGGCTAGAGTCCAGGACAACTATTCTTGTTTTAAACTTCTTAAAAGTCAAAGTATTGCCTGTATGTGACAAAAATCTAAATAGTAAAGTAATCAAAAACTAAAACTTCGATTCTTACTATCCTGCTCTTTCCTTTTTCTGATTTGTTGGTTATTAATCTAGACATTTGTAGATAAGTACACAGAAACTGCACATCCTTTTTCTTTTTCTTTTTGGTTTTTTGAGACAGTTTCTCTNTGTTGCCCTGGCTGTCCTTAGACTGGCCTTGAACTCACAAGTGTTGGGATTAAAGGCGTGTGACATCACCACCTGGCTATATGCTTTTTCAGTAAAAATGTGGCCCACTCTTTCTAATATCCATGGACTCATACCCATGATGCCAGTATTGTGCAGTGTTTATTTAGACAAACTTGGTCATGTGCTCATGTCTACATCTATGGTTTCTATCATTTGTTACGAACACAGTGACTGGATCATATGAAAGTGATGTGACATTCCCTGTGACATCCCTGTGACATCCCTGTGACCTCCCTATCCACAGTACTAACCAATGTTTCTTAAATGTCTTTGGGTGACATCTTTCAACACTAGTACTCCGATTTGACTTCCAGAAATTTGTCCTTTAGATGTGCTGATGTGTTTATAGATACAAGGGCGGTCANTGAAGTAGTACTCACAACAGGGAAACAAAAAGGCAGGAATCTAAACGCAATTTTAAAAGTATCAGGTCAAGATATGGGGACCACTCCAGTAACTGCTGTTACAACAGAATTATTCTAGGACACTTTATGCTATGCATAGTCTTACATGCACACATACACATATATATACATATATACACACACATATACATACACACACATATACACACACATATCACACACATACACACACATACACACACACATACACATATATATACACACACACCACATACACATACCACATACACTTTCACACAACACAACATACACACTCATGCACACATTCATAGACACATGAATATACACACTCATGCATACACACACACACATGCACGCACGCACGCATGCATACATACATGGACACACATATACTGCACAAAGAGAAAATTGTCCTTCATGAGGCAATCAGTTGAGGCACTCTCTTCAACAGTTATAAAACTTAACATAAGAAAGGAATTAAACATTAACACCACTGGAGAAAGTAATCCATGTAACTCCCTTAGTGCAAAATTCAAAGAGACAATTACACAACAAATTTTCTCCCATGGAACAGAAAACCAAATGACAGCTATGGCGTGTTTACCTTACTAACGGCTATATAGAAAACGGGCTGTGACGTCCTCCTGATGCCCTGAGTGGTATTCACAAACATTTCAACATCGAAGAGAGAAAATGACCATGGGACTATCAGACTGCTCTCTAGCTACTCCAGATGCAACTGAGGCGGCAGCTTGCTTCATTGCTGAGCAGCAGGAAAATGGCCAAAGCAAGTCTCCTCTGAAGGANCCGAAGTACCACATGGCTACCCAGTACAGACATCATCCTGATAGGATCTTTGCTTTCTCCATCCTGTGTGATCTAAGCAGGATAAAGAGCAGGACCAACAGTGGGGGAGGAGGACGGGGGTGGGGAGTAGGAGTGGGCACTCAAAGTCCTAAGGAAGCCTGCCATCAGTTTAATGGGGCCAATGTGACNATCTGTATTTTTTAACCTTAAAGGAACCGAGGATGGGAAGCACAGTATCACATCTGTTACTTAATGAGGACCAACCAGGAATGGAAGGTACAATAACTATGCAATGGCAAAGTCACGCAATGTCCCACCATGATGCACACAGAAAAGAGCCTTAGATCCCAACACTCTGTTAGGACTCTGGGGTAACAGAACTCACAGATCCCATAAACTGAGCTGTACATTCCTTTCTGGGAGAGCTCGGGACACGGGTTTCTCTACATGGTAACATTT
The DNA here is from genome assembly GCA_001675575.1 of Neotoma lepida. Taxonomy (NCBI): domain Eukaryota; kingdom Metazoa; phylum Chordata; class Mammalia; order Rodentia; family Cricetidae; genus Neotoma; species Neotoma lepida. The sequence continues at coordinate 94,289 of LZPO01097153.1, read as the reverse complement.
TACANTTGTTCTTACAAGTCACATAGCCAGGGATCTCAACTCTCATTCTCTTGTGTATTTAGTCTCTTTTCTGAAGCAAACACAGCAGAGATTCCTGTCACCAGGAAAAAGCTGNTCCAGGATCCTTGCTTTGTCACTACCAAGGCTGTCCTGATTTTATTTCTTCCCACCATAGCCCACAGCTCCAAAGGTCTCCAGTTTTCTGAGGCCATACAGTTGTCATAAANCAAGAAGGATTTATTCCATTGGTTATGAATATCAAGAGGGAAGAGATCTCATAGCACTGGCCTCNAGACTACAGGTGGGCTCAGTGGTGTAAACTTGCCTAGGATGTTTGAGACCCTAGGTCCCATCCAAGAATGCCAAAAAAACGAGGAGGAGGCAGCGGGGGGCAGAAGAGGAGGAAAAAGAAGAGAGACATGCTTACTTAAATCTTATGTCTCTATCAGGGAGAAAAATGAAAATCTACCTATCCATATTTCCTTTCTTCCAATGTTACAGGTTAAATATGAAGGTCAGGGGGTTTATGAAAAGGCAATTGACTTTGTAAAGACCTATGGGGAAATTCACATTAAAATAAGAAGTTGTCCCAAAATCACAGGCCTTATGCTTTACAATGTATAATAAAAATACGTCCCAACTTTGGTCCCCTCTGGAAGGTTTGCATCCTGTAAAACAGTTGAAGAACCTAAGAGCACAGTTTGATGATGCATGGGTGAGGACATCTTTCTACTTCCTCTACTCCAACTCTGCTGTCAGCGGCCACCCACCAGGAAGACAAGCCATGGCCAAGTCACCTGTCATGACAGGGCTTTCTCGTGATGAGTGATGAGTGTCTCTGAAACAAAGAGGTTTTGGAGAAATCAGTCCTNGTGATACGTGCCTATAATCCCAACATGTAAGAAGATCATGTAAGAAGCGTTTGAGACCAGCCTGGGCTACANAGATGGACCCTGTCTCAAAACAAAACAATTTTTAAAAATCTAGAAATTACTCTCCAATAGCTTCAGAACATGGGTGCTTGGGACTGATTGTGCTGCACAGTAGTAGACGGCTTGCCCAGTACAAATGAGGTTCAACANACAACAAACGCACACACAGGGGTTTACACACACACACTGTAAACACGGATGCTTCTAATGAAGCTCAGCAGTAAATAACATAAAAAGGGCCTGTACTGTAGCCAGCATCTGCAATAGCTTGTCCTCCCACACAGAACACTCTCTTCTATTCCTCCACCGTCACCGAGAACTTCTAGTTACACTTTTTTGTAGGGCATTCCAGTGCATTCCTTTTAAAAGAAAGAAAGAAAAGATTTATAGGGCAATAATACAATATGTAAGACCAGTAACTCCTTTACTAAGAGAGGCTTTTAAAACTCAAGACCTCAGGCTGGGGACATCAGTCAGTGATACAGTGCTTGCCTAGCATGAGAGAGGGCCTGAGTTCAATCCATAAGATGGTAAAAGAAGATAAAATTCAGTTGCTCTGACTGGCAAATGAATGCCCTCCAACTGAAAGTCTGTGCAACAGGTAAGTAATTGATTTGTGATTTGATACCAAGCACCTAGACTCTACCCTCTCTGACTTTGAACTTTCCACCAAATGCTGCCATGTTCCAAACTGCAGTATGCAATCACTGTTTACTTATCCCATATAGTTCAATCACAGCAATTAAGCGTAACAGAGAGCAGAGCAACTGTGAGGTTTGCCAGTTAAAAAGAAAACGGATAATCATTAGTGATTCTAAACCTATCTGAAGGTTTGGATCCCTGTTGCTGGTAGATTTCATGCTAGGTGAACTCTCTACCCTGTGGCAAACCTCCCAGGTGGCGTAACTCTCTTATGAAATGAAGATTTACTCTGGGACTTCTAGATTGTCTCTGGAAATAAAATAACCAAAGAGAGAATTTCCTCAGGTCCCTGCACGGGGCTGGAAGCTGGAGTCAGCCATAAAGCAGGGTTCATCCGACCACTGGCATTAATCTAGCAGTGAGCATAGTCAGAGCTTCAGCAGCTCAGATGCCAGAGCGACTCTAGAATCAACTCCGAGAGCCCACCCAAGCTCCTGTTCCCAAGCTCNTGCTAAGAGTGTCTCCTGCAGCATCAAATCTGGGCAGCTCTGAAAACCTGGAACTTTGGAAAGTGCTTAGAAAAACCCAGGACTACCAGACTCTTTCCCCTGACGATATACAGTTGTTACTCTAGAGCCTGATGCTTCACACACCTGTAAATCCCAGCACCCAAGAGACGGATCACGAGATGGAGACCAGCTAAGGCTACATAGTGAGTTCAAGGATACTGGGGGCTACGTGCCAGGTCCTGCCTCAAACAAACAAACAACAACAAATAATAAAAAGTGCCACCGCTAAAAATGACACAATGAAAAACAGATTGTCTCTTCCACTCAAACAATGTAGAATAGAACCATGAGCTGCTCACACATCTGGGATGGAGACAAAGGAGGAGGTGGCAAAGTCTAGAACAAAAAGCAAGTAAAGAGCCACTGCCTGGAACTCCTGGACCATGAGGAACCCACAGTTTCTGGGTGACTTGGTTTCCATTTCCATTACAGTCTGTGTAGCATCTACACGTGATTCTTCTTGTGGGCCCAGAAAAGTGTGAGGTGGATGCAATTTCAAAATGTGAGTGTTCACAGTAGCCTGAACTCCGATGAGCATGTTATCAGTAAAAAGTAAATTTGTATGGCTACAAGTAGCACAAGCACTATTAATTTATACATATGTGTGTATATATATACATACATATACATATATATACATACATATATATCTTTGACGACCATGCTTTGTTGCTGCTTAGGAGTTATTTTGATGATGAATTACTTTTCTCTATAGTCGCTAACATAATGCTGACTGGATCTGCAGAAGTGTATAATGTTCTTTGCCTTCATCTCCTGAGTCATAGATGGCTCATCTGTAAAGCCCAAGCCACGGACTCTACAAGTCTTTACTTGGCTGTTGTAATGACATGAGGAGAAGGACAGAAAAGAAGAGGGAGAAAAAAACAACTCTTCCTAATCACACGAATGCCTCACGCCTCCTAAGTAAAAACACCCCATAATATGTAGGGCATCAAGGCTTCGAGTCAGTCCTCAGCCCATGACTGTCACCCTCACTGTATGGAGGTGAAAACTGAGGCTTAAGGGTATGGATTTACTTTCCCCAAATCACACAGCTAGCAGTGAGGACACCAGTCTGCTAACAACAATTTCACTGAATGCCAATTCTGGTGCTAATCCACATTCTCAGACTGCAAGATTCCAGATTCCGTGCTTACATATTCAAAACATTTTAAAGTCTACCANTAGCTTNTAAATAGTTTTTTTGTCTCAGAAGCNCCAGGTTCCCATATTCCAGGTGGCTTTAGCCCGGGTTTTAATCCCATGCTTTATAGGAAAGAGACAAATGAGTTTTCTCTGTGCTCTCTCAAAGAGTTAACACCCAGGGGCTAGCCCCTTTCGGCTGACTCCTGATTCCGGCCACCTGAGGGGCTGCTACAGCCAACGGCTTACAGGGCTGTCCACCTGCCCCCACTGCCCAGGGACCAGGCTTCCGTTCAGAAGCANGCTTTTGAANTACCATCGCTTCCCTCTTCCCCCACAAAACCNTCATCTGCCCTCTTTATTCACAACTATTTCCCTAAAAGTCTACAAACTAATGACTCCAGCACGGTTATTTTTTTCTAGTACTAGAAAACATTTTTTATGAAAAAACATGCGGGTACACCTGAACCCAAAAGTGCCCTGTTTGTACATCTGATCCCCGGGTTATTTCCAAAGATCTTCCAAAGATTTTATTTTTCACATTTTACAAAATGAAAATCCAGAATTACCAGGGTCTTAGCTTCAGATGCACACACATGTGCACGTGTGCTGTGCACACACACGCACACACACACACACACACACACACACACACGGTATCTGGAAACAGTCAACAAATGTATATAGTATCTCAATCCTCAGCCATCCTGTAAGTCCTTATCTGTGGAGTTCTTACAGCATTATTCATTGGCACAATCAGCATAATGCATACATAATACATCACTTGTTTTTCAGCTCTATTCACAAATCTCAGTTCATTCAACAACAACAACAAAAAGCCCTTAAAACAGGCCAGAAGCTGGAACACTCCGTGTGGGAAAGCCGCGCTTATAGACTCCATTCTTCCTGCCAAGAGAACAATGCTCAGAGCAGACCACAGTGTCGCCAAATAATCTTTTGGCAATAATTGGAAGAAAAAAACAAACAAAGAAAAAAAAAGAAAACTGTGTATTTACCTGTACCGAGCACTCCACAGGTGGGGCGGCAGTGAAAAGAGAAATTCTAGTCCATCTTGTGAAACTTTCCGTTTCTAATGGGCTGTCCGGTCATCCTTCTTCAGAGCTGTCAGGTAAACCCCCCTCCATGTCTCTGCTGTTTTCTTCTTCAGTTTTTCCCAGTGAAACTCTCCTCATTTGCATAAAGCCTACTTGTAGCCTATAGGACTTTTTGAGTAACTACTTGTTAAACTGGCTGTCTTGACATGCTCTTTCAAGCATGACATCATAAATCTCCATGGAAACCCTAACCCCACCTGCCTACATGCCAACGTTACCTGTCATGCAAAGACTTAAACAATCATCCNAAATTGTTCATTAATGAAACCTTTTCAGAGGGGCTTGGGATCTTTGCACGGTGTAATTTGTGCTGTTGGCAGCAACGGAGCCAAGAACGGTGGCTTCTTTTTCAAAGCCTGAGCTGTTTTGCAGAAAACAATGATCAAAATTATAGGCATTCATTAATCTGCCCCTCCCTGTCTAACAATGCACTTAATCAGTGGAAGAGGGGGGAAAAAAAATCACAGTGGCCCATGTGTGCCTCTCCCTGCCGGGTAAAGTTACTTTGAAAACTCAGGTTTTGAAAAATCTTCAATCTACACTTGTAAGGCTTCCCAGCTTTGCTCTCCCACCAACCCCCTACCTACTTTTAACCAGGAAAACTTGCAAAACNGGTTCCTTACCTGGGTGTCTGTGTCTGTGTGTGCATGTGCAGCTGTGTGCATTTCCAGTGGCCTGTGGCTACAGAGGTGGTAGGAGGAGGTGTGGAAATTGTTAACTCTTTCCTACCATGCACATGCACGTCTCCCAGTTTAGTGGAGTAACTGGACTAGCACTGAACATCTATTTGGGGATTTAGAAGGACACATTATAAAAGACATTCAAGCTTTCATGCACTTATGCAATTTTCACTATCTCAAATTTTAAAAAGATTTAAGTGATTTTTAATTTTGTGTATGAGTTTTTGCTTGCTTGTCTAGCTATATGTGTGCCACATGTGTGGCCACAGCCTGCAGGATCCAGAAGACAGCATAGGATCCCTTGGAACTGGAGATAAAGACAGCCACCATGTGGANGCTAGGAACTGGTTCTGGGTCCCAAGATCAGCAAATGTGCCTAACCATTCAGCCATCTCTCCACCATCTCATTTTTTAAAAATGTATTCTTTACTGGCTACCAAAAGATTTGGACACATTTCTGGTCAATTTGTCCCCAAATCCTCTTGGTTATAATGCTGAATTCATTATTCTTTCTTTCCACTACCAAATGTGGTGCAGAAACCATATATTCTCAAGGTTTAAAACTGCTGAGCCCCAGGAACCGGAAAGGTTTGCATGGACTTGGTCCAAATCCACAGGAATTTATGGACCATTGGCTGTCAGGTGCCACAGTCTGCAGGGTTTCAGTGAGGCTGAATGGGATCAGACACAATACCACCATGCTGGATGCAGCAGTGTTGCAAGATCCACCTGCTCCAATTCCCTAGTATCCTGCAGCAAACTGCAGAAGGCTCAGCAGCACCTGCCCTCAGAGGCCAGAGAGCAAGTGTTAACCTTTACACCGTGCCAAGCTCATGCTGTCTTCTGCAGAGAGCAAAGCACGGGCTTCAAAACCTCAGAATGGCTCCTTCTGTGAGGGAACAGAAAAGGCTTTGGATCCCATCTACTGACAATTCTGAGTTCTGTATTGCCCCAGTGCACAGTCAACAGATGGGACATTACCTCTGAAGGGAACCAAGAACTAGCCGGGTTTAATATGGCAGCTCAGGTTGGAATACTCCTGGGAGGCAANGCTATTGTCAGAGAGTCAGCTACTGCCTCTGTGAGTTGAAAATACATCCAGATGAAACCTGCACTTACGCTTTACCCAATGGTGCACAAACACAACGTGAAACAAACAACACCAAGACAGAACCATCTCTGGGTTTGATTTGGTGGAATCTGCAGATGGAGTGGAGGCACTATTCAATTATAGTTATTCCTCAAAGTTCCATTAGAGAGGAGCATGGGAATGTAGATTCAGCAGGCAGAGTGGTTATAATGGGCCAAATCTTCCCTTTGGCTTATTTAGGAAATGACAGTATCTCAGCTTTTGCTTACTCACGTCAAGCTTGGAAAAGAGATTAAAAAAAAAAATCAGCATGTGAAAGGCACATGGGGATAATTACAAAAATAAGTCGGAGGCAAAAGCCAGGATTAACCCATTCACAGGCAGACAAGCAGAGGTAAATGCTGGGGATGACATCATTATGGGATGTGGGAACCTTGGCTGATTTAGTGTGGGCTAGTTTCATGCGCCAGCAATCTTAGAAATAAGGACAACACATGGGAGCTGGCACAGATGTCAAGACTTGATTAGAGGCAGCCTGGCCAATAAGAACTTCTCTTACAGTCCCCACATGAGGGAAGCCCAGAGCTGCCTACCACTTTAAGAGATAGTATCATGATCTTAATAAACCAGTAACCAAGTTCGGGCACAAAAAAAATGTAAAGGTTTGTATATAAAATGTCTCTTACAGGCTTGTGTGTTTGAACNGGTCGTCTCCAGCAGGTGATGCTGTTGGGGGGGCTCTGGCACCTTCAGGAGGTCAGGCCTCGCTGGGGGAGGTTGGTAACTGCTGGGGCCTGGAGGTCCGACACTAAAGGTTATGCTTCAGCCTCTCTCCATACTCTGTCCTCTTCCTGCCTCCTCGGTCTGCCAGAATACCAAGAAGTAGCTGCAGTTTCTGCCCCCGTAGCTGCTCCAGCATGCATGCCTTCCCCACCATGATGGCCTGTGCTGCAAGCCATGAACCAAAAGAAATCTTGACGCAGTTTCTTATCCCAGATACTCGGTTGTAACGAGGAGAAAAATAACTAAGGCAATAGGCTGTTTTGTTTTTACATTTAGCGACATCACAGGCATCTATAATTGACTCAGGAGAGCAAATAACACTCTTGAATTTGTTTCAACAAATCTGTGCTGTCACGGGAAGTGCTCTCAGAAATAAAGCTTCTGAAAAATGAAAGAATACAAGTGTCTGCTAAAAGAAGTTTCTTACACATGACTCAGAAACTGTCATTTAGCAAAAGGTACTTCAGTGAATACTTTCCTTGTTAAAATAATCAATCCTGGGCTGGAGAGATGGCTCAGAGGTTAAAGCACTGGCTGCTCTTCCAGAGGTCCTGAGTTCAACTTCCCAGCAACCACATGGTGGCTCATAACCATCTGTAATGAGATCTGGTGCCCTCTTCTGACGCGCAGACATACATCTAGACAGAAACACTGTATACATAATAAATAAATAAATAAATAAATAAATCTTTAAAAAAATAATCAATCCTTACTTCCTTTAAGCTTCACAGACACAGTGTGATGCAAAAAGGACCATCATTGCCATCTTCCCTACAGAAAGGCTCAAAGAGATTAGGTTGTGTTGGAGTCCCAATATAAATCTGGGTGGGCCCAAGATTTGACCCCAGAATTCCTGTGCTTAACTACAGGCAGCATGACCCCTAGCTTAATAAATCCACTCCCATCGGGGGATATGAAAATCCTGACTAAATTAAGCCAGGCCAAGTGGAGTTCTTCTGTAACTAACCTCAAAGTCCTTACTGGATTGCGAAGAGCAAACTGACTTTCTACGGATCCTCCAGATATCCTGAGTAAAGAGATGCTTGGAGTTCTGGGATTGTCCAGCCAGGGAGAGCCTAAGATGGAAGGAGCGTCGGCAACAGTGGCTGGGCAGAGGGAAGGCATTGCTCTAGCTCTGGGCTGAATGCAGGCCAGCCTGGACAGCACAGAGCAGGGTTAACACATCATAACTCAGGGCTCAGCCCTCACAACCCCAGGGCCAACAGATGCCAAGGATNGAGATAAGGCCTAATGAAACAAACACCAGTTTCTCTAGAAATCTCTGCTACCCTGTCCAAGGNAAAACTGAAGGCTACTAAAAGAAACATGGACATATTCAGTGTCATNGAAAGAAAANCAGCATTTGAACTTCTGAGGGAAATGGTGGAGCCCAACCCTGGTAATCCTTCATCCCAGCAGACCTTGATCCTCAGGCTGTTATCAGATGCCATTGATTTCTTTTCAGAATCANCCATTCTCATTTGACTATTGCTTAATGGTACTAGGGGGACAGTTAATTTTGTGTTGCCACTTGGCTAAGCTGAGGTGCCCAGGTGTCCCATGCAACACCCATCTAGATTTTGCTGGGAAGGAGTTTTTCTCAGATGTGACTCACATCAGTCATTAGGGTGTGAGTAAAGCAGATTACCCACCANAATTCAATCAGTGGAAGGCTTAAAGAGCAAAGGCAGANCTCTCCTGAAGAAAGAGTGTTTNGCTGTTTCTCCTCCTGTTCTGCAGAACCCTGACGGATGGATCTCATAACTCCAGGCTGTATTTACCCAGTCTGGTTTTCTGGGCATAGGATCCAGTTCTCATGGGCCTCTAGATGTCTACGTCATTTCACCTAGAGCCACCTCCTGCCATTTCAAAGACAGCTTGCCAACAACAGTAAACTGAAGTGTCTGCCAAGTTTTACCTAGCATGAGCNATTTGTAATCAGAGATGAATAGACAGATTCNTGATCAAATTAAAATAGAGAGTGATAATGGTTATGCTTAATGTTAACATATAAACTCTCCTATCAAAATCCAGACTGACTCTGGGCATGGTGGGGCATGCCTATAGTCATAGCACTTAGCAGGCAGAAGCATAAGGATTGCTACAAGTGAAGCCAGCCTGGGTCACAAAGCGAATCCCAGACTAACCAGGGCCACACAGAGAAACATTACATTTAAACTCGTTTTGGGCTGGTGAGATAGATTAGTGGGAAAAGGCACCTGATGCTAAAACTGATCACCTGAGTTTGATCCACAGAAGAACACATGGCAGAAGGAGAAAACTAGACTTGTGCAATTTGTTTTCTGACCTCTACATGTATGCCATGATGCGTGTGTANATACATATAATAAACAAACAAAAACAAATACATGAAAATACTATTAAAAATTAAACTTGGGGCTTGGGAGATGGCTCAGTGGTTAAGAGCACTTGTTGCTCTTGCAGAGGATCTGGGGTTCTGAGTACCCACATATTGGCTCACAACCACCTGTAATTCCAGTTCCAGGGGCTCCAACGCCCTCTTCTGACATCCATGGGAACCGGGCAAACACATGTCCAAATACATACATGCAGGCAAAACAGTCATATACACAAAATTAAAGCTTTTTAAAACTAAGCTCATTTAAAGGTATTATAAAAGACAAGATAATTCTTAAAAGCTAGGAAAGGATATTATTCAAGATAGACGCTAAAAACAATGAGACAGGTTATCAGAAAAAAATGTAAACTGATTCTTGATAAAATAATAGAAAAAATACACCTGAGAGAAAGCATGAAAATATTTGCTCTCTACTAGCTTATCTGACTGTTACCAGCTAGAAGGAAATACAGATGTTTCATGGAGTAATGGGAGAAAGGGCCAGGGAGCTGGGAGATGTGCACGCCAGTCTTTAAACAGTAACNCTTCTCACACATTTTATATTTAGTGTGCTTTTGCACATGAGAGTGTTCTGCTTCCANTGAAATATCTGAAAACAGAGAAAGGGAGGAGCAAAGACATAGAGTGGGAGGAAAACAAGGTGGACACAAAATACGGGATAAGCTCATCACTCTCACAGCACATTTGGGCCATCCGTTTCTCTCACACCCCATTTCCTGTCGTTACCACACCTATTCAGCCTTCAGCATCTTGATGCTGGCTAAGCAGCATCACTGATCTAGGAGCAATGCCAATAAACGCTCATGAAACCAAGTCATTGCACATTCTATTTGTGCAAATATACTTCTTTGGTGCAAGAACCGGCAGGACAATGCCTGCTGATATTTGCTTCACACTCTCAAAAATCAACCCCTCAGTTCAAAGGTCCATCCCACAGACCCAGACCATGCAAGGCTCAGATTCACCCTCACACAAAGACTGGCTTGTGGGTGCCCCTGGAAAACCACAGATGAGGGAACTGGGGAGTCAAAGAAAGGGCACACCTGCTAAGCCAAAGATGCCGAGAGAAGGCAAAGTGAGGTTGCAGTAAGGCTGTGGGAGAGCAGGTCTGAGAGGCCGCAAAAAGATGCTTCCAAATGCTGTCCAAACACAGGCTCCAGACCTGATGCTTCCCCATACAGCCCATCCCCAGCAACAGACTCCCAAGAGTTGACACTATGACATCAGTTCTGTCCTCTCATTACTACCACTAATGATACTTTTAAATTCCCTTTTTTTCCCTTTCATTTTTTTGTGTGACTGTGTGTGTAGTGTCTGTATGTTTATGTGTGCATGTTGGGGGTGTACACGTGTGTGTGTGTGTGTGTGTGTGTGTGTGTGTGTGTGCCCGCGCGTGCGCATATGTGAAGGTTAGAAGTTGATGTTGGGTATCTTCTTCTATGTTGTGAGACAGGGTCACTCACTGAGCCTGGAGCTCACTAACTGAATAGGCTGACTGGCTCCTCCTATCTCCACAACTGCTCCNCATCGCGCCCTTGTTAGAACCCATGTTCTGCTGCCTGTGTATGCAGGGGATCCAAACTCAGGTCCTCACGCTTATACAGCAGCACATTATCATCAAGTCAGCCATTTCTCAGCCCCTCTTTCCCAGTTCTCTAGTCTCTGAATATTTCTAAGCATCACAGACTCCTCAGGGACTTGCTGAAGGGCCTTGTACAGGCTAAATAAGAGAATGAAACCTGGAACGAGGTCTATTTTTTGGGGGGGGGTGAGACAGGGTCTCTGTGTAGCCCTGGCTGTTTTGGAACTCATTATGTAGACCAGGCTAGCTTTGAATTCACTAAGATCGGTCTGCCTCTGCCCCCCAAGTGCTGGGATTAAAGGTGTGTGCCACCATGCCCAGCTTCTGAAATGAGGTCTTGGATCTATTTCGGCTGAACCTGTGACAGCCCTTTCTGTACCTTTGTCCTCCTCCAGTCTGTCACTGTTCTCACTTTCCTTCCTAATGTCTGGTGTGTCAATACGTACTTCTGGTTGGTGACATTCCAGACCACAGCTGCCACCTGGACCTCATCACTGTTGGTCTGTCTGGACACTAAGGCCAAGCCAGTTTCCTCATCCCTCTCACATAGTGCTGAAAGCTGATTTTTAAACTTTGCCTTTAGTCTAATTTCATGCCATGGCCCAGGTCTGTGGATCCACACTTTCTACTGGCATTCAAGGCTTAGTTAGCACAATGCGCCTTCCCTCTTCTTATACCCATTGATGTTCTTCTCCAAAGTCCATTTCCACCTTTCTTAGGTTGGTCATAAGGTAGCCACCTCCATTCTTGTCAACATCATCTCTCTGGTCCTCCCTACTCCAGAAGAACACCATCTAATCAAGATCCTTGCCACAGCTGAGACTTTGGGGATATGGAGATTAATCAGGAAAACAGGACTCCCTCATCCTTCTGAGCCTGCATTCAAATTCTGATCTCAGGTGTGAAATCCCCCCCCGCAACAGCTCCTTTCATTCACTGATCTTCAAGTTTTTGAGGTGTGTGGCACCATTTCCAAATGCAGTTCTTATAAAACACAAGACCCTAAATGTTAACTGTGTGGGTCAAACCGGCTTTGCAAACAGTGAGTATTTCTTTGGTCTTCTCTCCTGTCTCATCTTTTGNACATTGCTAGTTATTCAACCTCATTCAGACTAGGCAAGCACTCTGTCACTTAGAAACAACTCTGTCCCAACACTGAACGCTTGTTCCACATCTACTCGCCTGAAATTTCCCACTTATGGCAGTTTCAATAAGAATGGCCCCAACAGGCTCATAGATTTGAATGCTTGGTCACCAGAAAGTGGCACTATTTGAAAGGATTAGGAGGTGTGGCCTTGTTGGAGAAAGTGTGTCACTGGAGGCAGCCTTTGTGGATTTCAAAAGCCCAAGCCAGGCCCTGTNGCTTTCTCTCTTCCTGCTGCCTGTAAATCTAGACGTAGAACTCTCAGCTCCTTCTCCAGCACCGTGTCTGCCTGCGTGCTGCCATTCTCCCCACCATGATGATAATGGACTAAACCTCTGAAACTGTAAGCAAGCCCTAATTAAATGTTTTCCTTTATAAGAGTTGCCATGGTCATTGTGTCTATTCACAGCAATAGAGCATTGACTAAAACATCACCCAAGATTCATTCACTCTGCTTATTAGCATATTCTAAGATTAGACCAGTCATTTTTTTAAATTTTTTTGTAAATACCACATTTTTTTTATTAAAACATTTGATATACATACAACTGCAGAAGAAATAATATACAGATACCTTGAACATAAACACAAGTTACAAATTCTTATCCTAATAGTGAAATGGTTCACTAAAGCTTGCCCAGTGATTGGGCAAAACCAAAACTTATTTTATGCCCCAGTTACCCTAGGGTCCTTCCTGCTAGGTAGCCTCCCTGGATCTGTGGGTTGCAG
>LZPO01097153.1:58366-80965 GCA_001675575.1 Neotoma lepida | reverse complement strand
TTGAGCATTTCCTTAAATGTCTTTCAGCCATTTCCGTAGTGTAGTGGTTATCACGTTCGCCTCACATTTTATTTCTGATAACCAGGAATTTTCCCCTAATTTGAAACTTCCTTTCCTCTGTCAACAGACTGGGTACTAGGCTGGATGGTTGCAATTTAGAATTTCCTTAACTATTGCTATCTTTTCCTTACCAAGAAGGGTTCAGACATATATTCAACATCTACTGCAATGCGGATGAATGACCTCATCCTGTCCTCACCACCACAGCATTGTTTGCCTTGGTCTATGGTTAAGAAAAGCCTCAAGGACATGACTGACTCACCCACAGTCATGCAGCTAAGAGTGTCTCAGCATCTATAAACTCCCATCAGACCTCAAAGTTCACACTCTTCCCACTAAAAAAAACTTGTCTTGGCAGACAGATACTGGGATTTGCCCTTTGTGTATAATGCCAAATCTGTGCTCAGTATGTCTGTCTATAATAATTNACCATCTGATTGAATGACTCTAAGAGCAGGTGGACAGATGAGCAAAAAAACCAAGAAGCATCCCTAACCAGCAACAAACAGGAAGGCAACCTGGTGTTTGTGGATGAGTGCACACCTGTGCTCCAGACTGAATCACATTGGTCATTTCTAGAGCCCTCAATCTCAAGATTCTCCATCTCCTTTGGTGTCAATTCTCTCTAGACTCTGCTGATGACTATTTGCTGCCCTTGCATAGAGCTATACTTTGGTTCTGGTTTCTCCTTACTTCCCACCTACTCCATTGAACTCAACAGGCTTTCCAGTGGAATTTCACTGAGCTTTTAACATAGGGCTGTTCTCAAGATGTTCTCTCTTGTTCTCTTACAGCACTAATGAAAAGTAAGGCTAATGTGGAGGAGGGTGGCAACCAGTTAAGTATCACGATGAAAGTGATTCCTGTTTAGTAATCCTTTTCTCCTTCTGTATCATGGCAATGAATACCAAGTGGAATTTTCTAAGCAAAATTTTAACCCCTGAGTTGTTAGGCTTTTCACTTCTATTTCTTCTTCCTCCTTCTCCTCCTCTTCCTCCTCCTCCTCTCTTGCCCCCCTGTCCAACCCTCACATTCATGGGAGACCAGAGGTTGATATCAGGTACCTTCCTCAATCACCCTTCACTTACTTGTTTGTTTGTTTGTTTTTGTTTTTCAAGACAGGGTTTCTCTGTCCTGAAACTCACTTTGTAGACCAGGCTGGCCTTGAACTAACAGAGATCTGCCTGCCTCTGCCTCCTGAGTGCTGGGATTAAAGGCGAGTACTACCACACCCGTCCATCTTCACTTCATTTTTTGAGACAGGGTCTCTCACAGACCTGGAGGAGTTTGATTAGACTAGACTGGCTAGCCACCAAGCCATAAAGATCTCTCTGTCTCCTGGGATTACAGGCCTGTGTGCCACTGCAGCCAGCCTTTTACACAGATACCGGGGAATCTAAATCCAAATCCTCATGCTTGGATGGCAAGCACTTTAACGACTACAACACCTCACCAGTCACCAAGTCCTTTCAATCCCTGAATACCAACTTTGTAGCCAGTGTGTGTGTGTGTGTGTGTGTTTGTGGGGGCTGAAGGCAGGGCCTCATACATGCTAGGCAACTGCTACATGAATAATCTTTATGTCATAATTTAAAATGCCAGCCCTCCGGGAAGCTTTGCAAACTAACTCCTTCATCTATTCATTAAGCAGCATCATAACTCTTAACTTAAGTATTTGACTGTTCTTTCCATTCATGCTTTATACTATTATTTTTCATTCTNTCTGAATATAGACACTAAAGCCATTCTCATTGCCTTTAGATCTTTTAGGATTATATAGATTTTCTCTAAGAAGTGCTTTCACACTGATTCTTTAAATACCGTCATATTCTTTGCTCACACAACCATCAGTATTTCATGAAACACAAACTCACCATTCATTAATGTAGAACCTCTGACTACAGTGTGTGATCTGGTTATGACACTACAGTCCTTCCATTTATTTGTTTATCTCTGACTGTAGTAGCATTTTCCCAATGTTCATGACTACTCGGCTACTTACCATGATTCCTTTCCTTCTCCAAATTGTTAAAGGTGGATCCCAACAGAATCGCAACTGAACCTCATGCCTACTAACACTGGCAGATGCTGTACTGAGACNGCATCTCTACAAGACAGAAGGAGCCAGTATTACTAAGTCATTGTGTAAGAATGGCTTCTCTGGAGATTTGGCCAATCACCAACATACTTTGTATGTATAAAAAACAAAGACTTTTGTGCTGAATCACAACCCACCCCAAATGAACCACAAGGTCTATTTGTTATACAGCATGATTGATCTAAACTGACTAATACATGAGTTTTTAGGTACACAGCTCCTATCAGCTCCTTTCATCTTATAACTTGGCTACTGAAAAATAGTAGGCAAAAGAGAAAAATTGGCAGACAGAGTCTGTCTTCTCTAGTCTGGTGCACGACATTAAATATTCTCTGCACAAACAAAACAAAACAAAGATGGGACTCATTTTGTGCTAAAATCACCTCATTCATCAGTTTGTGGCACTGAGACTCATACTGAAGTCCCTTAANTCATCAGAAGTGTGCTCTCTGACTAACTCCACCTTTCATATGGGATGCTTCCTCTTTTTCAAGGTGAGATCATGGCTACGGTTGGGTTTTTTTGTTTGTTNGTTTGGTTTGGTTTGGTTTGGTTTTGGTTTTTTGGTTTTTGGATTTTTTCAAGACAGAGTTTCTCAGTGTAGTCCTGGCTGTCTTGGAACTTGCTCTGTAGACCAGGCTGGCCTCAAAATCACAGAGATCCGCCTGCCTCTGCCTCCTGAGTGCTGAGGTTAAAGGAGTGTGCCACCACCACAAGGCTTGCCCAGGTGGTTAACAGCACCTTTAACCCTTTCCCATCCATACTGTAAGTCCACAGAGCCATTCCGTTCCCCTGACTGTTTCCCTGTTTTACACAGAGAGTGTGTTTTCTCCTCTCTATTATTAACACCCATCATGGTTTTCTGTGAATTTTGAGAGAACTAACATCAAAATGCCTTTAATTTACCAATTTTAAGTAGAGTTTGCTTCTGAAAAGCTCCTCTTCTGGGACGAGAGAGATGGCTTGACGGTTGACAGGAGAGGACCTACAAGAGGTAGTTTATTCAGCACTGCCTATGACTCCAGCTCCAGGGGATCAGAGGCCTCTAGTCCGCCAGGGCATCTGCACTCCTGTGCATACCCATACACAGACACACAGGTACACAAAATTTAAAATAAAGTAAAATCTTTTCAACAAACAAAAACAACTCTTGATCTTCTGATTCGAAGGCAGTTAAAATGTTTCTTGTTCTGTCTTTAAATTTACAAGATTGTTGACAAAATCAGTATAGGCCTTCTGGGAAAGTGAAGTCACTTAAAGGAANAGATAATGCTGAGGCTGAATCAAAGCCATGAGTTCTAGTTCCCATGGGTCAGCTTGGACTCATTTGTTCTTCTGTTTTGCTTCATTTTGTTGTTGACTTTNTAGCCCAGGCAGGACTCAAAGTCAAGATCCCCTTGCTCCAGCCTCTCTGGTGCTGGGACTATAGGTATGCAGAATCAATCTTGGCATGTAAATGCCTATTTCTCTACTGACTTGAAAACAATGCTATATCTTATTAATTATTTCTTGTGGTATCTTCACTGTAGTGCTAAATATGTACATGTGAGAAAACTTAGTTCATGAAATCAGAATTCTTTTTTTGTTAAATGTGTATAAGTGGTTTGCCTACACATTTGAATGTACACTATGTGCATGCCTGGTTCCCAGAGGCTAGAAGAGGGCTGTGAACCTACAGGTGGGAGCTGGGAATCAAACTCAGCTCCTCTGTAAGAGCAGCCAGTGCTATTACCTGCTGAGAGCCTTCCCTCCAGCCATCGAACTGATTATTTTAACAAAAGAAAAGTCTGAGTTTCAGCCAGGTGTCGTGACATATGACTGTAACCTTGGCTTTCAAAAAGTGGAGCAGGAGGCCCAGTCAGAGTTTAAAAACATCAGCTTCAGAAATACACTAAAATTGTTTACTGACAAAGGGAAAATAAATAAACCTCCTCCAATACTCAAACTTTGTGCTAGAAAGAATCAAGGATTTCAAACAAAGTCCTCAAAATATGCAGGTGGCCATGAGCCAGAATAGAGTGATGCTAAGAGTTGCCATGGGAAAGAAGATGCTCCCAACCACTCTTGCTTGGTGCTATGATATCAATCTCACTAAGCTTTGACTGAGAAAGATAAGTCATCAGTGCCAAATCCCACAATTAGCCTATAGTGAAGGCTGCATTCCAACCATACTCCACCCTCCACAGCCAGGCAATGGGACCCCCTGTCTACTGGCCCTACACAATTAAAAAAGCCCAAGAGGGCCTGGAGAGATCGCTCAGGGGGTCAAAGTGCAAGTGACTCCCTCAACCCAATAAAAAGTCTGACATGGTGGCAAGCATCTATAATCACAGTATAATTGGGAGAACTTCCCAGAAGCATGCCTCAACAAGGCAGAGGTGAGAACCAGCTCTTCCAAGTTGTTCTGGCACCCCCACACATATGCTTGTATACTCACATACTCTCGTGTGTATATACAAACACAAATATCTCAGTCAATAAGTAGTTGTNTGAAAAGGCCTAAGTATGTAGAGGGAGGCAGAAATGAGTGCAGCCATTCATACAAATACACATTATGCTGCAAAGTCGTCACCTGCATATTTTAAGGACTTTGAGGGACATTAAGGTAATCTCTCAGCTTTTCAATAGTTGAGAGTCAAGAAAACACATGCATGGTTTTAAAAAACTCAAATGCATGCCCAGGGAGATGACTCATCCAGTAAAGGTGCTTGCCACACAAGCTTGGCAACCTAAGTTCTCTACCAGGAACCCATATTGAGGTAGAAGGAAATGTCTAACTCCACAAAGTTGATTTCTGATCTCCACACTTGTGCGCGCGCGCACACACACACACACACACACACACACGAGAAAATAAACTTTTAAAAATTAAACCTAAATTTAAAATTCTCTACTAGGAATATTCCAGTACTTAAACCAAGATTTTGAAGCAGGGGCACATTCTTCTTTTCATTGTGTTTGGTATCAAGGAATTAGAAGATTCCTAGATTTTCCTACTCCCAAACTATCATATACAATGCCAGATACATCATTTTTGACTTGGTANTCTCTCTTTCTCTTAACCATGCTGGGGAGGCAGCCAGGAACACAGCCCAGAAAGGAACAGCTGGTATTTAGAGTCTCGGCATCTGGGGATGTGCATCAGATGGTGATTTTACTTCCTCCACAGGAAAATCCAGTCAGAAGGTCTATGAACAAAGGGTGGCAGGAAGAGTACAAATGGGTGGTGGGAGACAATGAANGCACAGTCAGAAGATGAGGTAGTGTCTGTAGGAATTTCCCAAGTCTCTCCAAGGCTTCCCTGTTGTCCACTCGGCTGGGTGGGATGGACTCACAGAACCTCAGCCGCAGATGGAGTGCACACAGATGTGGCCTTCAAAATCTCCACTCTTTTAGACCATCAGNACGGAATACAAAAGAGGNGGAGTCAGANANTGGCATCTGTTCACAGCAGGAGAAAACCCCTGCTAGGTCACCTTGCAACTCCAGCAGAGGTGTTTTTGGGAACAGGAGNTCAGTACCCGAGGCCACTAACCCATCTCCCTTCCCATTTAACAGGGATTTTTATCTTTTCTCTCCTTATCTCCACCCCCCTCAAGTGTACCTTCCCTTGTGTGTGACAAGTGTCTACTCTAAACTTATAAGCCCTGGGCCTGGCATGGTGGCTCAGGAGGCAGATGGATCCCTGTGAGAACAAGACCAGCCTGGTTACACAAGGAGTTCCAGGCTAGCCAGGACTGCATAGTGAGACCCTGTCAAAGAAACAAACAAACAACAATAACAAAACACAAACTTACAGGCCACAACCTTTATCATTTAGGATAGTGGGATAAACAAGGATTCCCAGTTNACACTTCTCTTGNTTCAAATCCCAGCTTTTCCTTGCTGTGTAATCATAACCAAGTTTAAGTTACTTCTATATGAGTAGTTTTGTATCAAATATAGTACTTCCCAAAACAGTGACATAAAGAGAAGAAAGCACATATCCCATTGCTCAAANGCACATCGATGCTGCAAGCCTCCTTCAAAGGAAAGGTAGCCCTCCTTAACTACACAGGAGTGGGTCATCGGCCCATCTTTATATCAGAGGTTTCCCATTTTCTCTCTGCAGGCCAGTCTGCCTTTTTGCAATGTGAAGGGAAAAAAAGCAAATGTGAAAAAGAAAGCACATTTCACCACTTTAGGCATTCAAATAGAATCCTTAGAGAACATTCCACTTAAGGGAGAAAAGGAACTAAGGATGAACTGTGGATTGAAATTGTACCAGATGATGCTAGTACCCATTTCTATACACAACCAAAAGCTGAGTGACTTAGAACTGTGGCAACTAACTGGCAGGACAGAAGACTGCAAACATTGAGTTTGTCTTAATCCCTGGAGTCATCAAGTCAGTGGAGTCCACCCCCTACCTGCTCCCCACCTACTTGGAATACAAGCTGAGCGTTCTCTGCTCCTTCACTACAATCTCCAGCCCCAAAGGTCAATCTGATAAGAGGCCAGTGAGGGCCACAGAGGAAGCCGCACATCTCCTGTGACCCAAAACCTGCTCAGTCTGCTAAAAAGTAATTGCACACCGCCCAGGAACAATAATACCCTGCGCCACAGTTGGGTGATATCTGTGTGGCTGTCGAGATAACCTTCAGGTAGCTGAAGACAGCAGAAAGCAAAGGATGCAAAAGAAAACATTTGTGATTTCTATGAAAGAAGTAAAAGAACAGCAGCAGACAGCCTGATGTCAGCTTGAAGAGAAGACGCTTGTCACAGTCTATTCTCAGATGCTCTCTTTTACCTTGGCAGGTACTTACAGAGTTTTGTGTTCACTCATGCATTCACTCATTCACTGTGCCAGGCACTTAAGTGTTCTCAGGATGAATTGCAGTTGCACCANGTCTCACTCAGAAAACAACATCCTTCATGCCCCATGCATTAGATGCATTTGTGGTTAAAAACGAAAGCTCACTTTCAGAGAACTGCATGGTGTGTGAGCCTTCCTCTTGGGTCAGACCCCCTGTTCTCTTGCCATACTGGTTAAGAGGACAGTACTCTCAGCTCTCACATTAAACCTCTTCTGTAGCTAAGCTGGAAATCAGGGACAACTGCATGTCAGGAACACTAACCCATCTTGTCACTTCGAACCCCAAGGTCATCTTGCTCATTAAAAAAGTGAGCTGTGAGGGCTGGAAAGATAGCTCAGGGGCTAAGAACGTTGGATTTGCTCTTGTACAGGACCCAGGTGTGGTTCCCAGCACCCACACAGCAGCTCACAAGTGTCCTCTCTGGTCTCTNTAAGCTCCTGTATGCAGGCAGTAGACATAAACTCAGGCACACATACAAGCACATAAATAAAAACAATAATAATAGGCTGGCCNTGGTGGCTCACGCCTTTATCCCAGCTCTTGTGAGGCAGAGGCAGGCGAAACTCTCTAAGATTAAGGCCAGTCTGATTTACATAAAGAGTTTAAAGCTAGCCAAGACTACACAGTAAAATCCATCTCAAACAAACAAGAATCAAAATAATAAATAATAATTAGTAGTAGTAGCAATAATAATAATGAACAAATCTTTGTTTTTTTTTAAGAAAGAAAATAAAGAATGAGCTATGTAGGGCTGGAGAGATGGCTCAGAGGTTAAGAGCACTGACTGTTCTTCCAGAGGTCCTGAGTTCAATTCCCAGCAACCACATGGTGGCTCCCAAACATCCGGAATGAGATCTGGTGCCCTCTTCTGGCCTGAAGGCTTACATGCAGGCAGAACACTGTATACATAATAAATAAATAAATAAATCTTTTAAAAAAAAATGAGCTATGTAGGGATGTTTTCCTAGCATAAACAAGGCTCTGGGTTCTAAGCTCAGCAACAACAAGAAGCAGACTGAGTGGGCTGCAAGGATGGCCCAGACTGGAGGATCACTTGGGCTTGCTGACTGTCAGTCTAGCTGAGAAAAAGCAAGCCCCANGNTCAGGAAGAGACCATTCCTCAAAACGAGTGCAGAATGATAGCAGAGGACCCCTGACGCCCCCTTCTGGCCTCTATGCACATGCAGAGGTTTGCCGCAGACACTCACACAGACACTTCTATGCACACACACACGAATAAATTTATAAACTTTTAAAAAATATTTTTTAAATGAATGAGCAAGACCAGGAAAACTGACAGTGTGTTCCTACCTGGTCCCTCAGCCTCTCCTGGTGGCCCATGATTGCTGTGGCATGGTGGGGGTACTTCTGCTTTAGATGCTCCAGGAACGCCTCTCTCTTCCTGTCCATCTCAGATGTTTGCATCCCCAGGATCTCTTTGGAACTTCGGGGCCCACCTAGCGTGTGTCTCCGTGGGATATTTCGGGCAGGCTTGGAAACCTGAGCGCGGGTGTTTCCATTAGGGAGGCGTTCCTTGGGCCGGCGGCATGCTGCATCTTCCAGGGACGTTACATGAAGATTGCTTTTCCCTTGTTCTGCAAGATGAAGAACAACAGTGCAATTCACAATTAATGATTTCACAGGAGTCTCATTTGTAGAACACCAAGAGGGTTTGTGGCAGTTGCTAATGAATCAATGTAACTTAACAGAATTTTGTTGTTGTTGTTTTCGAGACAGGGTTTCTCTGTGTAGCCTGTCTCTTATACACATCTAGATGTGTATAAGAGACAGCATGCAGGTTGACCTGGATGTCACTATATATTCAGACTAGCCTCAAATTCCTGATAATCTGCACACCTCAGCCTCCCCAGTACTGGGATTATAGACTGTCTCTTATACACATCTAGATGTGTATAAGAGACAGGACTATTTGTATACTTTCTATTATAGTTACAACCTACGAACAGGATTTTAAATTTTCTATAATCTGAAGATGATTCTGACACATGTGGTTCAGCACCAAGAAGAAGATAGCTATAGACCCCTCAGAAGACAGCTGGCACCAGCGAACCACTGGCAAGTTCCATTTCTCCATTATAGTAAGCCAGGCAAGGGGAACATCACAAGAGGTAGTAGCCAGGGAGCCCTAAAGCAAAGGTTAAGCCACATTTTCCCAGAAATGACTTCGTCTAAAACACACATAACAAGGGAAGAGCCATGGGTATGTTTTGATGGTTTGGACCTAGGTAGACTGCTTCTAAGCCCGCCTTTCAGAGTCACCTTAGCTTATCCTTAGAACAGAACAATGAGGACTTACAAGGTTAATGCTTAGGGTTCAAAGTGTGTACAAAGATCCCCCACCCCCCTATTCTCTTTGTTTTGTTGTTTTTTTTTTTGTTTTGTTTTAAGATGGGGATGAAAGTAACAAACATTGAGAAGCTGCAAGGACTCAAGAACACAGCTCTTAACAGGCTTTTGTTGGTTTCTTTGATTTTGTTTTGTTTTGTTTTGAGACAGGGTCGCACTATGCGGCCCTATTTGGCCTGGAGCTTGCTATGTTGACTAGGCTNGCCTTGAACTCACAGAGATCCTCCTGCCTCAGCCTCCCCAGTACTGGGACTAAAGACATGCACCATCATGCCCAGCTCTCACAGCCTTTCTAGAAAAACAGGCTCAGTGGGTTAAGGAATTTGCCACTAAGCCTGATGGCGTGAGTTCAAGCCATCACTCACACAGTAGAATAAGAAAACCAACTCCTGCAAGTTGTTCCCTGACCTCTACAGGCTCATGTGCATTATACCCTACCTACCTCTAATAATAGCAATTTTTTTGTTTTTGTTTTTTTCAAGATAGGGCTTCTCTATGTAGCCTTGGCTGTCCTGGAACTCACTCTGTAGGCTTGCCTCAAACTCACAGAGATCCGCCTGCCTCTGCCTGTCGAGTACTGGGATTAAAGGCGTGTGCCATCGCCTAGCCTTATAATTTTTATTTACTTATTTATTTGGGTGTTGTTTAGTAATTTTTTTCTTTTTTTAATTATTAAGCAATTTTCTATTTATTTTACATANCAACCACAGACCCCCCAGTAATTTTTTTTAAAGCAACAAGTGTCCATAGTTGAGGCATAAATTAGCTCCCTAAAAGCAAGGGCACCGATACCCTAACACTGTTACCCACTCTTTGCCTGGAGACCTCTGCATACTGAAGATCTCCAAGTGTAGAGTCCCTCTGGCAAGGAATGGAAAGTATTTCAACCCTGGCTAGTTTTCCTGTTCTAGTCTTCCAAAGCTCAGTGTGTGTCCTAAGAACAATTTTTTTGTGTACACCCCACTTCTCATGATTTTGCTCATTACAACATCTCCACCAGACCCTGATGAAGGAAGGGAGGAAAATGGCCCAATTAGTTACTATTAACTTTCACTAGTTTCAGCAGTGAGCTTAAGGAGGGAGAGGACAGATATTTGATTAAAAAGATATTGAGGGACTAGTATAACTTTATTTATTTAGTAAAAATAATCTTTACTAAATAGTAATATCTTTAATTTGCACCACAGTTTCCTTGTTTTAGCATTTCTTTCCTAATAATACAAAAGTCACAGAGTCTCTTACATAGAATAGAACAGAGGGCCGGGGATGCAACTTAGAGATGAAGCTCTTGCTTGCCTACGATATGCAAAGCTCTGGGTCAGAGCCACAAGACCATCACAAAAAAACAAAGCTAAGAGCAGAAAGGTCATATCTCAGGCTGAGAAGCACATACCACAAAGACGCTCAGCTTCGCATGTGTGTGTGTGTGTGTGTGTGTGTGCTCGAGCACACACTGAACATGTATTTGGTATTAGCCAAAACTGTCCTGTGCATGCTAAAGCCCTGTCGCTTTTCAAGACTGCTTTCAACTACATTAAAATAATCTATGTAAAAATTATCCAGGACAGCTAACTTAATGAACAAGTCTGAATCTCTGGGAAGGCTATTTCTTTACATTGGCAGAAAACACACACGTCTACATTCAGCCATATGGATAAACAGTCACACCNGACCAGTCAGACAGGCAGGAGGAAGACACTCTGCTGGGCTCAGAGACCTTCAGCAGCTGAGCTGCTCCATCCAGGGATCAGTAGAGCAGGCCAAGACAGCAGGAACACTTCAGCCTTGCAGACTATGGCGTCTCCCACCTCCTTGAAGTAAATTGGGAAGCCAGGTAGAAGTAGGGTCTTGAGGTCACTGTCACCCTACAGTAGACATTAACCTCTTTGTCATCCCACTGCCTGGACTTTAAACTCTCACCCTTTCCTGATAATTCTGATGGCGAAAGTTGCATCAACTTTANACTGGTTTTCTATTTCTTTCACATTNCTGCGGATTTTTAAATAATGTCTCCAGTTGCCTAACAAGGTTGAACATGCCATGAATAAAAGGAATGGAAACAGTACCCACAGTTAGCAAGAAGGAAGGCTTATGCAGGCCACCTGGCAGACAGAACCCACCTTTGTCTTATCTTCCTTTGTCTTATCACCCTCACCCNCTGCTCCATCGGTCCCATCTGCCTCTGTCCCAGCACCAGGCACCAGCACCTTAACAAGCCAATACTGTCCACACAAAACCATTTCACCCTCCTCATAGTTACTTAGGCCTTTTCCTCTGCTCTTGGAAGCTGCCAGCCACACACTTGAAGGAGAAATGAAATCTGGACAATTGTAGTCATGTGGAGAGCATGCAGCCTTTTAGCTGAGCCTAAAACCCAAGTCAGGGCACCCATAAACAAGAGAANAAGGAACAGGCGAAGTCCATTTTGTCACAATTCCACAGTCACGGTGTCAGACCCAAGTGGGCCAATTTCTCATTATCCATATGAATAAAGAAAAGCACAAGTGTGTACTCTCAAGCTGCCAAAACAGAAGGGCAGTTCTATTTCTTGTTTGGAAAGAACTTTGGTGCTAAGATGTAAATATGGGTGTGTCTGGCTGTTTGCTATTCTGGGAATCCTTGTCTAACAAAGTAGTGAAGCTGTAGCCTGAAGACAAGGCTCGGCNAAGCTGAAAGGCAGCCCTGTTTCCTCTTCCTGCCCCTCCCAAGCTCTTCCAGGGAGCCGACTTCCAGCAGGGCAAAGAGCAAACAAGAGCTTCCAATGGAAAACCAGCCCTTTAACATTCTCTAGAGCAGAAGTGGGCAGGAGGAGGGCAAGCAGGCCAAAGAGCTGCTCCTCAGAGACCTGGGGACTCCATTTGGGATGTGTCTACATCCTGGACATGAAAAGTAGACAGAGTCCAGGCAAGGCGAATACAAAAAGGCAGAGGGGTATAGGAAGCCACGCATCCCAAAGGAGCCATCCATACAGCAAGCTATGCAGACAGGCAACTGGCTGGACTGNGGGAGCTGGTGTCTTTGCCATATTTAGATTACTCTGGCTGAGTCAGATGGTACAGTAAGGGATTTGGGGCTTTGCATCATTTGGGCACTCCACAACCTGNTGGGAACCAGCAGTAGTGCAGTTATCTTTCTGGGATATTTACTTTGTTTTTACCTTATTTGCTTTTAATTTTATTTTTGTACTGAAAATTAAACCCAGAGTCTTGTATATACATGCTAAACACNCACTCTACCATTGAACTAAACTTCTCTGAGAATTTATTCCTTGATCAAGGTTAGGGAGTCCAGTGGCTCACACTTATCATTTCAGCTCTCAGAAAGCTGAGGCAGGGGTTCAAAGCCAGCCTGAGTTACATAGTGAAATCCAAGTGAGCTGGGGCTACTGTGTAATAGAGAATAAAAATCTTGTCTCAAATAACCAACACACACACACACACACACACACACACACACACATATACATCCTGCTATATATTAGGTAGTTCACATACTGCTTTGTGTGTGTGTGTTTGCATGTGGTGTATGCACACTTGTGTATGTGAATGTGAGTGTCTGTACATGCTTGTGTGGAGGCCAGAGATGATGTTAGGTATCTTCCTCTACCATGCTCACCTTTGTNAGGCAGAAAAATGGGAGCTCATCCAATTCTGTTAGTCTTGCTGTCAGCAAACCTGGGAGATCCTCCTGTCTCTACCTCCCAGAGCTGAGATGATGGGCAANTACCACACATTTAACTTTTTACATGAGTTCTGGGGACCCAAAATCAAGTCCTCATGCTTGTGAATCAAGCATTTTACCTACTAAACCACATCTCTAGCCCCTCCTCACTTCTTTATAGTGGTTAGCTTAGGTGGTTTTTGTATGTTTGTTTGTTTGTTTGTTTGAATACAGTATCTATGTAGTCCAGGTCAGACTCAAACTTGCTGACCTCTTGTCTCAGCTGTCCAAATGCTAGGATTACAGCCAGTGNGCCATCACACTAGGAAAGATGGAGCTTTTCAAACTTGTCAGACAGNCCTTGTCTTCAGGGAGTAGCTGCCTGGTTGTGAAGCCTTTGGGTATACTGTGACAACCACTGTACTACGTACTGGAATGGACACATCCCCTGGATGCTCACATAGGCAGACTACACTTCCTGTATCCTCCATCTAACTGGGACCCTGTACTAATTCCAGTGAGTGTATTGTGGGCAAAAGTAACGAGAATACCTTCAGCCCTGGCCCCTGGGCCTCCTAAATAATTTTACAGAGTTTCTGTCNTTACTCTTTGNCCGGATGAATTCAAAGGATCCATGAGAAGCCTCCNAAGGGACAGTGTGCTGATGGGATAGAAGGACCATCCTAGCGATCAAGTAGTTCAGGAACATCAGATTCTATTGTGTGTGACCAGGAAATTGACCCTGACCATATAAAGTCACCAAGCACACTGAGCCTGAATAATGTGCATGCTCACTGGACACTCAGTTCAGTGTCCCTCAGTCTTCCAGTTCTTTTGTCAATATTACAAAGATCATCACCATATACAAACATGCACAGAAATTACAGCTGAAACAAGGCCATTGCTTCCCTCTAAAAGACTTTCAAAACTGAGGTCAGTGGGCTGGCAAGATGGCTCAGAGGGTGCTGGCAAGCCTGACCACCTCAGTTCAATTNCTGGATACTGTATAAAGGNAGAAGGAGAAAATCCACTCCNCAAGGTTTTCCTCCGGCCTCCACACACGGACCAAGGCACATCCACACTCACATCACGCATATTCACGATAATAATAATAAAGGGGGGGGGGACTGAAGAGATAGCTCAGGAGCTAAGAACATTGGCTGCTCTTCCTAGGTTCAATTCCCAGAACCCACATGGCAGCTCACAGGACAACCGTAACTCCAGTTCTAGGGGATCCTTGCCCTCTTCTGGCCTCTGTGGGCACCAGGTAGGCATGTGGGGCACAGACACATATGCAGGCAAACACTCCTATACATAANTAAATTTCTTAGACAATAAAGTCAAGGATAAAAANAATTCCTAGTATAGACTTTATACAAAATCGAACAGCTTGCTCCCTAATCCAGAAAAGCATTCTTGTGTTGTGTTGATTTAAGCCAATTGATTGAGTCAACCATTCATTCACACAAATATTGATGAAATGCCTGTTCCAAACACTGAAAGGGAGTAGGAGGGTGGGGGAGTGGTGATCAAGATAGATTTTATCTCTCCCAGACAGGAGCATCCACATGATGATTGGAGAGACAGTCAACAAACAAACTAATATACAATCTGTCAGGTAGGGCTTTGAAGAGTGAAAAAGATATGGGGAGAGAAACCAGCTGGGCTATTTCAGAGCACAGACTGAATAGCTGTCATTCCCTAGGCTAGCACTTCATGGGAGGCTGCCAGTCAGTGGCCAGAAGAGGCAAGCAAGTGGATGGACCCCTGCACAGAGTTTTCAAGAAGTTCTTACAAGCCAGAACAGAAGCTCATACTGTGGGCAACATCCCAAGGATCATACNAGGAGCCCATAGCTTCCAAAGGAAACAAGACATAGATTCAAATTCTACCAACAGCCANGCATGATGATGCACACCCATAACCCAGCATTTGGCAGGAGGCAGGAAGATCAGGAGTTCAAGTCCAGCCTCAGCTACATTTGTTTAAAGCCAGCCTGGGCTGCATGAGTCCCCATTTCAAATGAAGTCCACCAATAACTATCAAATGCCTTCTCTGCCAAACGCACACAGCTTCTTACACTGTGCACCTATGGGGAGTCATAGAACTAAACATGGAAGCTGTGAAAAAAATCAGCAACAGTGAAGGGTTTCCAAATCTGCGACAAACAACAATTAATTCAAAATCATATATATATAATCAGGGGCTGAAGATANAGCTTAGAGGTTAAGAGCATTCTGTTCTCACAGAGGCCAAGTTTGATTCTCAGCACCCACATGGCNGCTCACAAATGCTTCTAACCCTGGTTCCAGGGGATTCCAAACCCTGTTTTGACNTTCACAGGTACCAGGCACACACATGGTGGAAGTGGAGAATAGACTCAGGCACACACACATATACATAAAATAAAAACTAAAAAGTAAACCAACAACACACGTAAAATCAGTTATGGTGGTGCACACCTGTAATTACAGCATTTGGGAAGTAGAGGCAGGAGGATCAGGAGTTCAAGGTCAGCCTCAACCACATACAGAGTTCAAAGATAGCCTGGGCTACAAGAGACTCTGCCTTAAAAACAAAACAAGAGACTCTGCCTTAAAAACAAAGCAAACAAAAATCAAGCTATAATGAATCTGAGAGGTTTCTGGCAGCGCTCAGGCACGTTGCATTTTGTTTCACAGGATCCTTGGTTCTGAACACACAGCAAGCCTGCTTTGCGTGGCATCTGCCACCATGCCACAACTTGCCAGCAAATGCTTCTGGAAACACTGCAGCTCAGATTCAATTACTATGTATTTTGAATTTCAGTGCTGTCACTATTCATGCAAAACTTTATGCTCTTATAGAAAAAGAATGTTTTAATTATGGAAAATAAGGACTTTAAATAGCTTCCTACTGTCATCTTTCCGCATGTAAGTATCAAATTAGTGTATCTTCATCGTGTATTATCTTGGAATGTGTGATTTTTTAAAGACTGCTGTTTGAGATACTGACTTGAGATTCATTTTAAAAAAAGTCATTCAGCAAATATTGACTTGGAATTGGGACAGAATTTCTACAATTTCTGAAATGACTTTAAACATATTTTTGACATTTGTACTACATGTTTATATGAGTGATATTCTCAGCACTATTATAAAATCAAACTATCAACACTGAAAAGTTTTAAAGATGTTCTGTATCTTGCCATATCAAATATTCAGCCAAGATTTAAATCTTTATATAAAAATAAACAAGCACATTCATGTTAGTGTGAAAATTTTTCATCTTTAATAAATGATCAAATTTTACACACACACACACACACACACACACACATTTTGCCAGCCATGGTAGCACATGCATTTAGCCCCAATTCCAACACTAAAGAGGCAGAGGCATGCAGATCCTGTGAGTTCTAGGCCAGCTTGGTCTCTATAAGGAGTTCCAACCTAGCCATAACAAAATAGTGACACCCTATCTCCAAAAAAAAAGGAAAGAAAAACAAAGAACTTTCTTTTACAGCTAACTGATGTTTAAGATGCTTATTTAAACATTTTATTTTTAATTTTAACTATGCATCTGTGCATATGAATACAGTTGCTCAGAGTCCAGAGGAGGATACTACTGGATTCCCTGGAATAGGAATTATAGGCAGTTGTGAGCTTCTCAACATGGGTACTGGTAACTGAACTTGAGTCCTCTGAAAGAGCAGTATAGACTTTTAACTACTGAGCTATCTCTTCAGTTCCAAAGGGTTGTTTTAAAAAAGCTTCTTTATGATTTAGCACCAGTAAATGTTCGGTTTATATACCTCTTTTTTAACTGTATATATCCAGAGTCATATAAATCTCCCCAGAGGAAAGACACCAGGGGCAGAAAAAATTTAGGAAGCCCTTAAGAAATGGTGCTGTCACTGTTCCCAATATTCCTGAGATGACCATATGCCACCTTTCTTAAACAGCTCCGAGTTACAACTGTTGCCCAGTGAAATTATTTATAGAGTTCTCTTTTATTCTCAACGATGTTTGAGTTTGAACAATGAGTTACATGATCACCCAAAGTTTCCTTGTATACAGTTGCCTGACAAAACAAAGTCTCTGGGGTAGCATCGTTAGCTTTCTGTTTAATTGTTAAGGAATTGTTAAGTGTCCCTCTAGGAGGCCAGCACTCTGTGAGATGTTGGGAGTGCACAGGTGAATGAGCCATGTCCTGGCCCAGGAACCTCACATTGTAACTGGGTGAAACAGACACATGTGGAGATATAAAGCAGAGCACAGTGGCAGATGTGCACATGTGGGATTGCACGTCATGTCGGCCTCAGAGATGCTGCTCCTTCAGTTCATCCTAAGAAAGCCATGCACATCCCAGTGAAGCACACCTGAGTCAGTCAGAATCATAACTGGGACTCTTATCCTCCTTTGACTATTTTCCCATCTCCCCCTTCCAATGTCCCCCTAATCTGTCAGCTCTTGAGTGCCTAGGTGCAACCTTAGCTCTTGGGTGCCTGGATCCTTCAGCACTGAGGCAGTCACATCACAAGAGAGAGCTCAGTCTCCAGTCCTCCGGGCAACCTACTGACCAATACCTGAATAGATGCCTGATACTTTTCTCAATCCTCACACACCCTAAGGAAATTCTGCTTCCCTAACCCAAATTGACCCCCCCCATCTATTTCTCAAATGCTTTCCCCCTGAGGTAAATGCAACTCCATCCATCCAGCCACCTGGATCAAATATTTTGAAGGTGTCTCTGACCTCTCTTTTCTACTCAGCACTACATCTGATCTTAGTAGATTCCTTTGGCTTTGCATTCAGTGTACGTCAGGAATCTGCTTTCTTCTTATCTCCTGCTGCTTATCACCATCTAGCCTAAAGCAGCATGGGTTGGTTTTCTTGCCTGGTTTACTTCAGAAGCCTCCTTAACAGGCCTCTCTGGCCCTTCCCCCAATCCACTTGTGTTAAGCACCACACAACACCCCAGCCCACTAAGTGACTTCTAAAATCCCTGGTAGAGCTCTTGTCTAAGATGCTCAAGACTCGGGTTCACTCCCAGGGTTCCAAATTAATTAATTAAAATTAATTTCATTAAAGAAAAGGCAAGCCCAATTTGCTAGCGGCGACTCACCTCCCNTGAAGTGAGAGCCAAAGACCTCCCCACAGTTCCACAAGCCCTACGGAATCTGGCCTGGGTGACCTCTCAACCCTTTTCCCTCCCATCTGCCTCTCAGGTTCCTGCTCTTCCCTCTCNTGCNGTGGATTTGGTTTATTGTCATCTCTGCTCAAGTGTCACCTCAGTGAGATGTTCTCCGATAATCCTTATGATTTTATCCTCACTCCCTGTTCTTCCCTTATTTTCCCCTATAGCCTTATTTTTAGCTAATAGAATCACCAGATAAAACAAAGGATCTCCAGTAAAATATGAAGTTTGGGAGCATAAAAAATATTTTTAGCATAAGTCTATCCCACGTAATATTTAAGAAATACTTATGCTTTAAAAATTACTCATTGTTTTTCTGAAACTCGAAGTTGGCTCCGGCACTGTCTTTTTATTTACTAACTCCAGCATCCCTGCTCTGTATTTTGCTTATTTGTTCATTGTTTGCCTCTGCCCCACCCCACCCCAATTTGGCCCTTAGAACATCAACCCAATGAAGGGGAGTATTTTTCACATCGCTGGATCCCCAGCGGCTGGCACAGTGACTGCTATACAACAGAAATTCAATATTCATGGAGTGGATGAGTAAGCGAAGTGAGGCATTTGACCACCCCAACCTCGGAAATATCAATGAATTACTCCGGTTGTTTCAGAGTTGGTTCTTAAATTGCTCCTGTTCGAATTGCCCCCTCTAGAATCTGGGTCGTTTCTTTCAGGACAGGCCCAGAGGTTGAATTCCTGTAGGAAGATCCGTCCTATCAAAAGAGAGTGAGTTGGGGGCCTTAGGCTGGACGCCACCAATCCCGGGACCCTCAAATTGAGCTTAAATGCTGTGACGCTCAGACAAGTGGACTGACGCCTCAAGGCTCAGGGATTCACTGAGCATTTAGGAGACGGGCTTCCTTTTCAGTTCGCTGGGGGATTTCTCTCTCCTAATTGTATTTTCTTCTGTCTGGCTTGGTTTTGCATTTTCAGTGTGGATGAGTCATGTGCTACTTCCTTTTTTTCATTTTAAAAAACACACACCTTTTCCCTTGTGCATAATCCCCACTCCCACGCGCTGCCGTGCACAGCTCTGCACTCCTGCACATCTTTGTGTTACTAACTGGCCCCTGCATGAACCTGGACGGGTAGGGCGGGGGCGATTCAAGACTGTGTGGTAGGTGCCCGGACAGCCTACACCGTGAGAGGGGCTGATGGGCGCCAGCATCACAGTCTGCAGCCACCCACCCTCCCGGCAAGATTTATTTGGAACTATGTAAGGTTCTGGAAATTCCCTACGGAAAAGACAAGTCTATTATAAACACAATGTAAAAAAGAAACTGCCTGGAGAAAATACAGGAAAGCTGTTTTAAGAACTCCCAACTTTTACATTTAAACAGAAAGCCCCAGAGTTCTATCATCCAGATGCTCAAGTACTCCCCTGCCATTCGGATCTACAAAATAAAAACATCCTTAAACTCCAATTTAACTCTAAAGCGCTGCAAAACTTTGTATCCTGCAAGAAGTTGCCTCCATGGAAACTCCTAACCAATGAATGGAACCGCTGCGCCCTGAACGTAGGCGCAAAATTGCCTTTCAGAGCCTCCAGAAGCACTGGGAAATTATCAAATTGCTACCGGACGATTCATTTGTCATTGCTTAGGGATCCCGCACAAACTGCTTGCTCACTGTTCGACCAGTTTGACACCATGCACCACCTCTTCCCCACTAGGAAGATCTCGCCACAGATAAAGTAGAGCCAAGAAACCACAGCTCTGGGTTTAGTTTGAAAAAGCACCCCCCACACACACACACACCCCAAGAAATAGACTTTTCGTGGCGCCAGGCTCCGGGTCTCCAGTTCTAAGCAGCGTGCGTGTAACTCCATCTTTGAGGACTGTTACTTACGGGGCATCTGCCTGCTGTCTGCGGAGGGAGGCAGGTTCGGCTCACATTTCTGGCCTTCGCTTTCTTCCATTGTCCCTGCCGGCCGCCCAGGCTCCTCACTCTGGAAACTTCAGAACGCAGTTCGGAAAGCTCGCAGAAAGTGCTTGGAAGGGGGCCCGGGGGTGGAGCGGAGGGGACCGGCGAAACCCCACCCCAACTAGTCTCCACTCCGGTGCAAAGTCTCCCTCGCCCGGGAAGACTGCATTCCAGCGCCCGGCCTCTCTCGGCCCAGGTCCCGGAGTGTCCGCCACCCGCCTGCTGTCGCCAGGACTNGGGGCTGTGCCCTGGAGGCAGCGGCTGTCCCCGCCTCTGCCGCCCAACAGGTGACGGCTCTGCTGACCCAGGACGCAGCCTGCCGGATTTCCCCGGACAAGGCAAACACTTCACTCAGGAGTAGGGATAGGAACTGCTGTTGCAAGCCAGNCCCAGCCCTCTTGAATCTCAGGGGCTCAATAGGCCCCCCAGATAGGCTGAGTAATAAGCAGCGAACTACTGAATCCCCAAAGTTATGAGGAATCTCTTTAAAAGTTTTTTTCTTTCTTTTTAAAAGATAAGTATACGCTAAATGTTGTGAAATAAACACTTTGCACACCAACTCTGTAGGGGACTAATTAGCATCTATAAAGAAGTAATTTTCTCTGGTCGACTTCAATCACTTCCTTACCGGACTTTAACCCCTGGATTTTAAACCCTTTGTTTTGTTTTTTTACTCAGGCACCTACACTTGTTTGGACCCCTTTCCTCCCCACAACGCAGACACACAAACATATACACAACCCCCCTACACACACAACCATACACACAAACACTCCTCTTGATCACAAATCTGAAAAGCCACCTAGTAAATCGACCTTCTGAGTTGCTCAAGTTAATTACTTAAAAACATCTGAAAGGCAATTAAAATGCTTTTCTTTGGATGGGCAGAATTACATCCGACAGACTTGTTCTCCTTTTAAACTACCTACAAATATTTATTTTGTTCACTACCCAGTCCTTGGGAAGCTGGCAGATTTCCCAGAAAGTGAAAAGAGGAGGCACAATGTCCACACCAAAAGGATGGGGAAATAATCTAAGTAACATTTGCCCCCGCTCTTTTAGAGATCTGAAGAGAACCCGATAGCTAATAGGGAAGGTGTGACATTTTAATCTGTGACCCCATATCTTCTCAGGGGGAGAGGACAATGGTCATCCTGCCTGCCATACCTTGACCCAATTTACAGCCCATTCAAGCAGGATTGGACATTGATTTAGAACAGGAATGTGTGCAGACCAGTGGCTGGCCTCTGGCTGGATTATGACCTTGAGTCACCTGTGTGTCTTGGCAGCAGAAGGGACATATTTTGGCCATTTCGAACATAAAAACACAGAAGTCTGTAAAAGACAAAAGAGTGTGCCACCAGTTAAGGTATGGGTAATACCCATGCTGGGGGAAGAAGAGACCCTCAATCCCTAACAGGATTTTTCTGGAAAACCAAGAGGATGTGGAGATCTCATAGAAAACTCAAGCAGTGCCCTAGCAGAGGGAATACAGACAATGGATTCATTTGATAGTTAAAGATTTATGTCTGTTTTATGTGTATGGGTGTTTTGTGTGCACATATATATATGTGGACCACTTTGGTGTGGTGCCCACAAAGGCCAGAAGAGGCCATTGGTCCTCTCTAACTGGTGTTAAATGGTTGTGAGCCACCATGTGGGTGTTGAGAGAGAAACCTGGGTCCCCTGAAAGAGCAACAAGTGCTCTTAACAGTTGAGCCATCTCTCCAGCCCCAAGGAGCGGGCTTACACAGCAAATAAAAACTAGAAGTTGCCATGACCTTGCAACATCCTGTGANCTTACTTACCAGAGGAAATCATCACGATGGCTATGCCCATAATCCTGGCCATTTATTTAGGTGCAAATATTCATAAAGGAGGACCCACTTGGTAATACAGGACTATAATCTCCACTAGTGAGGCAGGAGGATGGCAAATTCAAGGCTTGCTTGGGCTACAGAGTGAGTTTAAGGCCTTCCTGAACAACATAGCAAAACCCTGTTTTAAAGAGCACACTAAGTCTGAGGAGAGCTCAGTGGTAGAACATCGCCCAGACTGTTCAAGGCCCAGGGTTTGAATGGCAGCATCACCAAAAAAAAGTTCATAAATTAGGAAGAGTTTCCTGTGTTCAGGTCTCGGGTTGGATTGTTCTGGTTGTCTTTCTCTGTGTGTATATGTGTTTGGATATGTGAGTGAGTGTGCAAGTCTGTGCACACCTGGAGCCAGAAGAGGGCATTTGTTGNCTTCTGTCACTTTCGGCCTTGTTCCCATCGAGTCATGTCTCTCCCTAAACCAAGAGCTCCTGTCTTTTTGACTAGGTTGCCAGCCAGCTGATCCCGGTGAGCTTCCTGTCTCTGCCCTCCTAGAAACTGGGCTTTACAGGCAAGCAAAGGAGGCTCACCTTGGTATGTGGTGCCAGGACACAAACTCCAGTCCTCATGATTGTATAATAAGTAT
>LZPO01097153.1:41303-58316 GCA_001675575.1 Neotoma lepida | reverse complement strand
GTGTAGCTTTGGCGCCTTTCCTGGAACTCACTCGGTAGCCCAGGCTGGCCTCGAACTCACAGAGATCCGCCTGCCTCTGCCTCCCGAGTGCTGGGATTAAAGGCATGCGCCACCACCGTCCGCAATAGTAAGTATTCTTAACTGCTGAACCATCTCTNCCTTAAGTCTGCTATGGCTGCTGTAAGTTTTCAAGCTATCAGTGCCAATGAAGCAGGGATTCCTGAAATATGAGGCTAAGGGCTTTGATACTACCCAACCTGTTACCCTGTGGGAACAGTCCCCTCATAGCAGCTCCTGTCTGTCACTTGACACAATACAGGAACAAACTTCCATGATGAAGGATAGAACTACAGGCCAGTATAGCCAGCCAACCAGAACCCTCCCTTCAATTCTGAAAGATGGATTTGTAGACAGGAGTGCTGCCACCCTCGTGGTGCTGTGCACAAAGCAACAGAGCCATCTGTGGGCCTCTGTGGATACCTAGATGGACCAGAGGATGCCCTTCCACCTTATCTGGACTCCGAGACTCTATGTAGCCCAAGGAACCCCTCAAGTGCCCATGTGCCCCAGCTGCTTCGGCTTTTTCTCATGGGAAAAGCAGGCTACTGCTCCCTCTGTGGGTAGTCCAGATATTCTGTGGAAGACATGAAACAAACAAGNGAATGACAAAGACAGTGAACCTATATCATCAAGGACTGTGATCTACACATGTACTGATGGTGATATGTTCTCCTGCGTAACCAGATTCTGGCAATTACAGACGGAGCTTCTCTGAGTCACTGNACTTTTGTTGTTTAAGAACAGGAACTGAAAATATTTTGCCAAGACCCCATTCATGCCATTGTGCCTGCTAGTCACACATTTCTCCCCCAGGCACACTGACCTTATTAAGAACTTTCCACTTACTGTCAAGTTTCTCAGAAGAAACAGTAGCTGTATTCTGCAATCTACATAAACTTGGCACTCAAATCTTCATGAAAAATGCCACTATTGTCACTCCAGGTACTAGAGAGATGTCCTTTGTTCTAGAAGTAACTCTGAACGACAAGTATACTGTGCTCTTAAAATTTAATTTCTGGCTTTAAAATTTGCTATCCCCATCCAATCTGCCTATTCTTTTTTTTTTTTTTAAGATTTATTTATTATGTATACAGAAGAGGGCGCCAGATCTCATTACAGATGGTTGTGAGCCACTATGTGGTTGCTGGGAATTGAACTCAGGACCTCTGGAAGAATAGTCAGTGCTCTTAACCTCTGAGCCACCTCTCCATTCCCCCAATCTGCCTATTCTTGAACTTCAAAATTTGCTGGGAAAGCAAGAACTTAAATTTGATTTTCTTCCAGTCATCTAGAGAGTCACAATAATGATAATGGGGCTGAAACTTCNAACTCCGTTTCTGTAACCCAGTGAAAGTACAAGCCTTTCTTATATGTTGGGATTCGGACTTAAAATAAGCTTATGTATACACAAAAAAATTGTCATTCAAAACAGAGAGAAGCCGAAGCAGGTGGGGTACATGGGCAGTTGAGGGGTTCCTTGGGCTGGCTTGAGTCTCAGAGTCCAGACAGGGTGGAGGAGTGTCCTCTGACCCATCTAGGTATCCACAGAGGCCCAAAACAAGAGAAGTACAGGAAGACAAGGGTGATTTTTCGGTCATAGCCAACCCATTACAGAACTGGAATGTTGGTTTTAAAAATGGCATTTGCCTGGGATCTGCTAAGATGGGAATTAATCACAAACAATTGTGGATGGTTTGTCACAGGCCTATTTAATTACAGGGCAGTGGGAAAACACATCTGCTTCTTTTATGTAAATTTCTCAGAGAGAAATTTGGGTAGAGCCAAGCCTAAGTGGAATTACCTTGATATATGTTTAGCTTTTTTTTTTTCCTTTAACTCTTGCTAAAAGCAAGATAGTTTAAAGTAATTTCACATCTGGGCACAAAAGAAATAATTAATGCTTGCTTAANGTCCTTAAGTGGTGGACCTTTGAAAAGCATTGATAACTGAGTCAAAACAAAGTGAAAAAACAAAACAAAACAAAAACCACTCAACAAAGATGTTTGAAAGGGAGGCTTCCTGTTGGCCAAGTGTCTAGCTTCCCAGTTCTGATGGCAGGTGTCATCTGTAGGTCAAAAGGAACAGCCGTTTAACAACTGGGGAAACACTGTTGAACCACACTTGGTGGGGGTGAAGCAAGGCCCCTTCTCCCACCCTCGTTTGACAGCAAAGCTGTCAGGTGCCCCAGGGACCTTATATTTAAGTATAAACCAGAGCACCTGGCGAAGGAAAGGAGGCACTATTAACAATTAGAGCTGGACAATTAGAAACCGGNACTGTCACCAGGACACCAGCATAGATGGCCACCTGCATGTGATCCAAGATAAGCCCCATGTACTCTTCAGGTTTCCAAATGTGAAGGGCTCATAACAAAGAGATTTGGGCTTCTACCAAACACCCTGTGGATAAATTTTAAGCGCTAATGAAAGCCAATGTGGGACCCTCCTCAGAGCTGTATTTCAAGCTGNAGCCACATAGCTCCAGCGTGACCTCTCAGCTTCCCTTCCTGGACAGCCTAGGATTCCCAGAACCCTGCCATTTAAGAACTGAGGCGTTCAAGAGTCCCCCNCGTGTGATTTTCCTGTTCAGATGGCTGGGGACGTCCTCCACATGCATTCATCACACAGCTAAGTAACATAAAGTTACACCCGAATCCCCTGGGCTCCTGAAGCACATGGTTGGTGTCCATTTTTTTGTAGGGTTCCTTTCATCTACTCTCAATTGGGAGGTACAGCTCTGCAGGGCCGCCGTGTGGTCTCAGATCTGCTGCTTGGTCACCACAAACCAAGTCTGGATCCCAGGTGGCAACTTTTAAGTGAAAATTGCGGCACTTACCGCTTTTACCCTGGAGTGAGCCAAGCTGTGCACCATGTTCCCGAGTCCCTGGACTTTCAGTTCAGAATTTACCACNATGTGTAAACTTGCACAGACCCAAGCAATTGGTGCTGCTATCAGCCTTACAGTGAGATTCTGGTGGAAATGGTTTTTCCAACTTCATTTTCTGCCCCTAAGCCTCCCTAAATTCCCACACTCCAAACTGTTGTAGAG
Source organism: Neotoma lepida (assembly GCA_001675575.1). Lineage (NCBI taxonomy): Eukaryota > Metazoa > Chordata > Mammalia > Rodentia > Cricetidae > Neotoma > Neotoma lepida. Next base: position 55,208 of record LZPO01097153.1, on the reverse strand, counting down.
AGGGCAAGAATGAAGGAGGAACCCAGCACATAGCCAGAAGGCTGAGTCACAATGTGGTTCACTTCTCTGTTGCCTTAGCCTACCACTTGGCAAACAAACTCTACTCTCTGCCTGCAGGCTCTTACTCAGCCACAGGGCTGGGCAGCTTCTGTCCTCTTTTTCTCACCACAGTTGCTCCAAGGGACCCCTCAGTTATTCTAATTCTTTGTGCTTCACTGACACGGAGAATAAAGTCAAGAACTAGGAAGGGCAAGAGAGCTTGCTTNTCTATTGCTGGAAACAAACTGAACTAGCCTTCAGGAGAGGTGGGAGGGGCCAAGAAGAGGTCAGACAAAGGAAAGAGCCCCGGAGCAGGCAGGCTGTGGGGACACAGCTTTTGGGCAAGTGAGGCAGTTTAAGTTGCAGAGAAGGGTTGTCTGATAACGTTGGGGTGGCAGAGCAAAGGCCCTGGATGTCACCACAAGAAATCAGAAAGAGGAATTCCTGGGGTCCTGGTGAAGCCCAGGGCGATGTCCCTTACACTTCCCTCAGCAACCTTTGTACTCCTCTATCCCCACCTAAGGAATTCCAGCTCCTTTCATTCCATTCCCTGCAAGGCAGGGGACCCAAGTGGCTTTGGGTGAATCACTTCTAGGCTGGGAGAAACTGAAACACACAAGATGTTTCCATACTAGATCAATCCTTCCAGTCTTTGCATCAGCTTCAGGGAGTGATCTCTATGGCTTTGTTCTTGAGGGGCTGGGATGGAATCCTGCACAGGGCTCAGGTTCTGCTGCCTGGAGTGCTACCAGGGAGGCACACCTCTGCCCAACATTCTCCAACCAGAAGGGAGGCTTAGACTANAGAGCATGAAAGAATCCCGGCAAAGGAATCGATCGGCCTTTCCTTTTCAACCCCTGAATGTCTGTAAAGTCACTCGAGCATCAAGGAGGTCAGGAGCAACCAGCACCCAAAGAGGCTTTGCTGGTAACAGTTTCCTCCCAGATTCAAACATTCCATCCTGCAGGGAAGGTAGTAAGCAGGAAGGTAAACAACTCAAAAGAACTTCAGGAAGTCCCTGAAACTGACCAAGATTCACTAGGCCCCTCCCTGCCAGAGTAAGCAATAGAAGCTGAGAGTCCCTCTCAGAAGAGTAGTTAAGCTTCAAAGAAGAATCTCAGACAAGCCAGTTGCAAAGAAGGTTCTTGGACCAGACTAGCTGCCTGGAAGAAGCAGAAGCCAGCCCAAATGCCTCAAAGAGATTTAGACCAACCAAGTCACCTAGAAAGGCTATTCTCCAACCTGCTGAGCTGCCTGCAGGCTGTGCAGTGTGCTCCAGGTTCCCAGCTTCTATGAGCTGTCACTCATGTTGAGGTGGGCCTTGGTGATGTAGCTAGCAGTCTTTGAGTCATTTCTGTTCCTGTAAGTAACCCCTCACACATGATCCTGCAAATAACCCTAATAAAACTCAAGTTGGACTTTGGTATTATCCATACCTTGGTCTGTCATGGGTTCCCTATCTGGGGTGAATGGACATGTGTGCTGTGTCTCCCCAGGAAATGTTTTGTCACACAACAAGCCTGTAGCTGGGTTGGATGCTGGAGAGTTCATAGGCTACAATGCTCAAGAGGTTTGGGTGTTTGAGTCCCTGGAGACACACAAGGGACTCAGGGGACTCAAACTCTGTATCCTCAAGTTTCTTACAACTTTTGAAAACAGTCATGTGCCTCAGAAGTTACTATCAACAGTTAAAAGGACTGGTATTCAGCATGCGACACCCCAAGACCAAGTTCTCAGCACAAAGGAGATTTATTTGCCCCAGAAGGACAAAGGGCAGGGAATAAGAGACAAAGACAGGAGCTAGAGGATGAGGGAGAAGGAGAAGGGAACAAGGGAGAGGGGCCAGGGATATTTGTCCTGGAGGGACAAAGGACTGCCTCTGGATAGAGAGGAGCCAGGCATGAACTATAGGCAAATGGCAGTTTATAAAGGTAAAAGGGAAACCCTGTGTTAGGATGAGATGTTTAGTTTTGATTGGATATGTTAATTAGGTGAGTCAAAAGGGGCTTTTGATTGCTGGACTTCAATACTTTGATAGCTGGACCTTGGTAGTCAGCCTCAGGAGGAAGAAGAGACCAAATAAAGGAATATATACCTTGGTGACTAGCTTTAGGAATGTAATGTAATGGTTTTTAGCAAGACAGAGGGAATAGGGAAGGGCAAAGCCTGCCAGAGCCATGTTTGCCATGCTCAGGCTAGCTAGAGTCCATTCAAAGGTAATTTTAATTTTNTCTGCATTCCAGCTCACAGTACCGAGAGGGAGGTCCTTACTCTCCACTGCCCATGGGAGAAACAGTCTTTGTTAGGAAGGATTCATTCCCAGCACAGTAGGTGGACAGGTGGAGGAGTGTTCCCCATCATATACAAATCCTGCAGCCACTCAGCTTTGCAGACCTTAAGGCAAGGTGAATTTCAGGTTCCCACATGCTACTNGAACTTAAAATTCTTCATTTTCCTGCTTTTGCTCTTTTGCTTTTAAACATCCTCTTTTGCAAACTTTACCAAGTTCCAACTGCGCCAGAATTAGTGGAATAAACGGCTGAATTACAGGGTGAGCCCTGGTGTGCATAACACCGTCTTAGGAGCTTCCTTAACTCAGCAAGATTAAATTCCTACAAGTGGAAAGGATGAAGTGTGAAAAAGCAGAAGTCAGGTGGGCAATACGACTCAGTGAGCAATGACACTTGCTGCCAAGCTTGGACCTGAGTTTACTCTCGGGAACCTGTGGTGGAAAGAGGCATTGTCTGGGCCCATTCCCCACTTCATGAAGCAACAGCCTTTCCTGGTCCAGTCAGCAGGGTTACTATGCTGACTGACCCTGCCTGAGCCCTGGCAGCCTGCACTCCCCTCTTCCCTCTTACAGAATCTGAACATGAAATGTCAAGGAACAGGATGTAGACAGAGGAGCCAGTGGTCCCCAATTCTGGACCTTTGAGTGTTTCCAGAATGTGTGAAAATTTTGGTACTAAGCTAGAAAAAGTCCCAATAAAGTAGACTGAATTGATGTCTCTCCCCCATCCCTGACTCCCCAGAGGCAGGCTTATGTTATGCAGAAGTTGGTCTGAGGGACAGAGAGATCACAGAGCACTGCCTGGGGAGCAGCAGGTGGAGAGGGATGGGATGGAGAAATCAAACAGGACATGGAGCTGCCTGTGTCACTCAGAACGGCCAGCAGCCTCTGCAGCTACTGCCGTACCTGAAAGCCACAGCAGTGCGTCTGCTCGGGAATTAGGAGGCCATTCCCTGTCTTCCTCGTGTTTGCACACAAATAATAACCCCAGCTGTGGGCATATCTATCCCATATTACCTAAACAGCTCACATCTGTGTAAAGTGGGAAATTCAAGGGCAGACTTCAATGATTGCTTATAAAACACTAAATTCGGACTGCTTCATCTTACACACACACACACACACACACACACCCCTTGATGTTCTTTATCCTGACTCTCCCGAGATTTCTGTTAAGTAGCTTAAAATTACCTTTGAGCATAGGTTTTTAAGAGTCAAATAGCTGACTTCAAGAAGCTTCCAAATACTACAGGTAAGTGAATAGTTGAAGACTAAACTCAGGAAAAGAGAGAAATTTAAGTCGGAAACAGTGAAAATCACCTTGCTTAGGTTATTATTCCCCAAACTGCAGCTTACTGACTCCTCTCATCAAATTGCTGGCATTTATATCATTACCGACCTTATATCAACTCACTAAAAACATTAAGGCTTTGTTTTAATACTTTTGAATTATGAGTATCAGATAACAGTTACATATTTTTATTCAGAATTGGTAAATATGTAAGTTTAAAAAAAAGTAGCTGGGCCGGGCGGTGGTGGTGCACGCCTTTAATCCCAGCACTCGGGAGGCAGAGGCAGGCGGATCTCTGTGAGTTCGAGGCCAGCCTGGGCTACCGAGAGAGTTCCAGGAAAGGCGCCGACAAAGCTACACAGAGAAACCCTGTCTCGAAAAACCAAAAAAAAAAAAAAAAAAAAAAGTAGCTGGGTGTAATGGCTAATGCCTGTAATCCTAGCCTTAGGAAGCTGAGGCAGGAAGATTGCCGTGAGTTCAAGGACAGCCTAAGCTATATATAGTGAGTCCCAAGTCAGCCTGGGATACAGAGTGAGACTGTCTCAGAAATGATCAATGAAACAAAATTTAAAAATACTAAAGCAAAATGTTGAGCTGGGGTATAGCTTACTGGTAGAATACGAGNTTAATGTGAATGAGGTCAGCCATTTATTCCTCATCACAAAAGGGAAAGAAAAAGTACATTTTGTTCGTGTAATTCTTAAAATTGCTTAAGACATCACAACCTGGAATATACTGCTTTAAGTCACAGGTGACAATTTAACTGCCGTAGTTAGGGTTTCTATTGCTGTGAAGAGACACCATGACCATGGCAACTCTTATAAAGAAAACATTTAAGTGTGGGGACTTGCTTACAGTTCAAAGGTTCAGTACATTATTATCGTGGCTGGAAGCAAGGCAGTACAGGCAGACATGGTGCTGGTAGACACGGTGCTGGAGAAGGAGCTGAAAGTTCACACATCTTGACTCACAGGCAGCAGGAAGTGATCTGCCTGACTGGGCATGGCTCGAACATATATGAGACCCCTGAGCCCACCTCCACAACGACACATTTCCCCCAACAAGACCACACCTACTCCAACAAGGCCACACCTCCTGATAGTGCCACTCTCTTTGGGGGGCATTTTCTTTCAAACCGCCACATCATCCTACTCATTCACACAAACCTTCTATCTTAGTCCCTTTTCTNTTTCTATAATANAGTATTTAAGACTGGGTTTTTATAAATAAAGAGGTTATTTTTTGCTCAGAGTTTTGCAAATTTAATAGAACAGGCATGACATCTGTTGGGCTCATGGTGAAGGCCATGTGCTACTCCATTCAGGGCTGAAGAGCAGATGGGATAGAGGATGTGTGGGCAAGAGAAGCCTGTTCATGAGAGGGCAACAATGAGGGGACAGTCAGAGAGTCAGTACCTCACTCCCAGGAAAATGCATCAGTGAGCCCATGAGGTCCCCATCTGTATATCCGAAGACATCTGAAGATTCCTTCCACCTCTCAAAAGCATGATACTGGGACCAAGCCACAAGGGGAGTTTTGATGGGGACAAAACATTCAAATCAAGGCAGCTTAATTTTTCAAAAACATATTGACTACTAATTGGCCAATGGTGGGTGCCAAAATGTCATCAGATGCCATTGGTAAGGGAAGCTATAGATTTGTGAACATTTCTCACACTTCATGTTATTTCCTTATTNATGATTCTTTCTTCTGGCACTGTGAGGTATACATGCAGTAACAGCTTTAGCCACCTTTAATCCCAGCTCTGACCACAAGTATTGGCACACACTGATTCAGTCCTTAAGGAGGTTCCTACAGTTGAAGAAGCTAATGAAACTTCAAAGGCTCAAAAACTCACAAAGTTACAAGACACACAAGGCTTCTCCCCAAGGTTGTAAAACAGTACCAACTGCTGGGGCGGCAATGCTCCAGTACAGCCACATGCAAGTTGGCCAGGAAGCTCAGGGGTACAACTTTGATGAGTTATCACCCAGATTAGGGTGGGCTTTTGGTGATGCAGCTGCCTTTGAGTTACCTACGCTCCTGTAAATAGCCCCAAGAAACACATTTGTTCACCAAGCTGACTAGAATTGCTCTTGGCTCACCAAAAAAAAAAAATCACACAATGCACATAGATCCTGCCTGTTTTATTTTTGCATGATGGGGTCAGCAAGGAGTGATGAGAATAAGCAGACTAAAGAGATGATGTCTACATGCACTAAGTCAGAGAAGGGAGAGGCTAGTGATCAATGCCAAGAGCAGGGAAGAGTGAGAGACAACATTATGGAAGAACAGGAAACCTGGCCTCAAAGAACCACTAGGAATTTGGTGGNCGCCTTACAGGGAAGAGCATGTCAAGTCCAGGGAGCCCCACGTGCAACGGCTAATTCCTTGAAAGAACACAAAGGTTGANGGATGAGGGGTGGAGGGAGCTCCTGCAGGGCTGATAGTAATTTTNAAAAATTAATGNTAGGTTGTGAGCAGAGATGACCAGAAAACACATAAATGAAGTGAGGCCCGATTTTGAGGGTTCTAGGATTTAAGTTGTAGCTAGTATAATATGACAAATTAATCAAACTGTTCTGTACTTTACTGCTTATGCGGTTTGCTTGCCTGGTTTGGGGTCACTGGAGGGAGAACCGGGGGCCTTGCACATGCTATGCAGGTGCTCTATCATTTATAAAAGTGATTTTCTNACACCATGGAGGCTGTAATGAAAGGGAAAAAGGAGCAGCAGAGAAATTGGGGTGCCATGTTCCATGCTGTGTGTCTGCTGAAAGTCATGAGCAGTGCCCCTTGCCTGCCCTTCTTCCCCTTTCCATGTACTTAGAAGAAAGAGCAAACTCAGCCACCTGCCCCGCTTGGTGCAAATATTTGCCCCAGTTAAAGTTCATTCATTAAACACAACAAGCTTACATCACTATGACAATGAAATTATACTGACTAGCAAGCTGGTATCTAACAAAATGATAAAATTCATTTATAACATCGTGGCCTGGTGAACCACAAAATCAAAAGGTAATGATGTAGAGCTGGCCCAGTGGTGTTTACTGAGTGCTGCAATCCTAGCACTAGGGAGGTGGAGGCAGAAAGATCAGAAGTTCACAGCCATAGAGGGTTTGAGACCAGCCTGGGCTACACAAGACCCTGCCTCATTACTGTCTCAGAGCATGACAGCTTGAGTCCAATCTCTGGGACCCACAGCTCCTAGAAATTGTTCTGACTTCCAGACATGAGCAGCATAGGATGGATCCTCCCAACTAACTAAGTAAATGTAATAAAAATTAAAACCAAACAGACTAATCTAGTTCACTTCTCTGTTGCTGTGATAAAACACTGACCAACAGTAATTTGGAGAGAAAGGTTTTATTTGATTCACAGTTTATAATCCATCCTTAAGGGAAGCCAGGCAGGGGACTCAAGGCAGGAGACCATGGAGCCATGGAGAAATACTGTTTACAGGATTGCTTGCTTAGCTTTCTCATCTACCTCCCCCACCCCCACCCCCACCAAGACAGGGTCTTGCTAAGTAGCATAGGCTGTCAAGCAACTCACTATGTACATCAAGCTGGCCTTGAACTCACAGAGATTAGCCTGCCTCTGTTTCTGGAGTGTGGGGGAATTAAAGGCATGTGCCACCATGCTTGGCTCGTCTGTCTTTTTTAAACAGCTGAGGCCCAATTCCCTGGGGGTGGCCCCACAGACAGTGGGTTATACAGGTGCACAGCAATTATTAATTAAGAAAATGCACCACAGATATGCCCACAAGCCAATCTTATGGAAGCAATTCCTCAATTAAGTTTCCTTCTTCCCAGGTGAGTCAAGCTGACAATTGTCTCAGTTGGCTTTTGCTAACTTGACACAAACCTAGACATATTTCAGAAGAAGGAACATTAAATGAGAGAATGCCTCCATAAGATTGCNTGTAAGTAAGCCTGTGAGGCGTTTTCTTAATTAATGATTGATGTGGGAGGGCACAGCCCACTGTGGGCAAGAGGTCCTGGATTGTATAAGAAAGCAGGCCAAGCAAGCCATGGGGAGCAAGTCAGTAAGCAGTGCTCCTCCATGGCCTCTGCATCAGCTCTTGCCTCCAAGCTCCTGCCCTGACTTCCCCAGATGATGGACTACCAACAGTAAGATAAAATTAACCTTTTTCTCCTCAAGTTGCTTTTGGTCACAGTGTTTTGTTACAGCAGTCNAACCTTAACTAAGACAACTANAGCTAACTATAACACAAACCGCACAACAACAATAAAACAAAAGAAACAAAGATAAAAGCAGAGGCCCAAAACACAATTACCAATGTATGCAGGCCCATCAGCATGATTGGAGTTGAACCAGGTGAGATTGGATGAGTAGTCCTTGGTCCTTCAACCTCTCTGAACATGGGTTCACACGTGTAGATAANCCCAGCTAGATAAACTCTGAGGCCTCAGAGATAAAAATTAATTTTAATCCTTAATTTTAAAGCCCCTTGTGGTAAGGAAAGCTAACACATGTGGGGCCTCTTCCCTCTCTTGCTTCAGCTATAGTGGAAGGAACAGAGAATCACCTGTGCCTCATTATCTTGGGTTCTACCTTTGATTCCTACACTGCCGAAATATATAAGACTCAGCTGGGGCACTTTTATTTAATTATTGTATATTAACTACACAAAATAATGGTTTTCAACCTGATATTTTCAGACAAGACTGGGCATGTTCAGGGTGGTATGGCCACAGACCATCCTGTTTCATAATATGTATGACTGTTTTAGTCATACTCAGGCCCCTTTCATCAGCCTCTCTAGTTCCCATCCCCAGGTGGATCTGGCCCCTCTCCATTTCCCAAAATAGTCTCCCTTCTACCTTCNTGGTTTGTTTGTTTTTTCAAATCTAGATTCNGCATATGAGAGCAGACTTACTCTGTCTGTCCTTGTGTATCTTTGTGTGTGTACACGTTTGTATGCAGGTGCATGTGCTTGCGGGGTGTGTGTGTGAGGGTGGGGCAGAGGTCCGTGCTGAGTCTCTTCCTCCATCCTGCATCCCATTATTCTTTGAGACAGGTTCTCTCCCTGAACCTGGAGCTTGCTGGTGTGCTTACAGTGGCTGGTGAGCAAGCTCTCACAGTCCTCTGTCTCTGTCTCCTCAGGGTTGGAATCAGAGACATGTACAGCTATGTACTCCACATGGGTATTTGGGATCAAACCAGGTCCTCATTTGTTGGCAAGCACTTTACCCACTGAGCCATCTTCCCAGCCCTTCTTATTTGTCTTTCTGAATCTGATGTATTTTGTTCAACAGTTGACCCATGTTCCTGTAAATTGGCATGCTTGTGTTCTCTGTGGTTGAACAGTACTCCACTGCGATAGGATAGCACATTTTTTTTTTTATCGGTTCATCTGTTGATGGGCACATAGGCTGATTCCATGAGCTGTGGAGATACCTCTGTGGTGTGCTGATTTCAGTCTTTTAAGGTATATATTTGGAGTTCAATTGGTNCTTGAGGCTCTACAGATCCTAAGTGGAGCCTACTCTGAATGCTGAGGAGCAACGGACTTCCAGCCATCANGAGCTGCTAATGTTTCTCCATAAGTAAACAGGTGCAATGACTGATCATTCCCGAGCTCCTGCTCTACTGCTTATAGGAGTCCCGAGTTGGGTTAGACACTCCAGTTTTCCCATCCCTAGAGTGGCAATAGCAGCGGTACCTACCTCAGAGGGTATTGTGAGAAGCAAAGGAGAGTTGTGCTTGGTACAGAGCGCCAGAGGATGGGAAATGAATGGGAGAACAATGCAAACTGACTGTTCTGTCAGTCACAGCCATAAGAAAGGGACATGGTCATCCAAACGTGGGTCACCATCCTTAAGAAAGATGCAGACGTGACTAAAACTACTGGGTCAAAGTGACTGTGACATGACTGGATGGAACAGCAAGATCCCTTAACACTCATCAATCTACTTCTACACAATAGAGTGAGTAGCTCTTCCTTCGCTGCTTCATTGGGAATCAACATTGGCACTCTTCAATGTCGGNAGCNCTCTGAAAATAAAAGGCAGTGGCCTTGGTAATCTGAGCATAAGAGAAATATCCAGAATAGATCTGGTTGAGGCATGCCTAGTCTCATTATGTAAGTGAGGCCAGTTAGGACAGTGGGAGTACTTAGACACNTAGTCCTGGAGTGGAAGCGTCAGCCAGCCAAGNCAGACTGGAGATCCCCCACCCCTACCCATTAGTAATCTTTCCAAAGCTGGAACAATGGGCCTTTGTAACTAAGGCATTTCTTTTCTATGTTGAGGTCGAAATCCAATTAAGTCAACCCTGAGCACCCAAGGAGAATTAGCCAGAGAAAGCTAAACAATAGAGAGATGGGGGGCAGGCAGGAAGACTGTGATATCTGATAAACACATTACTTACTGGCAACAAGGTTGTTAAAACTGGTCAACATTGGCTTGTAACATGTTTAGAATGGGATTTAGTCACCTCAGTGCTACCTGGTACACCAAGAGGAAAACGCACAAGGAAGCAAAGGAGTAGATTTATGCATTCAGGTATTTAATAACCAACAAAACTATTCTGAGCATCTGCAAGGTCCCAACACATTATGTGCNGGGAGGGATGATGAGTGAGTAGGTCCGTCCATCAACATGCAAAAACCCTGCCTGTCCTGTAGACACTATGGAGTCAGAACCAGAAGGAAAACAAGGCAGCAGCGTGATCCGAGTTATATTTTAGGTTACTGTGCGTGGAGAATGGATTTGAGAGAAGCCGACAAAGGAGATGTGAGAACATGAGCTAAGCCTGTAAGGAGGATCAAGGGAGTGCAGCACAGATCTGAAAACCACCGCAAAGTGAAATTAGCCAGCTCCAGGAATTAATAAAANTCAGGTTCCAGAAGTCAGAAAGATGGCCTCAGCTGAGCAGCCTTAGGCTGTGGGTCAGCNTTCCACCAAAGCTCTGGGAATGCGTATGTGGGTAAGCTCACCAGTGTGTGAATATGGAGATCAGAGGTCACTTTATGTGTCTTTTTATTGCGCTCTATCTTATTTATTTCAGACAGGGTCTCTCACTGAACCTGGAGCTCACTGTTTCAGTAGATTTGTTGGCTCGTCTGACCCCAGTACCTACTTGTCTCTGCCCCCAGCAGATTATAGGCGTGCACAGTACTAACCCAGTTTTTTACATGGGTGCTGGGGATCCAAATTTAGGTCTTCATGCTTACAGAAGGTACTTTACCTAATGGGCCACCTCCCCAGTTTACCATGTGAGGTTTTTGTTGNTGGTGGTTTGGTTTGGTTTGGTTTTGCAAGACAAGGTTTCTCTGTGTGTCCCTGACTATCCTGGAACTCGCTCTGTAGACCAGGCTGACCTCGAACTCACAGAAATCTGTCTGTCTCTGCCTCCCAAGTGCTGGGATTAAAGGCATGTATCAGCACTGCCCAGCTTACCGTGTGAGTTTTGACCCATTTAGTGTGGTTAGTCTCACCACAAATAGGCCTAGTTTTTCCCCAAACAGATTCATTGTTCTAATGTGTTTCTGCTGGTTCCCTCAATATCAGCAACTCAGCATCTCAAATTCCAGAAAAAAAGAAAAAATTCAACATCTGCAATGCTCTTCCTTGCCTAGGCCAGGAATGACTCTAGACGTGTCACATAAGATTAGCTTTGTAATGCATGCAGTTCTGATTATTTTCAAGAAGTCCAATAGTCATTTATCAAAAAGATGCTAAAACCATACATGGTCAAGTTATAAGTAAGTACATAGCTGGGAAATCATAGCTTAACTAGAAGAGTATTCTTTTAGATAGTTCTCACAATTCTCATGCCTAGACATGGGTTCCATTTGCCTTTGGTGCAAANCCTGGTTTAACTCTCAGCTACAGGGAAATGGGNCAGGTGCAGTGTTCTGCTTCCTGCACAGTGCCTGACATGCCAGAAATACTTGTTGCATCCAATGAATAAAGAGAAACCGTGGGTAGATTTAATACACAGGATCCCGAGCCGGATTCTCCGAGCTGAGTCCTGGAGTCGCATAGTGTAGCAGAGGGCAGCGGGGACTCAGCACAGCGTTTGCACCTCACTCCTGTACCTCCACACTCTTAGCCTGCCTTTTAGACTTAGGATTGGCCTGGACCTTCACGTTTGTATCCTTAATTACTTCACTTACTGCAGTTACAGCAATGGAGAGCCAAAGGCTACAAAGCTCTCTAAAGGAGCAGGCATTCAAANAGACGTATTGGCNTTTGGCCGCTAGAGGGCGCGAGAGTCAGGAGCCGTTCTCTGGAAGAAAGTACTNCCCTTTTGGGTATGAAGTTCTCCCTGTGCTGGTGAGGAGGTAAGAGCCTCAGCTTCTTTTAATAAATAATTCACAATTCTTGTCAGGGAATGGGAGTATGATTTCTCCCCTGGGCAATCTGAAATACTCACTTTGGGCAGTGACTTTTTGAAAAATGTTATAATTTAAAACAAAACCAGAGGATATTCAGAAGAAGTCCCCAAATGCTGAACACTGCCGAGCAGCCTCTGTGTAATACCAAGATGCCNTGAGTTTCCGACCCATGGCCTGGGATTTTGAGCACCACATATATTCATGTATAGCTAGACATTTTGANCATATGCATGCACCCTNTGGCCAGGCATTTTGATCAGATGCATGCGCCCTGTGGCCAGGCATTTTGATCAGATGCATGCACATCTGTCAAGTAGGGTTGCCAGAGTTTAAAGTGCAAGATGCCAAGTTAAGTCCAAATTTCGGGAAAATGGTGAATGCATTTTAATATATAGACACCCCAATTTGGGGGCAATTTGTCTTTTGTTTGTTGGTCTGGCTTGGTTTCTGGAGACGGGCTGGCTTGAACTCCCCTTGTATCCCAGGATAGATTCAAAACTTGAGATTCCCCTGCCTCTGCCTCCTTGGTGCTGGGAATACAGATATGTGCCACCACACCCAGCTTGAAACTTGTCATATTTACTATTGTTCTGAACATCTGACTTGCATGTGNCACTAAGACACTTGCTCTTCAGGTNGACCAGGTCACTCNCTTGCTGTGGCTTTCTCCATCTCCCACGCTTGGGCTATTTTTCTTTACNAATTACTCACTCAATTGCCNTACTCAGTATTCAAGGTCTGGCTTGGGAGTTTCTTCCTTGCCTATTCATTAATGCTCCCAGTGGCTGTGGGNTATAGTATGTGTCACTCACTGCCATCTTGGCACTCCAGNGAANTATATATGAGGTATGAGGCTGCTGATTCCGATCAGGAACAGAAGGAAGGGGACTGTGGTGGTTTGGTAAGAATGGCACCCATAGATTCATATTTGGATGCTTAGGGAGTGGCATTAGGAGGTGTGGCTTTGTTGGAGGAAGTATGTTGCTGTGGGTAGGCTTTGGGGTTTCAAATACTCAAGCTAGGCCCAGTGTCTCTTCCTGCTGCCTGTGGATTTGGATATAGAATTCTCAGCTACTTCTCTAGCACCATGCTTCCCACCATGATGATAATGGACTAAACCTCTGAACTGTAAGCCAGCCCCAGTTATATGTTTTCCTTTATAAGAGTTGCTGTGGTCGTGGTGTCTTTTTGTAGCAATGGAAAACCTAAGACAGGGATGGATGAGAAAGCATGTGTGAGCAGGGACCACTCTAGATGTCCANTCATATTGGAGGGAAAATAAGGTTGAAAACTCCTGTACTAGACCATGATGCCTCGGAAGACAGAACCTAGATTACTTTTGTTATCCCCCCTACCCCTGTCTCTATACCTATGTAGATACAAGCCTAGAAGAGATACAACAGACACAATAATATAACAATAATATTCAGTCTGGGTTTGGGAGCATAGNTCTGGTAGAACTTGTANCTCTGGGTAGAGAACACAGTATGCAGGANGCCCGGAGTTTCATCCCCAGCAACCTCCAAAAAAATAAGTGAATAAATAAACAAACATATCTCTACAGAGTCAATNAAAACCCAGTTCCTTGTAAAAACAGNGACCAGAAGATGTTATCTCACTCGTCCCTCATCAGTACTCCTCCCACNCACCCTTCAAGCTCCCTAAAAAGTAGACAGCCCCGGAGGACTTGCTNTCAGCAGCTCTTCTGGCCTAAGACTGCTCTGTGCTTATACTACCCTGTCACCTTCTGGGCTCTGCCGTGTCTTCTGATCTGAACTTCCCTTCTNTTTTTGNCCATGTTCTGGAGGAAGGCACCCTGACAAACATGCTCGAATCTCAACTCTTAGCACCCAGAGAGCCCTCTAGGCAGGGCAGGTGCCTCATCCATAAGAGTCTCTGGTTCTGGATTCCTTTGAG
>LZPO01097153.1:7960-29110 GCA_001675575.1 Neotoma lepida | reverse complement strand
AGAAGACCTGGGTTTGATTCCCAGCACCCACATGGAGGCTCACTGCTATTCATATTTCCAGTTTCAGGGGATCTGATACCCTCTTCTGGTCAGGAATAGACAAGCATACACAGACATACATGCAAACAAAACACTCTTATACATAAAATAAATAATAAAATTTCAAAAAGGCACAGAGTAATTNAGTCTCACATAAAAAATTCATTTCTCTATTCTGAAGATGAACAAGAAGCTGACGGCAAATAGAGGAGAAAGAAATTCAGAGGAAGGGAAGTTGGTTGAGTATCCTTGGTTTTCTATGACCCCCTCATTCTTGGAAGGGCTCGGTGAAAAGTAAACTTCATATAACCAGCATAGCAATTCCTCAGAGACGGATTGGGTCCCCAAAATCAACTAAAACCCTCTCAGCAGACATGCATTTTACCAGGAACACTGTAANATTAAAGATCCACTAAATGTTCTTGTCTTCTTGTCTTTCCTGTTCTCTTATGGATCTTTGAGTGTATCTGAGCTCCCCCCACTTGATTAGTGTACTACATTAAATATGCAGACTGTTTACAAAATACAGAATGTACGCGCCTACAGGATCCCCAAAGAACAAACATACATACATACATGTATGCAGAAGAGCCACACCGACCTGATCTGCTCAAACAAAATGAAAGCAGAGCAAACAGAACCATCAGAACCTCCTTGTGGAACACAGACAGCTCTGAAGATGGATTAAAAAACAAGAGAACTGGTGCCTGGGAAGATGTCTCAGTTGGTAGAGTGCTTGTCTTGCAAGCATGAGGACCTGAGTTCAATACCTGGAAACCACCTAAAAGAAGCCAGGTGCACAGCTGGAGAGATGGCTTAATGGTTAAGAGCACCTCCTGTTCTCATAGAGGACCTGGATTTGGTTCCCAGCACCTTTATGGTGGCTCAAAACTATGTGTAACTCTAGGTCCAGGTGATGCAATGTTCTTTTCTGACCTCTGAGGGCACTGGACATGTATGCAGTGCACAAACTTACATGCAGGCAAAACATAAATTCCAGGCCATCTTGGAGTACATAGTGAAGCCCAATTTAAAACAAAAGCAAACTAAAACAAATATATATATATATATATGCAACTATATATATAATTTAAATATATATGTTAAAACATACAGAGAATGATAAGCTTGGCATATCACTGATCCCAGTACTGGGAGATGGTGATAGGTAGATTCTTGAGGTTTTCGGTCCAGTTAGCTTTGGGGTTTTCTGGGTGAACTCCAGGCCTGTGAGAGACCTGGTTGAAAACAACAAGATGGTAACTCAGAAGCTATCTCCAATTGACAACTGCTTGCAAAGGAAAATTAGTTTTCTTCAATGGTATCTTACTAGGTAAAAAAATCACACTTAAGGGAGGCCTCATGTCCAGGAGTAGATGGCCAACACAAAATGAACTCAATGGTATTTTTAGAGATGTTTTCTCTCATAATGCTTTGATTGGGGATTTTTTAACCTTGTCTTTTGCTCAACAAATATGATTTCTGATATTGTGTTNTCATGGGTTGTGTGTGTGTGTTTGTGTTTCTCACATTTTCTCTTTGTTTTGTCTTTTTCCTTCTGCCTGTTTGCTTTGTTTTATTCTGGTTTGTTTGTTTTTATTGGCTTCTTTGCTTTCTAAAGAGAGAGAGAGAAAGAGAGAGAGAAGGTATGGAGTTGGATGGGTGGAGAGGAAACTATGATCAGAATATACTGTATAATTTTTTTCAGTAAAAAAATAAATACAACCAAGAACAACAAAAAATCAAAACAACAACGACAAAATCCAAGATGGATTGAGCCTAAGGACACTTAATGGTTAGCATCTGGCCACTGGCCTCCAAATGCACACAGACACACACACTTGCAACCATACCCATACATGCACAAGTATGCATATGTGGCTGTGTACATATACTCACACATATGTGTACACACACACACACACACACACACACACTTATGCCACAGAACTGTAGCATATACATCATGTAATTTCACCCGGTATACACCATGTACACACTTGTAATTTCAGCAGTCAGGAGTCAGAGACAGGAGAATCATGAGTTTGAGGCCAGGCTGGAGTAAGTTCCAGACCAGCTTGGAGTACATAGTGAGACCCCAATTAAAAACAAAAACAAACTAAAAATATGCATGTATACCATTTAAAACATACAGAGAATGGTAAGGTTGACATGTCACTAAACATTGAGTAAGAAAGAAGACATGCAGATAGCCCTTTGATGGACAAATAGTTTGATGGACATATCCACATTGACAATCCCATGTTCCCCAAGTCCTAAATTCTGCTTCTTCCATGAGAAATACAAAAGATCACATGCCACGTTNCAGTTCTACCTGGATGTTTCCTAGTACTTCCAAATCTGTGTATAAGAAATTGAACTCCATTTTGTCCTTATACATAATTCTCTCAGTGATTCATGGCTTGGCCCACTGTTATCAAAACAGAAATCAAAGGCTGATGATGTCATTCAGTGCGTAAAAACACTGCCACACAAATCTGACTACCTGAGTTTGATCTCTGGACTCTATAGTGGAAAGAGAACTAACTCCCTAAAGGTGTCCTTTACACACATGCCANGTCATCCACACACCAGAGTATACACACACCACACACATGCAATCATAATGATAATGATAAATACAATTACAACAAAATTCCACACCTCATTTCTCTTCCAAATACCGTTCTACTCAAATCCATCCTGCCACCATTAGCCTGGACCAAACCANCTTTTTTCTTCTTGAAAAGGTGCCACAGCCTCCCAGGNAGTCTCTCGGGGTTCAGTTTCACTCTTGCTCCATTCCGGAGCAGACATGATCTGAACTACAAAACTGACCATGCTGTTGCCCTGGGATAGCTTCCCATCCACCACAGGAAATGTTCCAAACCCCTTAATCCAGCCCCAAGGTCCTGCATGAGCAGGCTGTGCAGCTCCACGTTAGCTCTTTCTCCTCATCAGATCCCTTCACCCTGAAGGCTGGAGTCATGTTGACTTGACTTGTTCTCTGTCTGCTGTGGGTTGACTGTGTACCCCACAGGCTCATATGCTGGAAACATAACCCTCAAGTTCATATGTGGGTGGTATTTGGGGGCATAGCATTTGGGGGGTAGTTACACTTAGATGAGTTGGGGCCCCATGACAGCAATGACAGTGCTATGGGAGACCTGAATTAGCACATTTTCTGTCTTACCATGTGATCCCCTCTTCCATACTCAGATGAGACAAGAAGGGCCTCACCAGATGGTAAGCAAATGTCAGTGCTGTGCTCATGGATAACCCAGCTTCTAGAGCCAGGAGCCAAATAATCAAATTCTTTTCTTCTGAGACAAGATCTCACTGTTTATCTCAGGCTGGCCTAAAACTAATGATCCTTCTGCTCAGCACTGGGGACAGTGTTTCCTGTATGGGCAGGTACCACATCTGTGTTAAACTTCTATTCTTTTTAAATTACTTTGACTCAGGTATTTTGTTACAATAACAGCAAATAGACTAAGAAAACACGGCAGGGGAGGGGGAAAGGTAGGGAGATGACTTGGTGGGTAAATGTACTTGCTGCATTTGCTGAGTTTGCCTACCCAGAACCCACATAAAGCAGACATCATAACAGATGTCTGTAATATTAGTGTTCCTACTGTGGTATAGGAGGCAAAGACAGGAGAATCCCCAGAAGCTGTCGAGCCAGCTAGTCTGGTGCATGCTATATATAGGGGCAAACAACAAGAGAGACCCTGCTTCAAAGTGGAAGGCAAGGACCAGTGCTCGAGGATCTCCTCTGATCTCTACATGCATGGTATGACATGCTTATGCCAGTGTGCACACATGCGTGCATGCGCGCACACACACACATCATATACATCATGCACATCCACATGCACATATCATACTCTCTCTCTTATAAACACAGAGAAAGATCAAAACAAAAGGAAACACTGAGCAGGCCACATTCTTTCCAACTTTGGAGTCTTTATGCACATTATTCCCGCAGCCTCTCTTTCCTTCCTCCTTCCCATCTCCTAGTCAGGCCTTCCTCTTCCCTTGTGTCCTGTCTTAGTTACTTTTTTTGTTGTTGTTGTTTTGGCTATTTTGAGACAGTGTCTCTCTATGTAGCCCTGGCTGTCCTGGAACTCACTATGCAGACCAAGCTGGCCTCAAACTCACAGAGATCCATGCCTCTGCCTTCTGGAGTGCTGGGATTAAAGGCATGCTCCACCATGCCCAGCATACCTTGCTGTTGAGTTGATAGCATATTCTCATAGAAGCAACTTAAGGGAGAAACAGCTTGTTTTTAGCTCACAATTCAAGGTACAGTTCATCATAGTGGGGAAGTCAAGGAGGCAGGATGTTGGTCACCTCATGTCCACAGTCAAGAAGCAGAGAGCAACTGGGCAGTGGTGGTCCACTCCTTTAATCTCAGCACTTGGGAGGCAGAGGCAAGTGGATCTCTGTGAGTTTGAGACCAGCCTGGTGTACAAAGTAAGTTCCAGGACAGACTATTACACAGAGAAACCTTGGAGAGAGAGAGAGCAAGCAAGCAATGACTGCACGCTGCTGCTCACTTTCTCACCTAGAGAAATAGCACCACACATTGTAGGTGATAGATCTTCCCACCTCAATTAATACAATCAAATTAATACCCCACAGGTATGCCAAGGGTCCTATCTCTGAGAAGATTCTAGATTCTGTCAAGTTATTGACCATTACAGGTCCCAAATCCACATCTTCAGGGACATTCTCACTCATGCCAGTCCTTGCCCCATGAGTTGCTCTCTGAGATATTCCTATGACTCTTCACTTTGTAACACACATCAGACTTCCAAGGTTTGTTCACTGTTCATTTTCCCAACTGTATTAGAATTTCCAAGACAGTAGGGACCAGGTCTTCCTGAACCATTACAGGCTATGAGTTCTCCTGCACTATTAGTGCTGTTGTGTGTGAATGAATGAATGAATGAATGAATGAATGTAAGACCTATGCTATCTATGTCACTGTCTGTAGTCGAAAATTTTCTCCGGTCTTACCAGGCCCCGTGGTCTCTCAGCCACTCATAAAATAATCATTCAGAGGCTCAATATTATTTACAAACTGTATGGCCTATGGCAGGCTTCTTGCTAGCTAGCTCTTTCATTTTAAATTAACCCATTTCTATTAATCTATGTTTTGCCACATGGTCGTGGCNTTACCAGTCTGCTGGCATCTTGCTTCTCCTTCCACAGCAGCTGGCATCTCTTCAGACTCTGCCTTTCTCTTTCCTTTCTCCCTCCTTGGATATTCTGCCTGCCTCTAAGCTGCCTTGCCATAGGCCATGCAACTTTATTTATCAACCAGAGCAACAGATATTCACAGCATACAGAAAGACATCCCACAGCAACTGTCCACAAACTTTACTGGACAAAGGGGTCACTGAGGAAGCCAAGTTACTAGATCCATGGTCATTGGCATCTAGCTACCTTTTCAACCACAACTTTGGGTGGGGTGTTTATTGAGACTGTCCTTGCTTTGGACTTTACGAGGCAATATTCCGGGATATGGAGATAGATACAAGGAGAAGCAGAAAACAAGTTCAAGAGACAAAAGGGAACAAGCTGTGAGNCATTAACTACCTCAACAAAACTGCAATGTTGTTAAAACAACTACAGAGAAATCTGAAGGGCAAAATGATAGGTTGTCAAGGTAATTCCTCAGTGAGAACCTGAACTGTTTAGAAGGAACTATCTGAGGGAGCTGGAGGGGAAATGCTCAAACGGGAAAGTCAAGTTGGGCTGGTATTAAAGGCTGGGTATTATTGGCAAGAAGTTGAGGAGCGGGAAATAGACTCACACAAAGACANGTAGGAAGATGAGTTCACAGGAAGGGAAGCGGAGAGGGAGAGGGAACCCTGCAGAAAAGGCTCAGAATCCATTGGTGTGAGGATAAGGATGGGAAATCAGGAAAGGGTCTGACTACAGAGATCCTCAGAATTTCTGCAGAGGATCAGAGATGCCACCCCCAACAGGGCACTGTAATGCAATTTAGAGGTAAAGGCAGAGAAATAATAGATCCAGGAGGAAGTCTCCTCACTCCCCTGCCTAGCGCAAGGTATGAATCTCCCTCTGTGAAAGCGTCCCTGTCTGTTCTCTCACATGAGGTGGAGGAGGTGGTGTAGAGGTGATGCTAACTTCTGTGTGTAGAACAATCCTCCCTAAATAGCCCTGACCTCCCTCCCATTAATTTCCTTCATGTGTTAGTGGTCTCATGCAGAGCTCTGTGAAGTCCAAATCCCTTTGCCTTGTCTTGTCACACTGTTAAAGTGATACACAATCTTCAAGGCCTAGCTACTTTGNAAGGTTTTTGCTTCTTTTGAGATCTCTTCTACTTGCAGAGGAGATAAATCCTTCCTCTTTATCAGTTTAATTCACTCACCCCACATACTAGATGTAAGAGGGCAGAAGAAGAGATTCCCAGCCCCCTCCATTAAACAAAGAGGAATCAAGAGAGGAGACACCCAAACGCGTAACACCTGAGTTGTGCTTTACATATAGGCCTAAGATTTGGAATACTTAAAACACTCTGTTTTTCCTAGTATGTCCCATGTCCCTGAAACAAAACATTTCTCTACAACACAGCCTTCTTCTACGTTGTAAAGATAGAACAACAACCAAAAAGAAAAAAAAAAAAAGAAAAAGTGATGTATATCACAGAGGTACTTAATTCTAAAATCATGAGTACTGAGGAACTGCAAACAAAATGGAGAAGTGAAATGCATATCTGTTTTGAATTTAAATAGCACAAGAAGAGTGAGTCCCCTTCTCCCTCCCTTATTTCGTGTACGTTTTGCTGAGCTGTGGGAAGGGATCAAGCACAAAAAGGGCACAACTCCACGGTGGTCAGAGAGATGACGGTAAGGTTTCCCTGGAGGCTGTGATCCTGGTCTATACTATCCTGACCTCTGTTTATGGGCCACCATGGTGTGAACCGTTCTACCCTGCCACACCTTCCCAGTGGACCAAACTGTTGAGACAGTGGTAAGCCCTCTCCTCCCTTCCAGTTGTTTTTCTCTGGTATCTGGTCACAGCAGTGATACCATGAACACAAATGGTACAGTGTTATAAAAGAAATCTCCTGAATTTCTCCTCATGGCTTCCACAATCATCCCTTTCTATTAAAGGCATCTGCAGGAGGTCGAGNGATGGAGCTAAGAAGTCCTGGCTTTGTGACCTCATTCTATTAAAGTCAGATGGATTTTTCTCAACTCAGTTGAGCCCTCTCCCCACCTCTCATTTTTGGGCTAGGGACGAAACCCAGGGACTTTCACATGGTAGGCAGGATTCTATCACAGAGCTCCTTGCAGCCTCTGCTACAGTCTTTATTGATGGACTGTGAGATGGACATAGGATTCCTTGCCATCTTTATAAGATTGTGAGATTCCGACGTGAAGCCATTTGTAATCTGTAAGTCTCTTTAGAAAAACACAGCACTCTCAGATTTTAGCAAT
Source organism: Neotoma lepida (assembly GCA_001675575.1). NCBI lineage: Eukaryota > Metazoa > Chordata > Mammalia > Rodentia > Cricetidae > Neotoma > Neotoma lepida. The sequence goes on along the minus strand of LZPO01097153.1, from coordinate 21,596 downwards.
AGGCAAAGAATATCTAGTTCTACATGGCATTTCCCCATCTCCTTAAGTGATATCTAAGTAAACATCAGGCATAGAAGATAACGACAGTCACACGGCTAAGCAGTTTGTAAGGATACAAAGACTCTAAAGTGTTCACTTGATTTTCTTTATCTGGCTTCACCTTCTTTGTGTTTCTCAGAACAAACATTCCACACTCCAGCAAAACAACAGCATTCCCCTCTGAAGGCTAAAACTGCNGGAATCTATATCTGGTACTTAGGAAACAAGCCAAACCTGGCAGTATGTGTGCACACATCAGATAAAGGATTCANCTAACAGATGCTCCTTCTTGCAATCAGCCAAGAACTTCTAATATTCTGACAACTTGTTAATCAACCAACATATGGTATCACTTTGGTAAACACAACTCTCGGATTTTGCTTTTTACTGAGTATTTTCTGAGAGATATAATAGTCCTGACTCATCAACACTATTCACTGGAAATCAAGGGGAGCTAGCCTCCCCCACCACCTCAAGTTTGTTTAATTACTTGGCAGAAAAAAAATAAATATAGGCATTGATTTCCATTTGCGTATTTTTCTGAGGTAAGATTTTTTTTTTCAAATGCCAGCCTTGTAGACATTTGTGTATTTTTGAATACCTTCTTACATAGACTTACATAAGGCACAGATCAAAATATCTATAGTCCCTATATTAATTTCCAAGGGCTGCTGTAATGAAAGTCCATAAATTTTGGGCAGCTTAAAACAAGAGGGATTTATTCTTCCAGTGCTCTGGAGAGAAGTCAGGTCATACAGGGTTACCAGCCTTTGACATTTCCCTAGGACCTTGCCATCTACAAACGTGTAGGACCTTATTCATGGCTATCTTGAGATGCATGTGACCTGTGGGCCTCATGTTGGAGGTGCCTATGACAGAACCAAGCTTGCTCTCAAGTGTCCATATCTGTGGAGGCCCACAAAGGTTTCCTAGTGAGATCTGAGCTTGCTTTACCCAGCAGAGCTGCATTAGAGGATGGCTTGACCATGTGCATAGTTTCTAGGTGATTGGAAAGGTCTACCCTTGGCTGAGCTAGGAGGAGGTCTTTTGCTCCACCCCTTGGCATTCCTATAAATAGCCATTTAGAAGAGACAGAAAGGGCCGGTGGATAAGGATCCAGGCCCTCCCNAGGCTATCCTGTGTTTCTCTCTGTTTCTCTCCCCTCTATCCTTCTATCTAAATCCCTTATCTCTCACTCCTCAAGAGTCCCCTGGGGTAAAATGTGGGAGTGGGTCTCCTAGCTGGGCTCCCATACATATCTAGGAAAAAGATTTTCCCTTACTACTTCTAGCTGGTAGTAGCCCTGGCTTTCAGGGCTTGTGGCCATATAACCCAGTCCTTGTCACATTTTCCTAGAGCTGTCTTTCCTCTGTGTTTATCAGTGTCAAATTTTCTTATTATAGGGAAACAGACAACATTTGAGTAGAGTCCACTCTGTGCCAGTGTGGCCTCACCTTAGCCTGTGGGGAGTACCATCCCAGGGCAGATAGATTCGGGCAGTATGAGTAAGCTTAGAGGACACAAGCTAGTCAGCATGATTCACATTTGGTCTCCAATTCAGTTTCTACCTCTAGGTTCCTGCCTTGAGTTCCTGCCCTGACTTCCCTAGACGGTGGGCTGTCACTTGAAGCGTAAGATGAAATAAACCCTCTCATCTCCAATATGCTTGTGGTTAGAGTTTTATCAAATAAACTGAAAGCAAACTAGGACACAGACCAAACTCTGGAATTTGGATATTTAGAAGGAAGCATAGGCTGGGAATGTGGCCCAGCAGTAGAGTATTTGCCTAGCATAAGTGAGAGCCTGGGTATCCTCTCAGTGTGACTTTCTTTTCTGCAGTTTCTGGCTAAGGAGACAAGGGAGCAAAGTTTTTGGGTCACTCAACTAAAATTGACACTGACATTAATAAATCAATGTTAATAACAAGTTGATATTATTTTCTACAGGTCAGGCAGTATTCTGAGCCTTTTAAGTTCTAGAATTATCTAGAGAAAATTTCAGTTTTTATAATCAGTTGTCTGCTTCGAGTGCCTATGAAAGACTTCAATGTGATGGAGTTGAACCATCCTGCAGATAGAGGAATGAACCAATTACTTGGGAGTCCTAGGTTGTTTTGGTAACCTTTGAGTGGAAAGCTTCTGTCAATCACCTTGTTACTTTATTGAAACTCACTACTTTGGGCNCAGATCAAAGAAAAGAGCCACAGTTTAAGAAGGAGCCAGGAAGGTGATGGTGTTATCAATGGGATACCGTACTAAGAAAGGTAGAAAATGGAAGCAAGTAAATAAAGGCTGTGTTAGTCAGCTTTCTGTTGCTGGATAACTAACACCAGAGACGATTGATTTGGGGAAAAGGTTTGTTTTGGCTTGTGGTTTTGGGGCTTTCAATCTGTCACGGTTGCTTCGGGGACAGAACTGCACAGTAGGAGTATGTAGCTGAACAAAGGCCACTTCTCAGAGGTCAGTAAGTAAAAGCAGAGGAAGAAAGGACAGGGTCCCACAATCCCTTTCATGGACACATTGCCAGTTGCCTGAGACCACTCTCACTCTGTAGGTCCCACAGCTTAAAGTGTCTACCACCCCTCAATGGTGGCATGTTGGGATTCAGCCTTTAACATGTGGACTTTTGAGGACCACCTAAGATTCAAATCATAGTAGATCCCAGACACCTAGAAGAATAATTATTTATTTTCATGGAATCACGAGTTTGGGTTTATGAAGTGGCAGAGTTGTGAGCAGCATAGGCCGCAGGCCTTAAACAAGGTCTATTTTCATAGGCACTAGCACTCGCCAACAAATTCTGTATCATCTATATGTGCTAATCATATTTTAACCACTGGAAACCATTAACTTGTTTCATAGTGGGGTGGAGGTGGCTATCATCTCAGTTCTACAAGGGATAAAGTAGAGGCCCGGAGGGGCTCACTAGTCTCCCAAGGTCATCTGCTCATATGCACAGGGGTCAGGCCCTGCATGTAAAGAGCTTGGTGTCCAGGTCTGTGATATTAAGCTCCATACAACTCTGTCTCTCTGAATCTAGAAGTAAAAGAACACCTTTCCATGGTCGTGGTAGGAGATAGTTCATCTAGCTCCAATCAATGATTTGACAACATTGCTTTTAAAGATTTTCTCCTCATTCACTGCTTTAGGGCAAGACAGAAGAAACCATCAGATCTCACTCACAGGGCTGCTGTCTTAACGGAAACTTGAGTTCTTGCCAAGCATGGTGGTGTAGGCCTGTAATCCCAGCACCCAGGGCACTGAAGTGGAAGGATCATGAGCTAAGGTGAGTGAGACAGTGAGGCATCACCTCAGAACCAATAAATGAACCAACACCCACCCAGGGTTTGAACTTATTCAGTTCTTTTCTGTAGAGCCTTTTGTGAACTACATACTTAGTAGAGCAGCCTGTGCTTTGGGGGTTTCGATTTTGGCTCTTCCAGCAAGTAGTTTACTACCTCTCTGAGCCTCAGTTTCTTCCTTGGTAATATGGGGATAATCAGTTATCCCTGTCTTGGCAAAACAAACAAATAAAAAACCCCAGTGTAGACAGTATCATGGTGTTGGCCCTAAAATAATGCCTGGGATCCAGCCCGCTCTTCCTAGCTTGCAGGAAGCTTTCATAATGCTCTGTGCTGTCATTTTAATTATGATGTTGATTATCAGTATCATTAAAGGAAAATGGTATTTTATTTTAAATGTCTTCAGTGATTTTTTTTTTACTAAGCTCATTTTTGATATATGTTGAGAGCCTCTTTTACAAATATAACAATAAAAATCACTTAAAAACAACTCATGAAATCCTTGGGAGAATGTAGAATACCAGTCTTCCTAGCACCTTATCTATGATCCTGATTGTCAATCATTTTGATGCCAGTATTTCCTGCATCTTTTCTTGTTATTGATAAGTATTTTGATCTTAAAAAAATTCACTTCATGAACAAAAGTGAAGGAGATGATGGTGATAAGAAGGACAGTGGAACTCTGGGTAATTCCTACTTAGTCTCTGAGTGTTCATGTGATTGACATCTATTTGCTCTTGGCAGACTGATCCAGCCAGTCTAAGCCAGTCTAAGCCAGTCTAAGCATTTAACTCTCCTGAATGAATTGGTAAGGTTCAGTTTTGCTGATGCCATTCAGAGAAAAGCCAGTGTTTAGAAAGCTACATTGCAATTTTTCTTTCCAGTAGGTACCATGGGGTAGAATACAGCCCATCGGGGACCTCTTCTAGAGGATTACAGTCAGAGCACCCAGCAAACATGGGCTCTCTTTACCCAGAAGCCAGTTCTGGGGACATCTTATGGCTACAAAGTATGCTGTTTTGTTGGTTTCTCTCTTCCAATGCATGGCAAGTTTCCCTCNGGTTTACAGGACATCTGTTCAGATATGTGAAACTCCCATCCACTAGGAATAGGGATGGATGACATCAGCTTAACACCAGTCAGAGGGTGGTTCATATATAAACAGAGAGCCCTTAGCCTGGCACAATGGCACAAGCATGTAACTCCAGCACTCCAGAAACAAAGCGGGGAGGCTGGCAACTTCTGACCTTCCTGGACCACACAGTGATACTCTGTCTCAAGAGAACAGTCAACGATGAAAAGGGACTTTTGACCACCCTAGCCATTCACCACTGCCTTTGTCCTCTCAACAGCATGGAACTTAGTCTTATTTATTGAGTGCCTATCCCCAGACTGTTGGAGGATGGAAATGGCCACAGTGTTTCCCTTGGGAACAGTTTCAGGCAGTAGACTCCTGCAAAACCCACTGACTCCATAGTTCACAGCCAGCAAAATAATGGTGTCACCAAATGAGGCAAATTCTGCACAATGAACTTGGGGACAGCTAGGAAGGGGTCTGTTTCTTTAACCATGAGACTCAGATATACCTGAAAAAGATTCATTCACTAAGCACAAAGGCCAGTTTCCCCTGGGAATGCCACATCCTCTCTTTCTTTCAGGAGTCAGTCTGCTTATTTCTTTGTCCTCTGTGTTTGCCACCAAGCTGTGTGCAAGAAATGCTGCAAAATATTGACTATAAGATAGAGTTTCTTGTATTGCTGTATTTAGGAAAGAAAAAAAAGGCAGTACTGGAAAATGTGGTTCTTCATTTAATTTAGATTTTTGCATAAAGCATGGGTGCATGTAATTAACCACACCCAAACAATCACACCTGGCTAGAATAAAAATCTACATTTCACGGTTAATATATATATATATACACACATTATATTATATCAAATATTGCTCTTAAATATAGCTTGTCTTAGAAAAATTCCTTACAGCTTTTTGAATATTAATAATCTTCAAAAGGAATAATTTAGATAAGTTAGACTTCTTTTTCTTTTTTTAGACCTATTTTATGGTTGTGTTTTCGTGTGTGCATTCATGTGTGCAGATGTTCAATGCCCATGGGTGCACATGTGAAGACTAAAGTCAACATCAGTTGTCTTCCACACCACTCTTCACATTACCTTTTGAGTCTGGGGCTCTCATTGAATCTGAAGATCACCAATTTAGATAGATTGACAAACCAGAAATCCTCTCATCCTAGGATCCACCTGCCTCTGCACCCCTAGTTCTGAGGTTACAGAAGTATGCCACTGCACCCAACATTTTAAACATGGATTCTAGAGGTCCAAACTCAGGTCCTTAAGCTTATACACAGGCACTCTACCCACTGAGCCATCTCCCCAGCTAAATGAGACTTTAAAGTACTTAATTTCCTATAAATTACTGAGATTTGGAAGCAGCTTTACCTAGGGTGCCATGGAAACAAGATGGTGACCTAGGTTAGACCAGAACCCATCTATATCTTGGAAATCTTGTCTTTGATAGAGTCTCAGAAACCTATGATGTCCACTTGCCCTAAAGACACTAGCACAGTGACTCAAGAACAGGTAAAACAGTATAATCTGGCAGATGTGTTAATGGAATCTGGTCCTAGCTTTTCCAAATTCATAATTCATTCATTGATCATGATTGCAAGGGTTTCACTGTGTCCCTTTCCTAAAGCTGATGTGTAAGAAACTTAATGGCATCAATTGAATCAGATGTAACCATGAAGATGGAGTTCTCAGATGGCATTAGTGGCTTTACAAGAAGAGGAAGAGGGGCTTGACCCTAATATACCTGCTCTGCCTCATCCACTGATGCCCTCCATCATTTTAGGATGCAGTGAAAAGCCCCTCCCCAGATGCTGGCACCATGGTTGTGGATTTGCCAGATTCCAGCAGTGTGAGCTAAATATATTTCTCTTCCTTACAAATCATGCATAACAGGTTTTTGTTAGAGTTACAGAAAGCTAACTAAGCCAATGACTTATTTTTATTCACTACTGATGAACTCCTAGAAATTTTGTAGGGAGCTAATTATCATGACAGCCTTGTGGTGGCATAGAAAACAATGAATTTTCAGGAGGAAAATGAAGCTGGATAAGGGCCAAAGAGTGAAGGCAATACTACTTCAAAAGTGGGGAGGCGTGGAATTAGGGGACAGGTAGAGTTGGGATCTGGAGTGGGTCCCAGAGGCCCTGTGTTGAACTACTCAATCCCCAACTTGACACTATCAGGAGGAAGCAGGGCTTAGCAGATTTTAAGTCACTCGTGTCTGTCATCAAAGGGAATTGTGGGGCTCTGTTACTTCCTGTTCTCTCACTTTCCTTCTGTGAAGCGAACTGCCTCCTTTGCTATGTGCTTCCGCTAGGGCATGTCACCGATAGTCCCAAAGAATCTGAGCCAACCGATCAAGGATGGGAACCTCTGTTACCTGAGCCACCATAAACCTTTGCTCTTTTGAAGTTGTTTATCCCAGGTATCTATTACAGCAATGAGAAGCAATCTAAACAAGGGAGTTGTCCCTGATGATGCTCTGGGTATCTCAGGAAAAAGGTGCAACTACCGAAAGAAACATGTTCCAGGTTGAAGAAAGAACAATACATGACTATCTTGAAGCCGAATGTGTTTGGGAAACATGCAGAGTCCTGAGGAAGCCACCAAGACTAGCCTAGGGGAATAAGAGGACAGTAATAGAACTTTGGTCAGGAAGGGCAAGCATGGGCCAGACCATTGTGATCTTGGAAATTGGTGGGTCAGTAATTATGATCAGAAGTGATGACATATTTACTGGAGCCTAATCTCTGAGTTTTAATGCACTTGGTAATGTCAAGACTAAAGACAAATGGAAATAAATACTTCAGAGCACAGAAATCCAGTGTGCTGAAGGCTCTTGAAGATGTGGCTGACTCTCTCCTTGGAGCTCAGCTTACCAGAGCAGCCATCCTGACTGGAGCCCAGACTAAGCTGGCAGCCAGAATCAGGCTTATTCATCATTGTGAGCCACATTCTGCCAGCACCTGGACTGTGGGCTTGGCATGCCAGGGGGAATGCATAGAACACCTTCAGAGGCACTGATGACCTGGATAAAAAATGGCCTCTTCAGACTGTGGGGTCCTCCTTTTCGTAAAAGAAGGGAAACAATTTCTCCAGGAACAGAGAGGTAGGTGATGTGCTGGATGTTTCCAGCATTCCCAAGGTTAACATGTGTGAACATTGATAATCCCATATCCTCTGAGGTTAACACTTGTGAACATTGATAATGTCGGCCTGTGGCTGCTGAGAGCTGAGCCTGGTGTCTGTGAGTGGAGGAAACAGGGTAGTCCCTTTGTCTCTTTCAGGGAATGCCAGGAAATCCCGTGATAAATTGGCTAGGTCATTTTTTCTTCCCTCCTCACTTTATCAGGCAGAAACTGCAGGTTTTTTTTTGTTGTTGTTTTGTTTTGTTTTTTTTCACCAGTTGGGTCTTTGGACAACTTCTTGCTTTTCTTGAGATTCATTATTTTCATCTGAAAATTTATACTTCCTTCCTTGGAAGTAAGCTCTGAGATTGGCAGGTATTTCTCTATATCTTCATGTTACCTTGCATCGAGAAGGCACTTAAGTTGATGGCCTTGAGTTTTATTATCATCTTGAATATTAATTCAAGGCATATAATTTTACATGTCTATGTTATATAACACTATTGACACCATAGTTCAAGTACAGCAGCAATCTGAGAATGGAGAGTTTCACAGAGTAGAAAAATCCTACTAACCAGCATGCAAGAGGGCAGACAACTGTTGTGTCACCAGAAAGCTACTGTGGGTTTCAGGACTTTGTTGATCCATTGTATTTCNCTTCATTAAAGTCCTGACCACACTGCTACTCAGAATCCTTCTGAACACAGGACCCTCCCATCCACTACCCAGAAGTGGCAATTGTCAAAGGAGATACCATTTAAGTCCTGTACTTGCCCTAAACAGTGACTAGACAGTATTATTGGGTGAGGGAGGAAGTCAGCTCAGCAAGGGAAAGGCTCCGCTGATGAGTGTAGGCTAGTAATAGAGCCCCTCGAATTTTACATTTTGTTGTATTGAAAACAGTACGTGTGTGCACATGCACATGTATGTACACACACACACACACACACACACACACATACCTGTCTAATATCTGTAAGTGGACTTTTTCTGTTCTTAATTGCTCTTCATTGGGATGACACAAGAAACTTGCAAGACCGAAAATAAAGATTCAGGGAATCCATGCAAGACTATCCTTAGATAGATTAAAAAACAAAAATGGGAGATAAAATAAGTGAAATCCTCTGCTTGTTTCTGTTTTCTGCAGCGATTCAAGAGATGTGTAAGGGCTGCAGAGATGGCTCAATGGTTAAAGGCACTTGCTGCTCTTCCAAAGGACTTGGGTTCAGTTCCCAGCACCTAGGTGGCCTGCATGGCAGCTCACAACTATCTGTAACTCCAGTTCCAGGGTATCTGATACCCTNTTTTGGCCTCCTTGAATACCAGATATATTTACAGACATACATGCAAACAAAACACCCATATACATAAAATAATTTTAAAAAGAAATGTATAAAAGTAGATTATTAGAAACCCAATGTTCTGTGGTTAGCTTATCCAGTCATCATTCATTTCTAAGCATCTTCTGTTTATTAACAATTAAAATGTATTTCTTCTGACTGGGGTTGTTATTTTCTTTCTTTTCCAAGTTGTTGGGCTCAAACCCAGGGCCTGGTATAGCTAGGCAAAGCTCTGACCCACATTCCCTGCCCATGACTGGAGTTATTCTCAGCATGGAATTTAGTCAGACTTCCCTGGAACTAGCTTTGGCAGCCACAGGAGATACTTTTCTGGGACCAGGACATACACTTGCTGTGGGACAGAGGTTTTCTGATGATCCTTGGTCAAGGAAAGAAAGAATGAGGAGTGGTATTTTTCAGTCTAGATATTCCATTGTAGTAATGTATCTTTAACATTTGAAAAACGATTTGCCCAAAAATCAAAGCTATAGGAAAAGTGATTTTTTTCCAAAAAATAAGCTAATAAGTTTTAGCTTTCTTCTTTCTAAACTCCTCAGGGGCAAGGTAGGGATGACCAGAGTAGTAATTGCTCAAATGTGGGGCAAGGAGCCTTCAGGACTTAGGGTGTGCTTTGAGTCTTGGATTTTTATAAATTACTCTGTTAACATATTCTGGATGAAACCAGCAGCAGTTGGACCCCCTCCAAAAACCCCAAACACCTGAGAACTCACTAACTAAAAGTCTGTCCAAGTTATTAGATAGCTCCAAGTTAGTGCCAGAAATAGGAAATGGGTATTTCTCTTCCCCAATATTGCCTTCAACCATGTCGGCTCACATAACTTTCTCCTGTCTCTTAATAACATGTGAACTGGACCTCACAAATTCTGGTTACCTTTATTTATAAAAAGTGCATGATAGCTTATGACTTCAAACCCATGGAGCCAGGTGGGATGGGGCATACCTGTAATCTCATCACTTAGCAGCTGTGGCAGAGGCCCAGGGCACCAACTCACCAACCCACCCTTTCAAACTCAAATCTAACTCACTCTCATCCCCTTCCCTCCCCTGGAGATTATGGGTGTGACTCAAGGGCCATTTTATGAGGATGGGCACCTGCCTTGGAACATCTCCTCCCCTAGTAGATCTGCCTTTTCCATGTGTTTAGGACAGAGAGGAAGGATCAGGTATGTTTTCTCTGACTGACGATCTTTGTGTCTTATGGTAACACAGATTAGCTCTTAGCATCTACTTGTGACAGACATCAAAATGTGGCTCTTAGAAGCTNACTCAATGTTTTGTCTGGCAATGCAGAGTCAGTCCATCCAATCCCCAGATGCTCTGGTTTGAGTGTGTATCCCAAAATTTACATTTGAAACTTAAGCCACAGATTAGTATATTGATGGTATTTGACAATAGGAGGTGTGGTAGTTCGAATGTATTGGCCCCCATAATCTCAGGAAGTGGCACTATTAGGAGTTATGGCTTTGTTGGGGTGGGTATGGCCCACAATTAAATGTTTTTCCTTTATAAGAGCTGCTGTGGTCATGATGTCTCTTCACAGCAATAGAAACCCTAACTAAGACAGGAGGCAACAGAGATTAGATGAGGCCATGAAGATGGGGCCTCCATGAGAGCATTGGTGGCTATATCAGGTGACAAACAGAGACTAGAGTTTGCAGGCTCCCACTCTCTTCTCATTCCATATTATAGGCAGCAAAAAAGTCTGCACTAGATGCTGCCCCTTGGTCTTGGCCTCCCAGGGAGAGAAACAGATTTCTTTATTCTCTTTACAAATTATCCCATTTCAGGAGGACAAGTGGGCTAGATGACCGAAGATTGAGACCAGGTACCTATTCATCCTCGCCTGCTCCACACAGCCCACACTACAGGCAGTAGTTTCTCATACTCACATATGAATGTATGCATCTTCTCACAAACTTTAGAGCCCTGTCTGCTGGTAGAGAACTCTCCAGAAGGCACTTGCCTGCCTATGGTCCAGCCAGGAATCTCTTCATCCTTGCCACCTCACACAGTGGAAGCACATTTGACTTTAAAGACAGTTCTCTNTGCTTAGTTCTGCATCTTTCTCCTATTTCCTTTTCCCCAGGCTAACAAAACACAGGACTAAATGCTGGGCTGTGCTACCTAAGGAGATCTCCTNCTGGAGAACGAGGTACTAGTCTCCCGCATTTGTCCTCTCTTCAATAGCATCTTCCTTAAAGGCACTCATCTTGTCCCCAAAGAAGAGCATGCCCCATTATGGTGAACATTCATACTCTCCAGAAAGGCCCACTTGGTCTTTCCTTCCCATCCTGGGCACAGTGTTGGTTCTTATAGCAGGATCTGTTCCTTTGACATCCCCAAAAGAAGGTCTGCTTCCAATTGCTGGAGATTATTTCCATTATGGGGACAGACAGAGCCTCTTTGTTCTTGGACTTAGTCCCTAGTTGCTGATTCAAGGGAACAGGAAACAGGCCCATTTGATATCCCTTTATACTGTTACCCAATGTCTCCTGAAACTCATCTCTATTAAACCATAAGCCTTTCCAGACTGATCATTCACCCAGCCATGCAATAGATATTAAGTGATCCCTCCACCTAGGGACTAATTCAGGTACTGGGAATGTGACAGCAACCAGGGCAGATAGGGCTTCCTTTCCTGGCCAACTTGTGCTACTTAGAAGGTGAGCACTTTAAACAGGTATACCTGTCTCTTATACACATCTAGATGTGTATAAGAGACAGGTGTGTGTGTGTGTGTGTGTGTGTGTGTGTGTGTGTGTGTGTGTGTCTCAGGACTGGTGGCTGGAAAAGGCTTATTTGAATGGGTGATCACTGGCTTGAGTCTGAATGATGCCCTGGTAGGAAAGAGGCAAAGGCATGAGATGGTGGCCCATGTGGCTTGTTGAAGAAACCAAATGGTAAATAAATGGATGGTTTNCCTATTTGTCATATTAACTGCTAAAACTTCCAGGATATCCTCCCATGCACTCTTCTTGCTCCCATGAATTAGAGAGCTTCACTGTTAGTTCTGTTGTGAGTCTACCCTGTATTTGTTAGGTCTCTCTACAGTTACTTATTTAGGATTAGGGCTTTAAGACAAGAGGGAGCATTTTCACTCATATATTTGAGCATGTGCCAGGAAGTGTCCTTATCAGAAGGCTACCATAGCTCTGACCAAATTACTACCATGTAGAAATCAGCCACTAACAATGGGAGAACAGACCCAGAAGGCTTCCCATGCCAGGTACCTTCTTAATGAAGTTCATAGATGAATTCACTTGCACATGTAAATTTGTGTATTACACCTTAAAGCATTACATGAAAAAAAAGGTGTTATTTTGAGGCGTGCTAGAATAAAGTACAGATAATGATGAGGAATAAGATTTAAGATTTAAGATTTCTTAAATAAGATTTAAGAAAACTCTAGGATACTATATCTTTAGTTCACATTACTTTGAAACAGGGGAAATCTCATTGGAAGATTACTTATTTTGTTAAACAAAATTGCTTTCATAACATTCATGCCTGAAATAACATTTTTCTTTGTGGTACAGCACTTCAGATCTGAGTAATATCTTTGAGATCGTTTATAACCAAACTCTCATTTTACAGAGATAATGGATGTCAAAAAAGGCAAGGCAACACTCTAGGTCATGCAGTATTCTGGATTGCCAGAGGTGAATTTGAATCTAAATGTCTTTATTCTCAACCTGCAAGTTTTGTCAAGTTGTTGTGGTGCCTCTAAGTTAACAATTGTTCTTTGGTATATATTATATTACCCCACTGCTGGCACTATTAAATTAGAAATGTTGTGATAGGTAGGCATCAAGATGGCTTCCAATAATACTTGCCTCCTAATATTTNAGTTTTACATNGTTAGTCTTTGCTATGGCTTGACTTTGAAATGTCTTCCTCAGTCTTCTGCTTTGGATCCTTGGTTCTCTGTTGGTGGTCCTATTTTGGAAGGTTCTGGAGGTGGGCCTAGCTGTAGNAAGTAAGTTACTGGAGCTAGGTTCTTAGGGGTATATTTTCTCTGCCTACTTCCAGTCTGTCTTTGCTTCCTTGTCCTGAGCCACATGAATAGCTTTNCCCACATGCTTCTGTTGCCATGGTGATCTGCTTCATCATGCCCTCCCTGCCATGGAACCTCCTGAAACTGTNGGGCAAAATGTATCTTTCCNCACTTGAGTTGTTTGGGTTGGGTATTTTGTTATGCTAATGGTAAAGTAATATAGTCTGCATAAATATGATGGTATATTACCTCCAAGGCAGGTTATGAATAACCGTGACTACCATATTGATCTCTCTCTCCTGGACCATGCTTTCTGAGCAAAGCCAGTTGCCATATTGAGAGGTTACTTAAATAGCCCATGGAAAGAGCTGAAGAGGGCAGATACTTAACCAAGAGACAGCAAAATCTCAGGCTTGCCAACATTCATGTGTGAACTTGGAAGCAGATTCTGCACTGCCTTGTAACCAGGATTCTAGCCAATAGAAACCCCACAGAAGACCCTGCCCTGACTGCTCGTCTAAGCCGCTTCAAATATACACTGCCCCAGGGAACTTAAGAGATAATAAGTCTTTATTATCTAGAAGGCTATTTGAGGGGGTGATATTTTGTATAGGAATAGAAAACCAATACAAGCATCACACTTCCTTCCAAACAATGATAAATACTATGTAACAGACGGTATCACACATGGTAATTCTTCAAATATTGGGCAAATAGATGCCTTGTCT
>LZPO01097152.1:402262-414043 GCA_001675575.1 Neotoma lepida | reverse complement strand
ATATATGCTGATCCCTCTACTATGGGAAGAGCTCTGAGACTAGATAAAACATGATAAATCTTGTTGGCTACAGAGTCCTCATGACTTATTATTACATGCCATCCTTTCATATGGCATGCATAGAGGTTTGGTTATATAGTTGAAACAAATTTATAAAGTTAACAGATGCCTTTTACCTGCTCAAACATAAAACAAAAAATCATCTTTAACTGACTTGTGCACACTATACATGCCCATACTTGGTATTAATGCAAATTTATATGTTACCTTTAAAAGTTTATGTTTTCAGAAAAAAAAAGAACCAGACACCAATAAAGATAAGTACTCCAGGTAATCCAGCCTCTCAGAATGCCTCTGTTGCAGTTTCCTCAAAATTCTGCATCCAGAACAATTTCAAAGCTGCTAGCTGAGACGGTCTAACCTTACAGATTATCCAGCCAAGACTTCAAATAAGCTCTACACTTTCCCATCACACAGAGACCAAACAAAAAATAATACAGCTACCTCTCCCAGGACTAGACCATTATCTCAATTTTCTCAAGGTCTCCCAAAGATTCTGTTGGCCCTAGACAACAGGAAGCAATCTAGAAAACATGATGTTCACATTCCCAAGAGGTGAGGTTGGTGGTTTTTGGTCATTTGGTAGATTATGAATGTTTGTCATCAATTATGGAGGGTTGTTTACAAGTTGTTTTTGGTCATAGTAAAAAAAAAAGTTGAATAAAGGAAATTAAATTCAGGGATTTTGTTCTGAAAAGACAAAAAGATGGATATAGGAGTGGTAGGATAAAAGGGTAGGTTATTGAACCTGCTTTAAACTAAAAAGCAACTATTAATCTCAAATATTTTACATTGGTATGGATTTTTGTATATTGATACAAATTTAAGGTTATTATATATATATTATATATATAATATATATATAATATATATGTTTTCTACTTTTGTTTAAGGTAATGTGCCTATGCAGCTCATTTAACAATGTAATGTAAATTTCTAGTCCTTAAAAAACTATTATTATATACCATTTAGGATAATTAAGAAATGCAGGGTAGCAGTTAGTCATGTATAACAATCAAACTTGTAGTCATGTTAGGTATGTTTTCAGGGTCATACAAAAAATATATTTTAGATAGATGGTCTTTAAACACTTCAAAGACCTATAGAACATGGCACTTAGAATGTTTTAATAACATAAGGTTTTTCATGACAGTGAGACATGTCTGTTCCTGGAAGCACTTATCTATTTCAGAGAAGATGATGGGCATCAAATAACCTCCATATGGAGTTTGCTTTCAATGTGGTAAGGCTAGCCATTTGGGCAAGAAACTGCCCTTGCCTCGACTGCTGACAGTATGCTGTCCAAACTGGACAAGCAGAACATAGAAAGAAAGTGACTGCTGAACTTTGCCAAGACAAAGTAGGACAGTCCTTCAAAATTCCTGTTTCACAACAAAGTGTGTCAGATATTCTAGGCCTGTAGGCCAAAGATGGATGCCCCTATGTTGCAGAGAATCCTTGAGTGACTGTCCAGCCAACCATATGCCTCTGTCATTTCTGTAGTTTTGGAAGTTGCTTGCCCAGCATTTCCTATTTACTTGGATAATATTATATCTTCTCAAGGTCTCTGATGGAGTTAATAGTGAAATAGTTATAGTTACAGTTTTTCTTGTTACCAAATTCAAAAAAGAAACTCACAAAAATGGTGTAAAATATATAGGGTTGAGAGACATAAAAGCTTAAGTTGTTTATCTAAGAAAAAGTTTTGAAGTCTAAAAAAATAGTTTTGGGACAAAAAGATAGTTTTAGGATGAAAAATAAATTAGGTACAAAACTTTGGACTCATCAAGATAGGATAGATAATACAATATTTTCTCCAAATTTGCCAGATACATATGGACTAAATTGTGAATGTAATTCATACTTGATAATTGTTCATATTGTATATAGTTTTACTATATTAGAGTTAAAGCCTTTCTTTTTTATTTAGACATAAAGGGGGAAATTTTGTGGGATATTTGTACACTGTGTGAAGTGTATGGCTGTGACTGGTGTAATAAAAGCTGAATGGCCAATAGCTAGGCAGGAGGTGTAGACGAGACTTCTTGGTAGAGAGAAAGGAAAAGGAGGAGGAAGTAACAATGAAAATAATTTCACGTTTGGGGGTCACCACAACCTGAGGGACTGTATTAAAGGGTCCCAACATCAGGAAGGTTGAGAGACTTAGAGAAAGTAAAGCTGGGAGTGGAAATGGGATACACAGCATCAGCCTGCACTCTAGTGAAAGACCTTTTGCTTAGACTGTAATGATGCTCAGCCATTGAGTGACTATGAGCTATGCTTAGCCTAGATAGGGGAGTCTGGGTAAAGACAACAGTGACATAGCCCAGAGTCCAGTCTTCTTAAGCTGTGCTTCATAATCAATATGCAGTCATGTCAGGCAAGAGTAAATGGCTTCTTATTATGTAATGATCAAAATTTAACTCAAGATGCCAGAGAGATGGCTCAACAGCTAAGAGCACTTGGTGTTCTTCCAAAGGACCTGAGTTCCCAGCACCCATACCAAGTAGCCACAACTGCCATGAGATCTTCGGTCTTTTCCTGGCTTCTGCAGGTACCCATATGCACACACACATACACACAGAAACATAATTAAACAGGAAAATAAATTTTGATGATAGTCCAAGGCTCTCTGCCCCAGGCCCAGAAGAGGAGACAGGAACCTGCTCAATGCCTGTAAGACTGAGTGGGGGACAAAGATCCACACGCCAGTCTAGGGCTCTCCACCACAGATCTGGAAAACACCAGCCCTTCCTGTGCCACAAGACACTGGACCGATGGGTTCTATTATGGTGCGCAAATATATGGTGAGGTAGGAAAGAGACAGAGAGAGAGACAGAATGGGTCACCTGTAGAGAGAAGCAGATCTGAAGAGGTGAAGGCAGTGAGGAGTGGGCTGAAGTCTGTGACCTGCTTGTCACCTGGGGCCATGGTGATATCAGGGCTTGAGCTGCTGCCCAGGGCCATGTCTGCACTGTGGTCTGTCTAGATATCTGTGGCTCCTGTTACCACTGAAGGCTGAAATGATAGGGCTGTACAGAGTTGGACCACCCCTCACTGGCTGCAACACTAGGGGAAACTGGTCCTCCTCCCTGTAGGCTGCAGCACTGGAGACAATGGTTCCCTGCACCTGGCCTGGGAAGCGTGACAGAGCTAACTTTTGGTGGGGTTGTGGGCAAGCTGGCTCTGAGGGCATGAGAGTGGGAGGGCTAGTTCCTTCCCTTCATCTACCATGAAGATGCCCTCCCCCACCACCCCTCACCACCTGTGGCTGGCAGGAGAGCTGGCCCTGAGGTCATGCAAACCAGTGAGCTGGCCCAGCATCTCACCAGCTGCAGTACTGGGGAGAGCAGGCCCTGCACCTCTCCTAGGCAGCACAGTGGAGTTGAACCTGCTGGTGATGACAGGGTGAGCCAGCACTGGGGGCATGAGCGTGGAAAGGCTAGCCCCACTACTCATATGTCATGTGTCAGTCAGTGTGGGTGGGGAAAAGATGCCCCCCTTATCCTTTGCCCCTCCTTGCCTGCAGCAGACAGGACAGTGGACTCTTGGGTCCTGAGAGTGGAGGAGCTGGCCCTGCCTCCCACCAGCTGCAGCATTCAGGAGAGCAGACCCTACAACCTCACCTGGGCACCACAGTGGTGCTGACACAGTGGGTAGGGGCATGAGTGAGCCTGCCCAGAGGTCCTGAGAGTGGGAGAGCTGGCCCCTCACCCCTCGTCCACCATGTGGTAGCAAGGATGAGGAAAAGATGCCCTCCCCCCTCTCCTCTTGTCACCCACAGCAGGTGAGGGAGATGATTCTGCCCCTCACCAGATGCAGCACTCGAGAAAGTGGGCCCTGCACCTTGACTGAGCAACACAGTAAAGCTGGCCCTCTTAGTGTAGGTGTGGGCCAGCAAGCCAGAGGACATGAGAGCAGGAGAATTGGTCCTACCCCTTGCTTCTTGCTGCATAGGGTGAGCTAGCTGGGGCAGTGATGTTGAGGATGAGGGAGAGCTGGTGGGCTGACCAACCTAGCAACCACCCAGACACAGAACCAGGGCTGAGTTGGCTCACCTCATCATCCACCCCACATAGGATCTGCTGGAGCATGTGAAGGAGGTAGCCCTGCAGACCCAAAGTTTCAGGATCTCCATGACACAGAACAACAGGATATTCAAGAGGAGCCCCAGTGAGGGGCCAGTTTCTACGGTGTAGTAAAAACCAGAGGCCTCAAACCAGACCAATGACTTGATGCAATGAACACTTGCAAGTAAAGATGTATGTGCATGTATGCATGTGGGGAAGGCATGTGTGTATAGGCATTTGTGTGTATAGGAGTTCACA
The DNA here is from genome assembly GCA_001675575.1 of Neotoma lepida. Lineage (NCBI taxonomy): Eukaryota > Metazoa > Chordata > Mammalia > Rodentia > Cricetidae > Neotoma > Neotoma lepida. Next base: position 409,655 of record LZPO01097152.1, on the reverse strand, counting down.
TGGAGATCAGAGAACAGTTTGTGGGGTTGGTTCTCTTCTTTCACCAGTTGAGTCCCAGAGATTGAACTTAGATTATCAGGCTTGGCAGCAAGTGCCCTCACCCAGTGAGCCTTCTCGCCAGCTCATACTCAGTTTTAGATTTGCAATCAAGTTGCTGGGTAAAATCAGAAGAGAAGTTTGAATGGTCCTCAGCACACTCTAGAAATGCAAGGTGTGAGTAAGAACGTCTGGAGTAAGCATGTGTATTGAGAAAAGAGGGGATCTGAGAACAGCGCTCAGAGACCCTGGTGTTTAAGCAATGGGACGAAAAGGTAATTAATGGGCAGAAGAAAAGAATTAATGATAAGCTCGGCAGAGGCAGTGGGACTGCTGGGGCAACAGCCCACTTCCCTCCCACAGACACCTTACCATGTTATATCCTTTTTCCAGTTCTATCATTGTGCAACCCTTGCACAAAATCCAGACTGTATGTCCGATTCCCTAACTATAATTAGAAAAGTCCTAATAGATATATTATTCCCAGAAGTGCTATTGTCTTTCTGGCAACTTCCATCCAAATGTAGATCAATTCTACTTCTTTAAGTGTCAGAAACAGTCCCCTGGCAACTTTACCCCATCCATCAAATGTCAGCATGAAGTACTGACAATGAAGACCTATAGTCTCCGTGCCAGGCAGGCTCATTAGCCAAAGTATCCTCCAGCTTAATTCCATGTGGACTTGCCTTCGTAGTCTCTTCCACAGGTTCCCACAGGCCTGACCCAGACCCCCCAAAGGCGAGTGGGGGAAGGTGGTACATCCCAGGAAGGATTCATCAGCCAGAAATCCCTGTAGTTCTCGAGAATCTGAAGAGAGAGACCTGTCACTCTAACAGACACATGCATGCACACACAAAAAGCACATTAAAAGAGAGAGTATTCTGGGTGTAGATTTGGACGGTCTTTAAGGATCCATAATTATTTTGCAGTAGTGATTCCAAGTTGTGGAAATCTCCAAACCAAATAGAGATACCACCTTCTAAGAGAAAACCTGTGGTGATATATTATGGACCCCAATAAAGCTTGTCTTGAAGATCAGAGGACGGAGCCAGCCACTAGATGAGACATAGAGACCTGACAGTGGTGGCACACACCTTTAATCCTATCACTCTGGAGGCAGAGATCCATCTGGATCTCTGTGAGTTCAAGGCCACACTGGGCTACATGAGAGAAACAGAGCCAGGCAGTGGTGACACACACCTTTAATCCCAGTACTTGAGATCTCATGCCTTTGCTTGGGAAGCACACACACCTTTAATCCCAGGAAGTGATGTCTGGGCAGAGAAAGGTNTATAAGACATGAGGANACAGGAACTCACTCTCTTTAAAATGAGGATTTCCTAGAGGTAAGAACTGTGCCTGGCTTGCTCTGCTTCTCTGATCTTTCAGCTTTCACCCCAATATCTGGCTCCAGGTTTATCTATTAATAAGACTGTTTAGCAATTCATGTTACAAAAACCCCATTGCTAAATAATGATGAAAGGCTAAATGTTGGGACATGTTTGTTTCTTAAATAGAAGAATAAATATANTCTCATAATTTCCAACCAAGGAGGAATGCTTAGGTAAAAGTTTGAATTATCCTGGATTGAAGACTGGAGAATAAATTTTGAAAGAGCATCGTATTATTGGAGAGGGTAGAGTTGTACAGACTAGAGATGGTGCCGCAGATGGNAGTAGGAAATAGTGGAATTTTAAAGGGCTTGAGTTTTTATGAAAACCTGGGTGAGAAGAGAGATGATTTATGTGCTTTCTCATGATGGTAGCTTTGCGTTGGCTACTCCATTATCCTAGAGCTTAGTCCATGGAGGAAGAACTCCATGGGTAGTTGCTGGATGAAGGAATATATTAGGTAGGCTATTCATGTCATTCTCAGGAAGAGAAGAAATTATAAGTGGTAGCCATGATTAGTCAAAGGGGTGTGAACATGGACCACTTTCATTTTTGTTTGCCTGCAGTATTGGGACCAAACCCAGGGCCTCGCACATTCTGGNAAATCACTCAACTGCTGAGCTATATTCCTACCCCCAATATGGATAACTTTTAAATGGCATTTTCTTTTCCTTGAAAAACAAGAGTGTATCATAAAATTGAAAACAATAATAATAGTTTAGCTTGACTGGAAACCAGAGGTAAACATAATTTGAGGTAGGTAGGAGTGGCGAAATGCTGTCTTCCAGACATGGTGTGGCTGTTGTTCTCATGAACACATAGCAGTTGCAGTTACTTGCACAAGATCAAGCCAGTTGAATTTCCAGCATGGAGAGGGGAGAGTCTTACAAGGCCTCGCTCCCAAGTGAGGAGCTGTTGTTGGTAGATGGCTGCTGGGGGAGACAGAGTCATTTTTCGTTGGGGGTTTGGTCATTGGTAGGTTTTTCCATGGTCCTGTGGATGGCCCCATACTCATGTAGTAGTAGGAGTTTGGGAGAGGCAGATGAAATTACAGGGGGTGTGTGTGATCAAAATCCNTTGTATACATGTACAAAATTCTCAAANAATAAATAAATTATTATAAAAGCTAATAATTTGAAGAAGATAGGAGAAACATGAAAGAGCAAGGAAATGGCAAAATATGACATGGTAAAGAAAAGCAGGCTGGTGGGAATTCAGAGCCAAGGAGCTTGCAACACACTAAGGCATCTTCTGAAAGGAATGAAAGAGCAAAGTCCCCACAAAGCACATTCCCACAGTCAGGACCGCCTGCTGGGCCCTACTGGGTAATTTCCATGGTCAAAGTCAGCTGGCAATAAGACACATTTTTTAGTCTCTACTCCTTATTCTTTGAACTGTGCCACACTATCCATTTTTATCTCCAAAGTAACCAGGGAGTAAATAACCCTTCTAAAGGAGAATAGGGGGAAAGGAGGCAGTACAATGTAATTTTGCCAATATAAGTTAGGAAANTACAACAAAGCCCTGAGACATTTAGTATATGTGAGTTTAGATCTCCAAATCCTGAATTCCAGGCTGACACACAGAATCTCAGGGTCATTGTCAGTACTGGAAATGGAGGCTAGAGATGGCTGTAATCTATTCAAAGGCTAAATGACCAAGAAGCTTGCCATTGTGTCTATTCTGGACATGCATCTCAAGTCCTAAGTGCTTGCGTTTTAACACATNCCCCTGACTCTGCCTTAGCAGCACTGTTGTTGCAGGCATCCAGACACNTCTGTGAGACACACAGACAGACACAGGAGGTGCCATGCACAGACAGAGAGTGTGACAAAGAACTGAGCNTTAGCAGCCTTCTGGGTTGGAANCCAGTGTTTCAGACTACAGGTTCTCCTAATGAGGGAAATCTGAAAACCCCAACACACCTAATGTGAGCCTTTTGAGTAAATAAAGAACTCAGACAGAACAAGAGAACTTGTGAGGAANAGAACATGCTGCACTATTGCCATCCTAGGATAAATTAAGANCAAAGGAAGTGCTAGACTCCATACCTATGCTGCCAGAACACATCTGACATAGTGGTGCTTGGTACCACTTTGAATAAAACTATGGCCATGTACTCAACAATCCTGTCAAGTGAACACAATTCATTCATTTTCTACAATAGAAGTCTGGTGCTATTGGGNCTGGAAGTCAACCACAAATTGAAAAACAAATAGACTGGAATGAAGCATCATATAAAAGTGACATATATACTTTAAAAATTTTATCTGATGCTTGTGCATATAAAGGCACAGTAGTTATTTGGCAATCTTGTCATTGAAGCTGAATCTATGTTTTGTTTAATTTTTGCCCAAAGCACATAGTTAATAAAGTCTTTGACATCCAGGTTTTTAAAGCAAATGAAAGTACAAATTCTTTCTAATCTTTCATAAAAAAAATAATTTTCACCAGTTTTCTATAGCTGTCTACCAACATCNAAATAAGAGGAATTTTAATTTTAACTGCTCAGTATTTTTAATTTTTAAATAATTTTGCTCAGTTTTCATAAAAATTTCTTTTAACACATACATTNCATTGGTCTATGTAATATTTGATAATTTACCTAATTACAGTAGCAAGTACAACTGGCANANACCAGTGTGGANCAAACACTCCTGAGTCCAGGAAAGCACNGATTCATTTAACTCTGGAAAGTGCCAGGAGCCCCCAGCATGTCAGGGTAGCTGCCAGCTGGAACTGCAAAGCAGGGCTGCTACCCAGTAGGTTCAGATACATTGANGACACCAATTATCAGACAGTTCACTGGAAGCTGGTTACATCCTCACAATAATAACTTAGACCCTGAAGCTGGGGAGATGGCTCAATCTGTAAAGTGCATGCCACACAAGCATAGGGATTTGAACTCAGGTCCCCAGCACCCACAGTAAAGCTGTAAAAGCACAGGGNTGCACAATTATGATTCCAGTGTGTGGTGGTATTTTATCTATGTCCCCCAATAAAATTTATCTGAGGATCAGAGGAACAAGGTCAGCTGCTAGTCTTACAAAATTAGCACACTCCNTTAATCCTATCACTTAGCAGGCAGGGTCTGTCTGGATCTCTGTAAATTCCAAGTCACACTAGGAACAGTCAAGTGTGGAGACACACACCTTTAATCCCAGCATCAACCATAGAATTCTGGAGGTCTGTACAGACAGACAATAATTTAAAGGTGAACCTAGCTCAGGATTGACTTTAGAAAAACCTGTTAAAATGACTTACAAAGAAATTCAGACTCAGACACCAGTGCTAGGGGCTGGAGATAGGAGGAGCCTCATAGCAGGCTGACCACCTAGTCTAGCAAGATTGGTAGACTCCAGATCATAAAGATGCTGTCTCAAAAACCAGGTAGACAATGATTGAAGGAGGCTGACATTGGCCTCCACATATGTGCATATACACTCATGCACACATGCACATACATACATACCCATATGCACACTATAGGTGAACTTAAACCTATAGAAAATTTTCACTGTGGCAACCAGCTCTGTGAAGCTCAGCTTTTTATTCAGCATCCTGAAGATGTAGAGGCATGAATCCAGAGTCCAGGTACCACAGAACTATAAGGCATGCTAGCATGGCGAGTATCAGCTCAGAATCTAAATACTTTTAACAACTGTGAATTCCTCAGACATCCCCTACAGGGAGCTTGGTGTAGGAAATGATGGTGCAGCCCTACTAGATGCTAAATCACTCTATGAACTATGTGGATCCCACAGGGCATCCAGAACATGCCAACTCTCCAAACGCCTGGACCAGTGCTGCTGTGCAGACAATGACCAGAAAATGCTTGGCTACAGCTGAATGTAGTGGCACCTGCCTACAACTCCAGCACTTCGGAGTCAGAGGCAGGAAGATCACTACAAGTTTGTAGCTTCATAGTAATTTCCAAACTAGCTGGGGTTATAGACAAGACTGCCTCAGAGAAAAAATAGACAAATAGCAAAACAAAAGTCTAAATAAATAAACATGTAACACAGATTGTTAAATGGTCTTATTAATAAAAAACCCAGAGCCAGTTATCGGGGTAAAAACTGAAAGATCAGAGAAGCAGAGCAGCCAGCCACTAGTCCTTACCCCTACGAAATCTTCCCCCGAAAGANAGCGAGCTCCCCTCTCCACCTCNCCTTATCACGTCCTCTCTCCGCCCAGCTCTATCACTTCCTGTCTGTCTGTACAGACCTCCAGACCTCTATGGTTAACTAGNGGCTAGTTCCTCCTTCTGATTTTCAGGCAAGCTTTATTTGTTAGAGCACAAATAAAATATCACCACATAAATATACCATAGAGAAAGCTAAGCAAGGTGCTGGACAGGCTGCATGCTGTATTCCTNTGTGTTAGAACAGAGGGCATTGGTGGTCTTTGCTACTTTGTACACAGATGGCTATACACAGGTTCAAATTAGAAGGGAGAGCCAGAAATCACTGTCATCTCTCCAGGACAAGGCACTAGGTTGTCTGGGATCCGGATTAGAAAGGAGAGAAGCCTTGTTCAATACAATTCCATACNGNGCATGTTTTCTCTGTGTATATATTTTACATAAATCTAGTAGCTAATAATTTATGAAGACCCACTATAACATCCTGCATTTTACTTTAAAATTAATTTTCTAGCCTCAGATGAGGTAGGCAAAGACCTACTTATTCACCCGCTCACTCAGAGGGTGGGTGAGGGTCCTAACATTACTCCCTTTGTCCTTCCTAGTGACTTGTGGGCCTAGTGTCTGGGCTATCCTGAAGACCTTCTGCCTGAGTTTGCTGTTTGACCATCATTAGCCTGGCCCCATTCAACACACCACAACCTGCCCAAGTGCAGCTTTGATCTTATAGTCCCTTAGTCAAAAACCAGCTCTTGGAGCAGAGGAGATGANTTAGTAGTTAAGAGCACTTGCTGCTCTTACAGAGGACTTGGGTTAGGTTCTCAGCACCCACATGGTGGTTCACATTTGTAATTCCAGTTCCAGAGACTCTGATGCCCTCTTCTGGCCTCTGTGGTACACATGATGTATGCAAGCAGACACTCATACACATAAAATAAAAATAAATCTTTTTTTNAAAAAACCTACTAATTTCTCCCTACTTTTTATCTTTCATTTTTTAAAAATTCAAATAATAATCCAACTTGTTAAGTAGGGAAATGTTTTTGCTGGACTTATAATGGAAAACTTAGAGACCCCAGCTTTGGCTTCTACACTCCCAGGTATACTCACTCTCATCAATTTGGGCTTCTTATTCTGGTATTTTCCTGTATCTTGTTTTTTTGATATAATGTGACATATTTATATATGTATATCATCATTGATTATCTGTGCAAACTACCANCTGTTGCTTTGCTCCTGTGGAAGATTAAGGTTTAACACATGTGCAAGACATTCCTATACAAAATGAAATCCATTCACCNCTTCCTAGGCCTTCTGTATAGTAATTCTCATTATTTATTCTCATGTTATCATTATGTACAGTTAGGAAAGAGGCCATTTCTTTGCTTTTTTTCTGCATTTACTTTGCTCATTTTTGTTGTTGCTGTTGTTGTTGCTTAGTTTTATATGTATCTCTCATCCATTTCCCTCTGTGGACTCAGACACAGTCATGGCCTCAGCAGTACCTCTCTGAGCCATCACCTCTGAAGCTTTCTGTGAGTTTTCGTTTGTTTGCTTGTTTGTTTTCATATTTAATGTCATGACTATACAGCAATTGTCTTGAAGGCATAATTATAAAAATCCTTCCCATTTGTCCCTAGCTCTTTACTTTCCTGAATCTCGTCTTCAAGTTTCTTGGTCATGTCTCCTTTTTGCAAAAATTCATTATCCACTAGATCATCCAGTGGCTGCCTTGAAATGGTGAACTGAGACACGAATGCAAAATAAATAAATAAATCTGATTCACCCAAATTGTGTGTGTGTGTGTGTGTGTGTGTGTGTG
>LZPO01097152.1:384407-394580 GCA_001675575.1 Neotoma lepida | reverse complement strand
TAAAGGATCCCTCTGTCACCCTCCTGTCCCCAACACTAGCCCTATACAGTCACTAATCCTTTTTCTATCTCTATAGATTTTCCTGTTCTGAACATTTCATATCAATGGAATCAGAGGCTATTTGGTCCTTTGTGCCTACTTACTTTTATTTAGTATAGTGCCTTTGAGGTTCATCTATATGAAAGAGTTCATCAGAACTCTATTCTGTATTATTGATGAAAATTGGGGCTTTTGAGAGTAACACTACATGCATGTAATAGGTTGAATCATTGTTCCCACCTGTTTTCTTATAGTAAAATAGTACTTCTACAGTCTTTGTCTGTAACCTTCTGCTATGGGCAGACCATACTCCTTGGTTCATCAGAGTTGGGCTTGCCCATGTGTATTGATTAAGCCAATGGGTTATCAGCAGAAGTGATGACAGGACATTTTGGAGATGAAGTTTTGAGTGGCATGACAGATTTTCTCAAGACGGTCAAGTCATCTCTTTTGACTTCATCGATTTTAATTCCCTTTTGACTTCATCGATTTTAATTCCTGATGCCTCTACCAAACTATGTTAAATAGCTTCACTTATTCACGCATAAATTTCTGCGAGTATGGCTCTACTTTGATATTTTTTCTTATTCAAAGTTCTTGAATGTTTTTGAGGTTTTCAGCTTTCATCCATTCTTCTCCTTTTATCTGACATTTCCTTTACAAAGACTACACCCATAACATTCTGTGATCCTGTATATAAGTTATTCCAGCAACAGGAAAAATCCTCTCCACTCTGTAAAGGTGTCTTTCCACCACTTGTTTGAGACTTCCAAAGATTCATAAATCTTGAAGTAAGTTTAGCTTTACAAAGACTGAGTCAGTAGAGAAGGGATTATCAATTCACTTTACCCTCTTCAGAATACGGCTATATTTATGTTAAGATTCAAAGGAGACAGGAAGACAGCAAAATATGATAAGATGTGCTTTTTTGAACTCAGAAGAAAAAAAAATTACAGTGGCAAGTAGCTTAATTTGATTTTTAAGGCAATCTTTACTACTCATTTCCACTAATGTATCTTCAACTTTTGTTCTTCTATCCATTTAAAATATATTTATTAATATCATATTGTGAGTTAGAAATTAGAAAAGAACCTTGCCCATAAATTGGAATTCAAAGAATATCTGAGGAATTTGTCTGAGTTGCTTAAGGAACAAGGGTACAAATACAATGGTTTCTTGAACCTATATTATTAACAAATTGATCAGGTGGTTTATTAATAAGTTAATAAATATATTATTGGTGAATTAATTAGCTACTTATTGGTAAGTTCATAAATAAGCTTAATATTTATTGAGGATGCATATGCAATTCAATTGTTCTTACTTTACAGACACTAAATATTGAAAAACAAAGCACTTAGGAACACACTGGGTGAAACAGCATTAAATCCAATTAGGAAAGACTTAACTAAGCAGAAATTTATTTTTCTCACATAAAAAAATATGAAGATTTCTAGAGACAAAATAATGAACAATTTTATGTTCTACATTTCTGTGGTCTTTTTTGGTCTTTCTTCCTTGTAGATTCAATCATAGCATTCCTGTTTATGATATATTCTGTATACATTCAAGACAAAAAGAAAAGGAAAAGATCATGTACTAGCTGTTTTTGTGCCTTTTACTAGAAAAAAAATGAGATTTCTCATCCCACTCAATGCTTTAGCTTCATTAAATCATTTAAATTTACTGTCTCATGCTATTATCTTCTTTTAAAAGTTCTTTTGGTGAGAGTATATGGTAGCAAAATTTCAACTTTCAATAGGTATGAACATTTATATACAGCATCCCCAAATGAAGTATAGTGGGCTGGGTATAAAAATAAATTCAACATTATTTTTAATCAAGGTTTTACATATCCATTGTCTTCTTGGAGTCAATGTTGTTAAATATAAATCTGGTGTCATCCAGATATTGCTCTGCTGTAGTTAGTCTGCCTGTTTTAATTGTTACATTTAAATTTCTTGTTTTCTTTCATGGTCTGAGTTTCTATTCTGAACATAAGATAAAAAGGTAGATTATTGAATCTACTTTTAAAAAGCAACTACTAGTTTTAAATATTTTACATTGGATTGGATTTTTGTGTATTGTATACAAATTTTGTATATTGATACAAATTTGAGATTTATTTTGTTAGAAAATACTGTACATATATTTTTAATTTTGTTCAAGATATTGTACCTATACAACTCATTTTGTAATTCTTGACTGTATATGTTGTATCTACTTATTGTACTTATTGTATACAGTTTTTCTTATATTAGTTACAACCTTTTATTATTTTAGACAAAAAAGGGCAAATGTGTGATATGTTGTGTACCCTAATAAAAATTACCTGAAGATCAGAGAACAGAACAAGCCAGTAGATTAAACATAGGGGCCAGGCAGTGATGGCACATACCTTTAATCTTAGCACTCAGGAGGCAGAGATCCATCTTGATCTCTGTGAGTTCAAAGCCACACTGTACTACATTAGATTGACTCAGTCTAGGAAAGAAAACAGAGCCAGGCAGTGGTGGCACACACCTTTAATCCCAGTACTGGGAAGCACACATGCCTTTAATCCCAGGAAGTGATGGCTGGACTGAGAAAGGTATATAAGGCATGAGGAGACAGGAACTAAAGGCTATTTGGCAGAATCATCCTTTTTAGCTAGAGGCTTTCTCAGCTGGAGCCTTTCCAGTGAGGACTCAGAGGATTTCAATCAAAGGACTCATGGAGGTGGTGAGGTGAGACGTGGCTGTGGCTTGTTCCTTTGTCTCTCTGATCTTTCAGCATTTACCCCAATATCTGACTCTGGGTTTTTTATTAAGACCATTTTAGAATTCGTGTTACAGTATTCACTTTTATTTACCTTGTTATGAACTTGGTGGGTTCTATAAATCTGAAGGCTTCTAATCTTCTTAGGGTTTTAGAAGTTTTCATTTAATTTTTTCAAATATTGTCTCTTCTATATCTTCATTTTCTGTTTCTGGAATTCCTAAGAATATTTGAAGCTCTTTGTTTCTATTTCTCACTACTTTTTTCATTTGTATTAGAAGCAGAGTTGAAATGTTCTTAGCTAAGAAAATCAGATATACACAAATTGTCAGTGAACAAATGCAACATGGTATCTATAACATGAAAAATAAACATGTTTTTGTAGAAAGTTGTGGTTGTTTTAAGTCTTTACTTGGTACTTGGATAAAACTATGTCCTGGAACAGATTGGAATAGCAGTCAGGAAGATATCACAGGTTGCTCATGGCTTTTCCACACTCACGCAATACACGTGGGACACTTATCTGTTCTCAGTGGCCGCTGCTGTTCTGTGGATTCTTCACTTTCCTCGTTATTCTTCCTTGTTAATTTCTTTTCTGTTTGTGTGATATCCTGAAAGAGTTGCTCAGCTCAACCACTTAGCTCACTGATTCACTTTCCAACCAGTTCAATGTACTAATCACACCACACATGGAGAGTTCTTTATTTCAATAGCTACGCTCTGATGCAACTGTCAATTGATGTTTGTTGTTGGCCAAGAGCTTACCCTAGGCTGAGAAACAGAGACCCTTGTTCCTTTCCATGTGGTCTGAAGTTACTGGAGTTCTTTGCAATAGGGAGTAGTTTAGTTCCAAAAGCAACTATCCCAAAGATTCATGTGGAAGTCATACAGCTTTTATGACTTAGCTTTGGGAATACCATTGCTGTGGAATATTATTTTAAGATGTGTTACATTCATTTATGCTGTGGAGTATTTGTTTAATGATGTAAAGATGCATTGCATTCTTTTATGTTGCATTTGTTTAACTCTGTGAAGCTGTGTTACTTAGCCTGCCTAAAACACCTGATTGGTCTATTAAAGAGCTGAATGGCCAATAGCTATACAGGAGAGAGAAAAAGATGGGGCTGGCGGGCAGAGAGAATAAATGCNAGAGGAAGAGAGGAGCAAGAAAAGGAGAAGGAGAGGAGGACATCAGGGGCCAGCCACAGAGCCACACAGCCAGCCTCAGAGTAAGAAGGGAAGAAAGACATATAGAATGAAGAAAGGTAAAAGCCCAGAGGCAAAAGGTAGATGGGATTATTTAAGTTAAGAAAAGCTGGCTGGAAACAAGCCAACCTAAGGCTAGGCATTCATAAGTAAAAATAAGTCTCCATGTATTTATTTGGGAGCTAGGTAGCAGGCCCCTAATAAGCAAAGAGTTAAAAACAACCAACTTCACACCATCATACAACTCCTGCCATAGCCCTAAGCCTACACACACCCATAGGTGGGACTATAGATTCAACCTCTTAGTGGAAAAAAATATCAAAATCATGCCATAAAGGAGAATGTGAAATAGGGGATGTAACCAAGGCCACTTAATAAAATACAGTCTGTCCCACTCTATCCTTCTCTTGATGGTGACCCTCCTAAGACTCCTGGCTACTTTAGTGGGCCACCTACACATGCTGTCCCTCCCAATGGGGCAGTCTCATGACAGGGATTCTCTGAAAGCTCAGAGCAGCCTATGCAGCAGCATAGTGACCTCTGGTTACTGCTCTGGCTCCTATTCTGGTTTTTTCCCCCTTTAGAAGGTTTTTCATTTCCAGCAAACACACAGTCCTCTTTGTTGTTTTAAAGCTTGGCCATGTATTTTTTTTATTATCGTTTTAGTGGTTGGCATATGACTGGAAGGTTTTAGTGTTTCCTCAACCCATCATACTGAACATAATTTCCTCAGGCTAGAACTTTTACTGTCCACATTTTGCAGTTAAAGAATCTGAGGCTTAGAAAGTTGAGGTTACTTCCTAAAGCTTGAGAAATTGAAACCAGTTGACTCCAAAGTTATAGTGCTCTACTCTTGATCTCCTCACAGTCCTTGCCCATGTCCCAAATATTACTAGGGATAAATGAGACAGATTTCATCAGCCATACATATAAATCAACTCCATTCCCTTGTAATCAAATCTCATATATGAAGAATTTTAGTATCATCAATAGATATGGCTTATGAAACCTTTGATATCTTGAATCTAGCAGCTTCTTAGCCTATCATTTCAAAAGATATATGTCACCATTTTAGATAGAGAATTATTTACAAGGAAAAAATATGATTTTATAACTTGTAACTGGTACTTAATAGGCAGGAGAATTATAGATAACTTTCAAATAATATTGTATAATAACCTAAAATCATGTGCTTGAAAGAGCAACAGTTAGCTTTGTAAGCTTCTCTTTCAGTAAGTTGTCTGAATAGTTTTCAAAATACATCATTCATTCGAGTCGGCAATCTTCTGTTAAGTTGATGTGCACGGGCAGACTTCAGGGAGCTGGGTAGCCATCACACCTACCCTGAAGTAGGAAGCCTAGCTTTATAGTTGTTCTTTGTGGATTAGTAACTTGCCTATAGTGTGCTGATTCAATGAAAACTTAGATTTCAAATTTGCATAGAGAATCCTCATTGGCCCCTTCACTGTCACCTCCTCCACATCGTGTTAATCCTTTTTTCTCTCTGGATTTCAGTATCTTATAACTGAACATGAAATCCTAAATCAAGCTCTCAGTGTGCTCCAAGGCAGCATTTCCTGTATGTGGCGCAGTACAACTGTGAAAAAATTTTATGTGAAAAAAAATCACATGAAAATAGTTTTTTTTAAAAAAGCATAGCAACGACATGAAAATTTTAACTTGTTTATATTTCCAAGTATATTAAGACTTTAAAAAATAACTAATATTTCCTGCTTTATCAAGACCAAAGATATATACACATTTAAAGATTGGGGGAAATCTAATGTTATACTTTAATTTGTACTCTTTTTATAGACAAATAAAATTATATGTATTTATAATTAATGAAAAAAGAGGACATGGATTTGGAAGAGAGCAAGGAAGGATATATGGGAGGGCTCAGAGAGAGGAAAGGGAGGGAGAAATGATGCAATTATCATCTTAAAAGTAAAANAAGCTATATGTTTGGAAACATGTATACATTGTAGAAGAGAGAACTTAAGTTTGTGAACATAAGCGTCACTTCACAGTTGCTATTTGGGGTTATAAGACAACTAAAATCAGTAACAACTTCGACAGTTTCCAAGAACATGTTAGGTTGTTATTGGGGGGCTGAAGTCAGTTGGTAGAACACTTATGCAGCATACTAGGAGCTCTGGGTCTGATCCCAGGACCTCACAGTCCACAATTAAAAAGGAAAAGGGTTTTTTGTTTTTTTTTCCCGAAATGTCCCAAGTAAATGTGAAATGAGCATAGAGTATTAAGAATTGAAGAGAAAGCTTCAGCCAAGCCTCATGTCACACGCCTGCAATGCTCATACTTGGGAAGCAAAGGCAGATCAGAAGTTCAAGGCTATCCTCAGCTACATAGTGAGTTTGAGGGCAGCTAGAGCTACATGAAACCTTGTCTCAAAGAATGTTTTTGCTATGAAGCACATATATTCACTGTGTTGCTCAATGGATTTGTTGGACTTATTTCCCACCTAACTGAAAATGCGTATCCTTTGACTAACACTGCCCCAACCTCTCCTGCCCCAGCAAGTCCTAGCTATACTCTATTACTGGGAGTTCAAATTTTGTTTTAGATTTCATACAGCAGTATGATCATGTTGTGCTTCTATTTCTGTGCCTAATTATATCTAACATAATATCCCCCATGTTCATCCATGTTGTTGTGAATGATTATGGGATTTCTTTCTTTGTGGTGTGTGTATGCATATACATATGGGCAGGTGTGATCATATGCATCAGGACAAGCTTGGTGTCCCCCTCAACTATCTANCTCCTTTGAGACAGGATCTTTCACTGGCCTAGAGCTCACCAGTTAGGGGAGACTGGCAGTCACAGAGGTCTTCCCTTCTTTGCCTCTCCAACACTATGACTACATCCTTCACACCACAGTTTTATTCACTCATCCATTGATGGATACATAAGTTAATTCTATGTCTTGTCTGTTGTAAACACTGCTACATTACCCACCAAAGTGCAGACAAATCTTCAAAATGTGCTGATTTCATTTCTTTTGTGTTCATGCTCAGAATGGGAATTACTAGGTCTGATGTTAGTTCTATTTTATTAGTTTTTAAATTTATTTGTTTTTAAATGTTGATTGTTTATATTTGTTGTACGTAAGGACACTTTCATATAAATATATATTGTTTGTTTAAATTTTTTAACTTATAACCCCATCACTAGTGCACAAGGGATCCCTTTTATCTTCATCCTTGATGATGGTTATCTTTTATTTTTTTAATAGCCTTCCTAATGGATATGAGGTGATATCTCACTGTGATTTTAATCTGCATTTCTCTGAAGATTTATACTTTAAATTTTAAATATAAAAAGTTTACCATATAATCCTTTCTTTTTCACTTCCCCATAGAGGAAAACTTGGCTTGTATTTGGGAACTTCTGCTCTACGTGACATGAATTCTTCCTTTCCTTGTCGTTTCTTGTTNCAGCCTTATAGTAGTTTAAGCATCATCTGTCACCTGCTGGTCCATCTGTCACCAGCATATCACTGTCCATTTTCCTCCAGGTCAATGATCCTGGATTGGCCTCCTGGAGAGTGCATCTTGTGAGGCTTCTTAAGTGACCTACTGCAGAACAGTTCTGTCTCCTTCCCCAGACAGATGTGCTGCTTCTCACTCTTATTCTTGAATCATGGAAACCAGACATGTTGGTCCTAAGTGACTGCATAGATTTCCACCTCCTTAAAATTCAAAATCTAGGGTTGGAAAGATAGCTCAGTGGTAAGAGAACATACTGATTTTCCAAGGGACCTGAGTTTAATTCCCAGCACCCACATCAGATAGCTCAGAATTGCCTGTAATTCCAGCTGTGAGTTGGGGAGGGACATTATACTCCCTCTTTTGACCTCCACCATCACCAACACATACATACGGGATATACACATAAATAAAATATTTTAAATTATTTTAAAAATATATGTGATTTGAAGGGTTTTCTTTGGTTAGATGATTTTATTATTTTGTGGCATTTATTTACTTTATCACATCACAAATTATGGGTTGTGTCATGATTGTAAGTGGCTAAATCTTACATCTCTTTAGAAAAACACACCACTATTGAGT
This sequence comes from Neotoma lepida, assembly GCA_001675575.1. Lineage (NCBI taxonomy): Eukaryota > Metazoa > Chordata > Mammalia > Rodentia > Cricetidae > Neotoma > Neotoma lepida. Next base: position 386,485 of record LZPO01097152.1, on the reverse strand, counting down.
GACAATGGCATTCTGTGGAGGGCTTCAATCTTTGGCCATGGTGGTGAGAGTTTTGCACAGTCATGTGCTATTATGACCTGAATAGTCATGCTATGTAATCAATAATCAATAATCCATTTACCCAAAGGCCTATTGTTATGGTTTGGAAACATGTTCAGTCATGTTTATCCACATAGTTAAAGGTTTCAACACTATTCTAAAATTTCCAAAGAAAGGAAGGGGGCATTAGGCTTTAAATGTGTTCTAATGTCACCAATCCTAACCCTTCGGAAGACACAGATTGGCTCCTAACATCACATAGTCCATAGGACTCTATTGTTAGGATGTGTGTTGAGAAACTGTCACTTGCCATGAACAGAGATCAGGGTTAGATTGGGGCAGGACAGGCTTGTTTCTAGAAGTGAGAGTGGAGTTGGCATTCCCCAAACATGTGGCTGCATGGGAAAGGGATGTGTGCTTGGCAGTAAAGATGGGGCTTTGGTACACAGAGAAGAGGAATACATATTGAATAAGCAAATAATAATTCCCAATATGCCTTTTTAAGTGAATTTCTGCTTTATTAACTGAAGTAGTTTGAATGTAATTGGCCCCCATAAGCTCATAGAGAGTGGCACTATTAGGAAGTGTAGCTTTGTTGGACTAGGTGTGGCCTTATACAGTGTATAACTGTAGGAGTGGACTTTGAGGTCTCATACATGCTCAAGCCATGCCATGTCTCAAACCAACTCCTGTTGCCTGTGGGTCAAGATGTAAGAACTCTCAGCTACTTCTACAGTATCATATCTGCCTGCATGCTGCCTTGCTTCCTTCCATAGTGATAATGAACTGAACCTCTGAACTATAAGTGAGCCACCCCAACTAAATGTTTTCCTTAATAAGAGTTGCTGTGGTCATAGTGTCTCTTCACAGCAATAGAAACCCTAATTAAGACAAGTTGGTACCAGGGACTGGGGTATTGCTGTAATAGGCCTGACCATGGTTTGGTTTGAAGGATTATGGACCTTGGGACTTTGGATTAGAAAAACAGTTGAACACTTTAGTGCTGCTTAATGGGCCACACTAGTAGGAGCATGGAAGATAGTGGCACTGAGTGTGATTTGATGAATTGTGGGGGCCTGGCTCAAGAGGTTTCAGAGGAAAATATTATGTGGCCTAGAGACCATTCTTGTGATATTTTGGTAAAGAATGTGGCTGCTTTTTGCCCTTGTCTGAAGAGTCTGCTTGAGGCTAAAATAAAGAGTTTTGGATTAATTCTCTTGGCAGAGGAAATCTCAAAACAGCCTAGTTTAGACTCTGTCATGTGATTACTATTTTTCATACTTATAAAGATTTATAATGAAAAGAAACAAGCTAAGCAAGAAAAAATACAAAATGTACAATTTGAGGAGAAAAGGAGCACCAGGAAGTGGAATGGAGTTAAGTGCTGTGTTCAAGGAGATAAACAAAGATTAAGAANGGAGGTGGTGACCTCAGGTCAAAATCCCACCCAGCTATGTTTCCAACTTGTGAAAAGNAATTAAGGGAAANCTTAGAGGCNGGTGTGGTGGTGCACACCTTTAATCCCAGCACCCCANACAGAGGCTGGTGGATCTCTGAGTTTGAGGCCAGCCTGGTCTGCAGAGCAAATTCCAAGACAGATAAGCTTAGGCAGTGAAGGAAACCATGGAAAACAGAAAGCTAGTGAAAATGTAATTGAATGAGGGGACCATGTTCCAGTCCCAGCAAGAAGCAGAACTTGGAAGCTTTGGCCATGTGGTTCTGGCTTTAAGGATAGAAGAGAGGAATTATGGAATCTTCCTCCACAACTAAGGAAAGACGCTGAGGCCAGGCATGTGTCAGAGGTGTTCTTGAATGGAGGCCTAGAGAGGCCATTGTATGAAGCTGTAAAGTTGAAACCTGGATTGCCTTGGAGACCCCAAAATGTCGGAGATGCCAGAACTATGGGATACCAGCTGAGGAAAGCTACTAACAGGAAGCGGAACCAGCCCAAAAGAAAGAAGTGTGTTGAAGTCAACAAAGCTGAAAGGAGTTGGAGATCTGAAGAGCATTTTGACATCATACATGGAGATGCAGAGTTT
>LZPO01097152.1:349862-367260 GCA_001675575.1 Neotoma lepida | reverse complement strand
ACGAAGGAATGCAAAGGAATACAACTGGAAGACGGCTGAAGGTGGCCATTTACTCCGGGAAGCAGGAGCTCCAGCTGAGTCTAAGGAAATCCAGACCAAGATCAGTTTTCCTGTGTGATTATCCCTAATCTGTAAAATGGGAATAACGTCCAACTGTTACTCCCTGTGAAGAAAAGCACTAAAGCTGAGACAGCCCCCTAGCCTTTGCAGTCATAGGGAATGGAAGTACGTTCTCCCCTCCAAATACAACACTCCACAATTATTTTTTTAAAGCCCTCCCTTCCTGCCTCCTCCCCCCACTTGCAGTTTCTGATAGCCGACTGCGTNGTGCGCACTTCTGGCCTGTCCTCCCGGGAGAGGCCAGTGCAAAAGCCAATAAGCCTGGAACACACTCAGGTCCTTCAGGACCCGGGACAATAGTTTCCGTTTAATAAATATTTTCCCCAAGGGCATTTCACATCGGCCAGGCAATTATTCAAAGGAAACAGACTCGCAGGTTGGCTCGGCGGGTTATTTCGTCCTCTTTACCCGAAGAATGCTCATCTGACTCAAGAAACGAGTCCCCATCCTCTCTGGGTGGGAAAAGGCACCCTGGGAAAAAATCAACCCTGGTTGAGAGGATACAGCCTGAGGCTCCAGGCTNCAGGCGCCGAAGGGGCACCAGGAAGGTCCCATGGCCCGTCTCTCCTCTGCCTTTCAAGTTTGAATGGTTGAGGAAAGCTGGGAGTTTTAAATCACCAAATAACGACAAAAATAAATAAGAATCAGAATGGATCCTGCCTACCACACTTAGCCCCCAAAGTGAAGAGTCTTGGTGTTCAGGGCCCCCAACGTGAAGAGTCATAGTGTTAGAGGTTCGCCAATCAGGACTCTGAAACTCCGGCACGAAGCATCCAGACTACGACTCGGAGAGCTTTGCACCGACCCCCAGGGGCCCAGAACTGCTCCGTGGGAACATCCTGGGGCACCGGTGGAGGAGCCCCCCGAAAGCCGACCGGAAAGAACGATACTAAAGCACCACAGAGGGTCTGGCTCGAAAAGTTTATTTTGCTTTTTGCCCTGAGTTTGATATATTCTTTTCCTCTCCCAATGATCTTTGACAATTGTGTTTTAGGGGTGAGGGATGGGGTGTGGTCTTCTCGTTTGGTGGCGAAGCTGTCCTGTTTATCTACGTGAGCTCTGGGCTTGCTGCCTTTGCTGACCGTTCCCCNGATCTTTGTATTAGAAGCACCAGTTCTCTTTTGAACAATTGGGGATGAAAACANGGGGCACGAAGAGATTTAATTTTTGCCAGGGACAACGTAAAGCCCCAGTCCCCAGTCCTGAGCTAGCCTCTGTTCGGTGGCGGTCTCTCTGTCCCTCATACCTCTCCCCGCCCCCATCAGGGATGCTCCGGTTTCCACTACTTGAGAGTTGGCAGGTGCGCCCCCCTAGCCTTCCCTGCTGCTGATTGGCGCCCAGGTTGGGGAGTCGCCGCCCCGCGCTTATGTCAGAGTGCGTGCGGTCCCGGCCCACCTAGCCTTTGAACTTCGCCGCTTTTGGCTGCAGTTCACCAGCCTCCCTGCATTCTCAGCCAGGTGCAGTGCAAAGCAAAGCAGCGCCCGGAAAGCCACGGGAGGGGGGAGCCAAGGCCAGAGAAGCCGGGGGAAAGACGGGAAGGAGAGAAGGCGAAGGTGAAGAGGGAGAGAAGGAGGAGCCTCCTGCCCTCGCCAGAAAATTACCTAGCCACTTAATCCCAAGACTCTGGTACTTGGGCCCCAATCTCTGGCGCCCACAGACTCCAGGCCGAACGCCCTCTCATCCCCGCTGCCCTTCCTACCCTTCGGCCCCCTCGGGGCTGCCTGGGGGCTGGGATTGGCATGATCAGTTGAAAACTTTGCAGGGTCAGCTCTTCTCTCTGACTCCCCTTCTGCGGTTCCGAGACGAGGGGAGTTCAGAGTCCCGAGCTCAGGACGGACAGAAAGACAGACGGTCAACCGCGCCCAAGCTCGCCCGCAGAGCCCCTGCATTCCCCGCCCCCGCCCGCCTTGCCGGGACCATGTCCAAACCTTCAGACCACATCAAGCGGCCCATGAATGCCTTCATGGTATGGTCCCGGGGCCAGCGGCGCAAGATGGCCCAGGAAAATCCCAAGATGCACAACTCGGAGATCAGCAAACGCCTAGGGGCGGAATGGAAGCTCCTGTCCGAGGCAGAGAAGCGGCCTTACATCGACGAAGCCAAACGGCTGCGCGCCCAGCACATGAAGGAGCATCCCGACTACAAGTACCGGCCACGGCGCAAGCCCAAGAACCTACTCAAGAAAGACAGGTATGTCTTCCCCTTGCCCTACCTGGGCGACACGGACCCGCTCAAGGCAGCCGGCCTGCCCGTGGGGGCTTCCGACGGCCTTCTGAGCGCGCCCGAGAAAGCCCGGGCCTTCTTGCCGCCGGCCTCGGCGCCTTACTCCCTGCTGGACCCTGCGCAATTTAGCTCCAGTGCCATCCAGAAGATGGGTGAAGTGCCCCACACGTTGGCCACCAGCGCGCTGCCCTACGCGTCCACCCTGGGCTATCAGAACGGCGCCTTCGGCAGTCTCAGCTGCCCCAGCCAGCACACGCACACGCACCCGTCCCCCACCAACCCGGGCTATGTGGTGCCCTGTAACTGTACTGCCTGGTCTGCCTCCACCCTGCAGCCCCCTGTCGCCTACATCCTCTTCCCAGGCATGACCAAGACTGGCATAGACCCTTATTCGTCAGCCCACGCTACGGCCATGTAACCCCCCAGCTTGGCCCGGACCTGAAGGGTGGCGTGGAAGCAGAGGTCTGCATTCTTTCCCTTGCACCTAGTCTGGCCTGCAGATGTCTCTGGGTCAGGCCTGCCGCTGCCCCTTGCACACCTTAGACTCTGCCTCTCTCTTCCGGGGGAAAGGGAGGGGCCGTGCTCCTGGACCCAAGGCACAGACTCGTGCCCGAAATTTCCAAACATTAAGACAGCTACACATCTGCCCCTCTCCCGACTCTCCCAAAGCAAGTCTCCGACTGTAACCCCTTTGGACAAAAAAAAGTAGGCAGTTTTGCTTTATTTACGTCCCCTTCACTCTCCTCGGATAGGCTTTGGACTCGGAACTCCCAGATCCTGGTATTATATCTAGAATATGCGTATATATATTTTTCCTTTCCCACTGAAGAAAAGAGCTGAGTCTCGGTGCTGTGCCATCAGACACAGCTAGGCACCATTTGCTCTTCCTGTGTTGGGGGGGGAGAAAGGCTTAAAAGTTTAAAACTTCAGGAAGGGGAACCTTTCTGTTTAAAAACCATGCTATGGTCGTGTTTGCTTCGATAAAGAGAAAACAAAAAGGACCCACATGGCTTTTCACTTTGTGTAACGCAGTACTCCTAGACACCTAAGTTTACTTTTAGACAGAATGTCAGGTTATGAAGTCAGGAAGTAGAAAGTGAACGAAAACTTAAAATAATAAAAACATCCTACATGGTCACAAATGTTTTGACAATGTCTTGGAAATGTACCTAGAAGGATTTTACCTCGTTCCTCTGTTCATTTGTTGAACAAAGACGTTTTGAATAAAGACAATCTGTCATTGCAAAAAGTCACCTTTGATGTGCATAAAATCAAGTTAGGAGGCTTAGGTTCAAGGAGTCTTCCTCCAAGCTGAGAGTACCTAGAGGGGCTGAAGCAGGGAAGGATGGGGTGGTCCTGCCCTGGCAGAACCTGATGGCCTGTGACCTGTAGAGGGGTCTTGAGTCTGGGATATGTCTGGATTGCTCCCTGATAACCTGAGTTTTGCCTTTAGAGTCTTGACAAAGCTATCAATCCCAGGATGCCGTGCCTTTCCCACAATCTTCATAAAGCGGGTCAAACCACTTCCAGCAGTGAATGAACTCAAACAAAGATGGGACCTCTTGGGTTCTGGGTGGGTTTGCTTTTTAAAAACTACGCTCTAAAGATTGAAATTAGCAGTCTTGGAGAGAACAAGTTGCACTATTGGAGCAGATTGCAAGGCTNTNGGTGCTTAAGTTCAGGGCATGGTATGAGACCGTGAAGACTTTTGTTTTGTTAAATGTTTGCTGTCAGGTCCCCTGAGAATCTGAGACCCAGGCTAAGTTCCTAAGTTATTTTTTTTTAAACTGATGGTTAACAACTTTTTTTTGTCCTGTTGGGGGGAAACGGGGTGGGGTGGGGGTGGAAAAAGAGAGAAAGAAGGAAATAGGAAATGTTGTCATGCCTCAGGCAGAGTTCTTAAAACAGAAATTTTAAAAAGCAACTGAGGCCCTTCTCTTTCCCCTGTGAGCGTTTGTTCGAGGGTGCCTAGGCTTTGCTGATGCTATCTAGTCAGCGCAACAGCAGAGTTTGTCAGCTAATTCGGAATGTGCTTCTCACCTCCGGTATCCCCTGAGTTTCACTCCCCAAATCCGTTTCCACTCGTTTTTCCACAGGCGATGTGCTTCCCTTCAGCCCTGGCATTGCTGTGGTGCCTGGAAGGGACCGGGCTCAATGCCGTTCTACTGCTGTAGAGGGATTTGTGAGCACCCCCGCCTCCCCACCCCCAATTCTCCAAAGGACTCGGTAGTCAGAGGTGGGAGAGAAACGTTGTCAACAGTCACCAAAGCCAAAACCCTCGGATTAGCATATTGTCCGCAAAACAATTAGAAGTGTTTGAGGTGCTATTTGGAGCCTATTCATCCGAGCCCCTTTGTCAAGGGGGGATTTTCATTATTAAAAAAAAAAAATAAGTTAGCAGTTGTCCATCTGGCTGAGCTGAATAGCAAAGTGATTCGTGTTGTATATGCTTTTCTCATTAAGAGCTCTTTTGAGACCAATGTTAGAATTAAATGGTATTACACAATTAACATACAAGGCCGCTGAATAGGACGGGACGCCTATAAATAATAGATAGATAAATAAATGAACGTTCAGGCTAAGGTAAACAAAGACGGCTGAGGGGGGTGTGAAAGAGGCCAGGCCGGCTGAGCCACGCTTACTTAGCATCACAAAACCCTCTTACAAATCCAGACAATTAGGAAGTGACGAGCCTCTGGTGGCCGTCGGGTCTAGGGACTCTGGGTGGGTAGGGAAGGCCCCTCCTCCCGCCCCCTAGGAAGCTCTGGAGGCCTAGGACGCTGGCATTGCTTCTGTTGTTTGATCTAACCCCAACTGACAGTCCTGTCAGCTTCTCTGCTCTCCTTCATAGCTCAGTGTCCCTTAACATCTCCCAAGATGAAGCTTACGGGGGTCCAGTGTCTCCCGGCAGAGCCCAGCGCAGGAGCGCCCAGGGCACCCCAGCCTAGGGAGGAACCCAGGCGCGTGGCCCCACTAAGGTGTCCAGCTGATTGTGAAGTGAGGTTAGATTTCAAAGGGGCACCAGGCGGGTTTGAGCGGCGAAGGCCTCGGGGCACAGAAGCTAAAACAAACAGCCCCCAAATCAGAAAGCAAGGTTCCATCCAGACAGCACCCAGCCTTGGAACTCGAGAGGCTCTCCCGGAAACTAAAGTGAGCTGGCACTGAGAGGAGCGTGGGGCCCACCACAGGGCCACCCAAACCAGCGCACACAGCGGGAACCAGAGTCCTAGGGCAGCTGCAGACCAGGCTCCGGACATTTCTTCCCTGGGCACTTTGCTTTCTTAGTAGACTGCCTGCCTTTCTCCGACCCGGCAGCCTAGCCTCCAGAGCCTGCGGCAGTTTCTTCGCCCGGGCCGAGGGCTGCAGAGCAGCGGTTGCAAAGGTGCGCGGCCACAACTCGCCCCAACAGCCTAAATCCTGCGTGTCACGCAGCTGACAGGGGTCCGATTACAGACTTGAAAGTCTGCCGCAGACAAAAAGGAATCCCCTGGGGAGAGGGGTGTGTGTGTGTGTGTGTGTGTGTGTGTGTGTGTGTGTGTGTGTGTGTGTGTGTAGGGGGTGGGTGGAGTGGAAGCAGTCTCAGTCAAACCTGTTTGCTCACAACTGTCTCTTTCTTTCAAGGAAAGCATTAAAGCAAACCTGTAGGGAGAGGAGCGCCCCGCCCGCCCAGAGTGCAGGACAGCCGCTTCTCCCNGCGCCACGCGCAGCGAAGAGCAGCCTGGAGTTCCCCGCCACGCACTTTGCTGGTCCGCAGAGCCCGAACTCCCGCTGCGCGCGGCGGTCCCGCACCCTGCGGGAGGAGTGTCTGCCACCTGCTCTGCGCTAGGGAAGAGTCCTTTTGCTCCTTCCCTAGCGCAGCGGGATCCTGCTTCCAGCAGAGGTGACTAGGGGAGAGTTCCTGGTCTCCCTGCAGGTGCCACTGCTGGGAACCCTTTNCCTAAACTGATCCTATCTGCGTCACGCGCAGTGCGTGCACCCACCGCTCTTCTGCTACTGTTTTCTGGGACCTGGGAGGGCTAAACCGTGTGCAGCTGGCGGGGTTGGCTAGTTCGGGTTTTAGCTAGGTTTTCATTCTTAAATTTTGGCGGCAGTCCGTCTCAGGGGTTCATTGGTCCGATTTTTGAGAGATTTGGCATGTTGTCTCACTTTAGCTTCTAGCCTCCTTCAAAAAAACTTCGGGGTTTTGCTTGTATTTTTCTCGTTTCCCTGTATTTGGGTCTTACTCCTCAAACTTTGATTCCCTTCCAGTTTCCTAGCCTTCCTACTTAAGGGTCAGTTTTTTTTTTACAGCGTCTAACTTTACAGATGGAGAAGGCCAGCTACTTGGAGTAAATCACACTGAGTTGTGAGTGACTGGCATTTGAGATTCCTTCAGGTTTGCGTTTTAAAACCACCTAACCTCCAGGAATCCTCACTGATGCAAAGAAGGATGATAATTCGGTCCAGGGAGAGCCTAGGGACTTTCACTGCATCGCTCCACCTGCCTGCGGAAGCTCTTCCTGGCCCCGCAGGTTCTCCGGAGAGACAGCGGGCTGCCAGAGCNGTGAAAATTTGGCAAGCGGTGGAGTGTCAGCTCTGCCTTGGCGGATTACCGTTCCCTTCTGCCTCTTTTCGGTTCAGGTCTTGTCACCATTGTNCAAGTGGACAATGAATTTCAAGACATTTAAATTCGCATATCGAGTAATGCACAAGATTCTTGTTAAGAATTCTCAACTCTATTTGCCGATTGGGTCATGCGTAGGAGAATGGCGAGGCCGGGATTAGAGGGTTGGGTGGGGAATGGGGGTGGTGTTTACATTTGGGTGTTTTAGTTGTGGTGCGGGAGCTTTCCACTGGGCCTCCGGGCTTGCTTGCTTGTCCTCCCCCTAGTCTCGGGTGCGCTCAGGCCGGGCAGTGAGAGTGCTGTTTGGGCCAATTTCTTCCCTGGTGGTTCCCTGATAGTGCGTCTTGACCCAGAACCAGATGCCTTGACGTTGAGCCATAGCCGAAAAATTAAGAAAATAATGAAGTTGAGACAGACAAGGGGGCGCTAGAAATCCATTTGAGAGGACAAGGAACTGGAGAATGTCAGTCGCCCCCCGGCGGACCCCCGCTGTGTGCCTGCGGGACTCCGAACCCTGCTAAGGACCCACGGAGATTCCTGGGAGCTACACTGCTAGGGTATTAAAACGCGAGTGTAGCTGCATTTGCCCTGGAAAGAGGCCTGAAGGCAAGCAAGGCTGGACCGGCCCCAGGCCCTCGGTGTAGCNAGAGGTCTTCCGTACTCAAAGGCTCCAGCCGGCTTCCGAGGCTCGGGGAGCAAGCTGTGCCCCGAAAGCGGAAAGGACCGCAAGCCCAGGGTTTCCCTGGGCCACCTTCCCAGAGTGTCCACCCCCTTCTCTCAAATCGTCGCCCCACTCCGACGTCCCCACCCTAAAGGCCCCAAACTCCCCAGATAGGTTAAGGGAAGGAGTCAAAAGCCAGGCAGGACAAGGTAACAGGAGTGCGTTAAGTTTTCTCTTTACTACGAAGTGAGGGTCTTGCGCTTCCACCGTGGCCAGTCGCGTTTTGTCAAGTTTTCAAGACCCAGTCTGGAAAAGAAGTGATGCTAGATCCCCAGCTCAATCGTGGCAAGGACGCAAGGGCACTTCAGCAAAACTGTGCCAGGCTGCAAGTGGCTAGAGATGCCACACTCGACCATAGTCCTAGGGTGACAAGGAATTCTCGATTCTTGCGCCTTGTAGGCCGCTGCGCCGCCTGCTGCCCCCTGTGGAGAGCTCACTCTTTGAGGGGGCCGCACCTCTGAACCCCGGGACTCTTGGCTCCAGTGCTGCGGTGGGAACTGAGGGAGGTGGGTGAGAGAAACGCTAAGGCCGGCTGTGCCTCTGCATAAACAGCACACCGAACCCAGTACAGCTCCCGACTTCCCACAACACAGCCCGGCCGGGGACGTGGAGGAAGGGAGAAGGGAGGGAGCGGGCAGCCTAGGCGCTCGCCGCGGGTCCCCCTTCGCTGGCACCCCCCGTGGCGCGGCGAGTCAATGGGATTTGCACACTCGAGGTGTAACAGCATTACTGCGTTAATTAGCATTTCCATTTCACGTCCAGATTGTTTACTTATCTGCGGGAAACATATGTCGGGAGAAGTTCACATTCCGGATTCTGCTCCGCTGCCCAAGGTGCAATTCCGGGGAGGCAGCGAGGGGGAGGGGAGGGCTTCAGATTTTTTATTACACCCTCTAGCCTTATCTGCCGCTGTAAATTGAGGATCCTCCATTGAGCGGCATATGGAGATTATATACTTTTTTGAATATCGTTTCCCAAAGCCTGCAGATTTTCACTTTGAAATGAAACAATCCTCCACCGCTTCCCCAGGGGCCAGGCGCATCCTGTGCTGTCCAGATCGGTCATGGGGACCCTTCCGACAGATCCTCCAGNACCCATCTGCCCAAGGCCGTGGCCAGCGCCCCGCAGAGCCCCCGTTCTCCAGACCTAAAATAATCTCCGGGGAACCCATCCACACATCGTTTGAACCCCAAGATAGCGTCCCCGTTGTTTTCCCGAGCCTCATCCGAGACTTGCGCACGTTTTGCTGCTTATNCGTTTTGGATACCCGCATAGACGCGAGCACACTTCTGCCCTCTTCCTACGCTCTAAACCCGCAGCGGGCGGGGACCGAGAGAGATGCCCACGTCTGTGCACAGCAGTTGCCCGCTGTATCTCCGGGCTCTCAGGAGCCTGGGTCTTGAGACAGCCCAGTCGGCTTCTGCTTCTTTGTTTGGAGGACCTTGGAGGTGGTGGGCCCTGTGCCCCGCGGAAATTCTGCACGGAAGGAACGGGTTTCCCCGCTCCCCATAAGCCGGGGCGGACCCTAGGAGCGTGGACCGGATCCCATCTTTTATCTCTTCTGAGAATCCTTTCAGCCTGAGATCAGAGAGGGAGGGAAAGAAAAAAAGAGAGAGAGAGAGAATCATTGCTCTTTTTTTTTTTAATTTAATATACCAAGCCACCCGTTAAGGTCATTTATATGCTTAATTTAGTGATAAAAGTCGGTAAGCAGAATCACAGGAATTGCCCCTTTTGACCACATTTTCCTACAGTAATTGGAAAACTACTCAAGTATATGTTTGCTTTTTCCTCGAATTCGCTGCTTTGTCTGGAACGCGGTTCTAATTGCCATACTTTTGTTATGTAGTTTGTTTGCTCTTTAAGAGATCATAAGGAAGAAATGTGTGTCCTGCGCCATTCCTTCATCTTGTCTGGGTTTCAGCTTGCAGAATCACACACATCACACGCCCTAGGTAGATACCCACCTTCAAAAACCAAAAGTCCGAAATTTCTTCAAATGCCCATTTTTTTCTGATCCCAAATGTCCCGTGGGAAACAAACTGCAATGTTCTATCAGAACAAAGAAATGGACCAGAACCATACAATTAAGGCAGAAAAGCAGGAAAATGGGACATAAACAGACTCTGTCCCATCAAGTATTGTTTTGGAATTTCTATTTTTTTTTTCAAGACCTCTAAGAAAATTGTAAGGTGTCACCTCTATCTTCCGGGTCTATCTGTAATTGAATCTAGGTCACTATTCTAAAGCAAGGAAAGCCTGCTTCCCACTTTCCTACATCAGGCTGAAATTTGGGGGAGGGACAAGGGTCTTGCAATTTCATTTAAAATGTAATGGTGGATGAGCTGATAAGCAAATAGGGAAAGGAGTCTGCTAAAAGAAAAAAAGGCATGGTTTTAATATGCTCCAGATGGGGGCAAAATGATTTACATGAGAGTTTATTTCCTCTTTGCTGATATGAAAGAATTACAGATACAAAACCCACTGATCTATAGAATAAAAAAAGAAAAGAAATGTTATTTTTCTGTAAAGGTGTCAGTTCATTTATATTCATTTAACCATCCATCCATCAATTCACTTTCTCACTCCTTGCACATTCTCTCTGGCTCTGTTAAACCTTCCCCTACCAATACACTTTGCTAGAATATACAATGAAGTTTTCTTTCTTTAAAATAATATTAGAATGCNGTGAAGTAGGTAAACACAGGAAAGGAGAGAAAGTGCTGCTGCTGTTGAATATTCCTGGTAATTTAACATTATGTTTCTATGACAAAAATGTTAACCATGGTCACATATCATTATTATGCCAGTTTGAGTACAAGCAGCTTGCCTGTGGTTACGGCCGTATGCAGAGGATATGTAATTATTTTCCACAAAATATACATGCAATAGAAATATATTTATCATGTGAAAATCTTCCTGTAATAGGGAAAATTTAGCAAAACCTTAATCCTTCTGTACAGACACATAGTAGGTCAATAACACACTGAATAATTAAAATAACTCTCTATATTAGTATGAACAAGTTTACAGTTCCTGAGGGGTTTGTTTAGATAAAAAGTATAAGTAGCATCAATTTGTATGTGTGTTCAAGTTGTCATGACCACCTAAGTGCATACTAAAATCTGTGTTTATTTAAAAAGAAATTATAGTTGTCATCTGGGGACCACCCAAGGGATGGAGATTAGATAAGATAGGTTTTCCTCTTTTGAAATAAAAATAAAAAGTCACACCCAGCATGAATTTCCCTATGATCTCCCCAAACAATGGAGTCATGTATTACTCCCTGCTTTGGTGGTATCCAAATAAAAGACTGGTGGTCTCCAGATCCTGAGCAAGGACAAGACAATGCCAGCACCTAGTGACGGTTTTCACTAGTAAATTGCTTGACAGTAGATTGTTTGCCAATTCTCATGGGTGACTTTTTTTTTCCAAACTGAAGACTAATCCTTTCATCCCTTTTTCTTTCTTATTCCATCCTTCCTCTACCCTTGCTTATTTTTCCTTCATAAACTCTGAACACTGTTGGTCAATCAGATCATTCCAACGTAGGTCTTCATAATGCCTCAGCCTCACTCTTTGCTGTGCTTGTTTCTTTCTGGTTCTGCCCCCTTGGGTTGGGGTAATGTGTTTTCTCACCAACTTAATTTTCAATAAAGCAAAAGAAGTAATGGTTATCACCAAAGTCGGAGGGCTTTGTGTTTAGTGTTGCCTCAAACCCTACAGTCCCATTTGTAATAACTGCTTTTAATCAAATTCAGCTGGATGAGCAGACACCTTGAAGACACTGTAGAATTGCTACTTACTATTGATTTTACTTCTTGGGCTCTTAAATATTTGGGAAAATTATGCCTAATAAGAAGTAGCCACATGCCCTGAAATATCTTTTGAGACTAAATTAACAAGAATTGAGCTGACTACCTGAAGTTGTGACATCTACTGAAGGGGTCAACTGGGAGCTGAACTTCTTTCTCCTTAAATACAGTTTTGGTGTACAGAAAGTTACATGTTTTGGTAAGTACATCATGCTGGGAACTAATGTGACTGGAAACTTGCTGTAACTACAGATGACACCCTTTCTACTGCTGAGAAGATCCAGGTGACACCTAAGGTTCAGTTCATCTTATCACCACAGGCTTGGTGAAACACAGAGTCAAACAACTACAACAGTGTTCATGGCCAACCTGCTCAATATGGAGGCTTAGGACTTGATGGAGGTCTATCTGCACCAAAATGAAAGGCTTTAGCTTCTTACAGATGGTCAGAGATGCCCAGACAATCCTCAAAAAAATGTTTTACAATAAACAGATGAAATGAATGATATGGAGGTGGGTTTGGATATTTCATTTCATGGAGGGAAATTTTAGTGGCAAAATAGAACCCAAGCCTTGTACCTAGGTCCCTGTGCAATGGTACCATCCTTCTAATAGGTAGCACCTTCTAGGGCTCTTGGCTGGCCAAGAACCTCCACATTTCAGAGGAGTTCTTTTGCCCTTTCATGTCAACCTCTACAGAGCATTCTACAGGGACATTTTCTTCTTGTTCTCTCTCTCTCTCTCTCTCTCTCTCTCTCTCTCTCTCTCTCTCTCTCTCTCTCTCTCTCTCTCTCTGTGTGTGTGTGTGTGTGTGTGTATGTAACCAGAAGTTAGATTATCTCCACTATTCTCTAGTGTACAATATGATGGACATCTGAAGACTCACACCCATTGAAAGAAGGCATCCTCACTGAGACAACTTGAATGAAAACAGGTAAATTTCATTTGTAATAAACTATTGCTGCAATGAAAATTCCTATTATGGTTTTGGCCTTTTGAAAGTGCTCAAAAGTAAGATAAACTCAGAAAGAACAAGAAGTTCTTAAAATGGAGAACACAAGGAATATATATCAATTTCTGTCTTCTGGTAACCCTTGAGTTTCAAGCAGATGTGAAAATAGATTCCTGTAGTTACTTGGGGGTTGGGGGGAAGCAATTGAAAAGACTTTCATTCATGAAAGCATTTTCACACACCTGTTGTCTGAATTCCTAACTTTCCTGAATGACTGATACACACCTCTACATAGAATTCAGATTAATAGTCTACATCACTNTTAATAGAATAAAGTGGGAAAGGGGTGACGAAAGACGAAAGACGTGGCATGTCACTACCAATTAAACACACACACACACACACACACACACACACACACACACACAAATCCTAAAAATTAATGAGCCATCAGTCCCCTACTAATGGCATCCGAGTCACTTACTCTTTCCCCTGAGAAGAGAGATCAGTAGTGAAATCCCTGAGAGCAACCCAGAAACTTAAAAACAGTGACCTAGGACATGTTTTTAGAATGGCCCAGAAGACTCCAGAAGCCCAAGAAAAGTGTCACCTAGCCTAGAAGCTGAAGGCTAAGTACCAAATCTCAGCCCATCTGTTTACTGAAATTCCTGGCTTAGATGGAGGGGAAAGGGCACGAAAGTTCTGTTACCCCAGGAACATTGACTCTGCCTGAATAAGTAGGCAAAATAGTCCATTGGCTGCAAAGAGGTAATAGTTTGATCTTTTTGGAAACAGTGACTGAGGAAAAAGCTAACACTAGCGAGTTTCACACAGCTAGTTAATTACTTAAGGTTACCTTTTCTTTTATTAAAACGTGTCTTAGGAATATGTTTTAATTGAGTGTATTGCTTTCCAGGACTCTGAAGATTTTTCTCNTTTCCTGGGGAGATGGAATCTGTTTGCAGGGAGAGAGACCCACATGGTTGGTTAGCTGGATATTTGCTAAGCATTCTAGGCAAAGTAGTTTGCTGAGTGCTATAAAGGCTCCATCTTGTTCAATTCTCCCCCAAAGCACCATGAGGTAGGTACTGATGCTGTCTTTATTTTACATAGAAAGGACCTGAAGCTGACAGGCACTAAATGACTCACCTAAGAGCTCATGTCCCTCAAAGTGGAAGTTGTCTGTCCCCAGCTCACTGACCATTCCCTACTATCAACCCAAGGCCTCCCTGGATGTAGACAAAGGAGAAAGCAGAGAGTGCATGGGACTCACAAGTGAGGAAGGGGTGAGGAAAGGGAGAAAATGTAGAGCCTTGGGATATGGCNGAGGACTAGGAATGCCTAGTCACAAGCTGCTGAGCAGAATACGTGAAAGCTTAACCATTCAGCACCCCCATCACTGAGCCCTCTTACTGCTTGGGTCNACATTGCTTCATATAGCCACAGATACCACAGGCAGCTTCTAAGCCTGAAGACACAGTGAGAGGACAGGATATCCAGATTTGGAAGTGTACAGCCACAGATTTCTACAGAGCCAACCAAAGACCCTAACATCTCCCAGGCCCAGTTCCCAATGCTCACTTCAGAGAAGGGGGGCTGCCTTTGTCATGCAGCTTAAGCAAGTAAAGGTGTAATGTCAAGAAGGCAAGAAGGAATACTCCCAGGTGTCCTGTTTGTCATTTTCCTGCCTTTAGTCAGATTTTGTAAACCTAACCATCCCCTTGAATCTCAGGCAGACTCTTTAAATCTGCCCAGCCACTGTATGTTCGCCTTTGGATGAGGACAGTGTTCTTGCTCGCTTTTTCTGCCCTGAGCTCTTCCTTATCAACCATAGAGAGCCCACGGAGTCCGCACTTCCTGGCCTGTAACAATTTACATGTGTTCCCCCTTTCTGAAAGGATCAAAGCTTACTATCAATAAAAGGTAGTTGAGGACACACACTATTTCTGTTTAAGGCGATAGCAGGACATCCAAGAGCCCCTCAGTTGCTCTGGGCACAACTTTTGCAGAATCAGTTGGAAACATTTTGTCTACTTCTTCTAGTTTCAGACTCACACCTTGCTTGGAATACAGATGATTCCTAACATGAAAAATGCATGTCTGAATTCTGGGGGTAGGGGGTGGGGGTTGAGTCCACAGAGAACAGGGGTTCCAAGACCTGTGAGCAAGATTTGATAATTTTGTAACAATTGTAAAGGGGATTTGATGCATTCTTGACTGCACTAACATTTTTATTTGTGAACTACAATTGATGACACGACCTCTCGTGCCAGCTGCTGTGTTCAGCCTAAGGACTACAGGGAAGTAGAAGGCTATGTTGGGCAAGTTTCCCACTGCCATTGGCAAGAAGCCCTGGTGGAGGTCGGGAATGCAGAGAGGGGTGCCCAGTACAGCCATGGAAGAAATGATGGAGTCCTGGTCCTGGCCCTCAGGGCTGGCCAAGTTTCCTGCTGCGGTATTATTTACATAGACCTTCCTTTATGTTGACTAGTTTTCTTTTTTTACTTTGGCCTACTCCTAAGCTTTGTGTGATGGATTTCTTAAATAATATTCCTTGAAAAATTAAAATGCCCCATCTAANAGGCATGATTATCAATTATCTCAAATAATAGAGGCAATCACTAATCCAAGTCCTCACTTGACCACTTAGAAAAACGAGGGAAGATAAGAGCAGTCAGTACAAAATCACAAAGCTTGGCAATAAGGAAAGCTGGCTAGTGCCTATGTCCTCTAAGTGTTTGGGCAGNATTCTTTCCTTCTGTGATTTTACACTGTGCAAGCTTTAACACATTTCCAAAGGAACAGGTGTGGGAAAGAGTAGACGCTGTAGGAGACTATATGGGGGAAACAGCCTGAGAGTCAGGAGCTGCCCACCACGTGAAAAGGTAAGATGGACAGGANACCTTTATCAGGAAGAAGGGAAAGGCCACTGTCCACAAGCAGTTCTGTTGTGGGCGGGTCTCCAGTGCCCAGGAATGCCATCTTCTCAGTCAGGTGCCTTCAAGCACCGCCCATAGCCCCAGCTGCCAGGCTGACTGTGGATACTTGTTTTGATTTGAGAGGTGTCGTGGCTTTCAGAAGCTGAAAGACTTTTAAGGTTGGTGGTTGTTTCTGAACCACATCTCCTGGCAACTGTGTCTCCAAGGGTGCACATTTCAAACAGCCTCTGGTGGAAGAAGGAACAAGGGCCACTGGAACAAGTGGAAAAGACAGAAGGGACATTCTACAAATTGGGTCCTTGGTTTCAGTCTGGTGATGGCTTCATTTGTTTAAGACCTAGCTGATTCTCAAAACTCGTGTTTTTAACTTTAGGCAAATTTTTCACCAAGAACTGCTATGTAGCTCTAAGCTTCTGAATGGGGGTGCACAGTGGGTATGAATGTGACACCCTCAAGGCTAACCTGTGACACCCTCAGGGTTAGCCTGTGACACCCTCAGGGTTAGCCTGCTCTCCTGTTAACCCTGCCTCCTCACAACACAGCTGCCTCATCTCCAGATGTGCTAAGTAGTTTATGTCAAACTGACACAAGCTAGGATCCCCTGGGAAGAGGGAACCTCAGTTGAGAAAATCTCTCCATCAGATTGGCATAGGCATATCTGTGGAGGCCTTTCCTGATTAATGATTGATTTTGGAAGGCTCAGCCCCCTGTGGGTGGTGGTACCCCCGGACAGGTGGTCCTGGGTTCTATAAGAAAGCAGACTGAACAAGCCATGAGGAACAAGTCAGGAAGCAACACTCCTCCATAGCCTCTGCTTCAGTTCCTGCCTCCAGGTTCCTGCACTGACTTCCCTTCATGATGGACTGTAACCTGTAAGGTGAAACAAGTCTTTTCCTCTCTGGGTTGCTTTTGGTCATGGTGTTTATCATAGCCATAGAAAGCAAATGAAGACAGTAGATGTTTGTTTTTCAGGAGACCATGAACTCTGAGATGCTGAATGGCTTGCCNACAGCCACAAAGCCAGTTCGAAGAGANTGGAAACCCAGGTCTTTCCCATTTTAGGTTGGGGTTTTGCTACTACATGTCGCCCCTATAAATTTGAATCTGTTGCCTTTCTTTCTTTATGTCACATGCAATGTCTCCAGACCCCAGAGTCCTTTCTTCAGCCTTACCTTTACAGCAGTAACTAACTCCCTGGGACCCTACCATAACTAACTCCCTGGGACCCTACCGCTTTGCATTGTTTTCATATTTCTAAGTCTTTTGAAAGAGCAAATACGCATTTTGGCTAATTTTGAGTGTTTACAGTCAGACCCTCGACAACTGAGTCCTAGAGCTGTGACAGCTCCAGCTCATTGTTTAACTTCTCTGTGCGTTACTTTTCTCACCTGCACAGTGGAAATAGAATGAGCCCCCCTTGCTTCAGCGCAGCCCTGAGGGCCTCACAGGGTCGTTTTGAGGCTTAAAAGATATGATGACTAGAAAATGCCATACCACACAATTAGTGTTAGCTAGTCTTGAATGTAGTATCTACTTTCTGTCACTCTTTGTTTTTGTTTGTTGTTGTTTTGTAACAGCCCTGGTTATCCTGGAACTCACTATGTAGACTAGGTTGGCCTCAAACTCACAGAGGTCTGCCTGCCTCTGCCTCCCAAGTACAGGGACTAAAGGTGTGTGCCACCACTCCTGGCTTTCCTTTCCCTCTTTTGAAATGCCCTTTTGAAATCATGACTGACTTTCTCATATATTATAGTAAATGAGAATATTACCTCAGAGCCTGTTCTATCTACCTCTTCAAAGTGACATCAAAATTTTAAAAATAAAAATTTTTATTTTTAGATCAGCTGCTCTTCTCCCATCTTCCTGTGGCTTCAGTTTGCCCATCATTTCACAGGCTCTGCTCTGTGTTCTCTTCTCCCCTCCTCCCTCCCCTCGCCTTCCCTCCCCTCTCCTCCCCTCTCCTCCCTTCTCCTCTCCTCCCCTCCCCTTCCCTTCTCTCTTCTCTTTTCCTTTCCTTTCTTCCTT
>LZPO01097152.1:315220-329659 GCA_001675575.1 Neotoma lepida | reverse complement strand
TATACATAAATAAATAAATCTTTTTAAAAAATAAGAAAAATAAATTCTCAAAGGGAACATGAAACCTTTTCCTAAGGATGATTTTAGTTCTGTAAAAGACACTTCAAACTTTTGGCCTCCACAGCAGTAAGAGAATACATTTCTGTGATTTAACCCACTGGTGAAGGTGGGACGCTGTTACTGTTATAATTCGAATACAGAGTCCATAATTGCATCCTTCACTGTAGAGACACTAACCTGCTTGGGTTCTTCTGTCCTCTGCTTTCTGCTCTGATTCAGACTAGNGAGAAAATGTTGAAGTTCTGCTCTGATACAGCAGGGCACAGGCTAGGGAGAAAATGTTTATCTGGGCTTCTCTGGAAGTGTGGATTTGTTTACTTCTGTACTGTACTGAAGCTAGTTTGAATCAGCTTNCACTCATCAATGACATCCTTGGTGACACTTTCAAATTATCCACACTAGGATGTTTGACACCAAGGAAATCAAATGTGCAAACCATCCCCTCCTCTGCCACCTCCCAGTGACTTGTTAAATATCTACCAACAACCTACTGAGTAAACTCAGTGGATAGAGAAAGAGATGATGATACTTTGAAGGGCAATTATTAAAATCTTAAACCATAAAATTCAATT
This sequence comes from Neotoma lepida, assembly GCA_001675575.1. NCBI lineage: Eukaryota > Metazoa > Chordata > Mammalia > Rodentia > Cricetidae > Neotoma > Neotoma lepida. The sequence goes on along the minus strand of LZPO01097152.1, from coordinate 329,027 downwards.
GGGCTGATAAATTCTCACAATGTGGGAAGTAATGGACTGGATGGCTCAATACAGTTAAAACCAGTGTCATGAGAGCAGAGAAAAAGCCACAGGCTGCTTACAATCAAAACAGAAATAGAAATTATCATGTGGCTTAAAAATTTAGNTCTGTCAAAGATAATTATATTTTTAAAAATGTATGTGCCTAATTTGATAAAATTTTCAGTAAGAAGACAAAGCNAACNATGGTAGTAATGTCTGAGGCAAATTTGACCTATCTCTGGCCTCTGACACTCGACTTTTGAAGGATTCTAAGAGATCAACGTTGACTCCTTTCAGTGTTGGGCCAGACTTCACAGACTGAGGGGAGAGGATGGTAGACTTTATAAAATGGCTTGATTTCAAACAGATGAAGGATATTTGAGGAAGATGTTGGATGTCAGGGGCTGTTTCTGCTTTGTTTCATCACATGTTTGTTAAGAAGCTGTGGCTCTAATTCTACATCTAATTCTAAAGATAATAATAGCTACTCCTCTTGTAAATATATAAGGTATGCATGTTTATCTAATTATCCTTGGGAGGTCTAAAATTTCAGCCTTTCATATAAGGCATCTGTTTGTTATTCCTGGTTTCCCTTCCCTTTTGGCATACAGGTCANGAGCATAAGTCAAGAAAGNATAGTGTTGCAAGCATTATCTGACTTAAAAAGTAAGAACATTTCTTAGGAAGAGGGTCTACGGATTAGGGAGTGGGGTTAGGGGACAGTTAGAGAAGAGTTGGCCAACACCTGCTCCAGAAGGGGCTTCTACTGAAGATGCCTGGAATTGCCTTGATAGGGAAAACACAGTTCCCATTTCAAACCAGTGATTTGCACAGTGACTTTCTGCAACAACCAGTATCCAAATGTGGAGCTGCTTATATAAAGGATCACGTGATGCTGGCCCGTTCTGGAGATGGAACTTTCAGATATCAGAGGGGACCAATCCACCTTCCTTCCCCTGGAGAAGAAGCCACAGAAATGGAAACTCTCCATGTATCCATTAAACCTAATGCTCCTGTAGTTTCCCAGGCCTTTCCTGGAAGTTCCTCTTCCTACATGTGGCCCATGATGATTTTGACCACAAGGAATGTAAGAAGAGGATAGCAAAGTGAAAGCCAAGGCTGGAGGGGGTCAGGTGGTTCCTGGAGGCTCGAGTCTATCTGATAAGTAAGGTAACTTTGTGGCTNTTGATTCCACCCAAAGCGGAAGTGGAAAGAGCCGCAGTCCTCACTGGCTGTGTCACTAGGCTGCAATCTGACTATGGGTAGTTCATTCAGTGATGCTGGGCCTCATTCTCTTTATCTTTCACAAGAGATGGATTCAATTATGTCTAAGATCGCTCCCTGCCAGATGTAAAATGCCAGGGTGTGAACATCTTGACAGATGTAAGCAAATCAGGAAGACCTTTGCACAAGGTGAACCCCAACATCTTAAGTCANAGACTCTGGGCTCAGTGGTAATACGNAAGTTCCATTCCAGTGTGTGGAAGAGAGCACAGCTTCATTATTTCCCTTCTTAGGAGTATTTAATTAACTGTTCTAGGAAAAGAACTCAAGAGAGCTGATACCTATCACACTACAAACCATATGACATTAAGTCACATGTAAAACAGAGCCACTGTTTTCACAGTAAGTCTAAAAACCACACAACTGGTATGGTAGTGACGTTTACTTACANCTGCATAAAGATAGATTATAATAATACCAGTGTGTGATTTGGTTTTTAAAAGATAAGAGAACAGTGTTATTGAGAGAAGTCTGAAGAAAAAAGCTAACTCCTAAGATTAAGAATTTGTAAAGAGGAATGAATTGTGTGTGTGTAGCATTTAGTCATAATTTTAAGTAACCCTCTTGTCTGTTAATATCATAGTCATGTTTCTTAAACAAAAATATTGTAGTATTGAAAAAAATTAGATCTGTCTTAAAGCAATCTAGAAAGGCAAAAGACTGATAAAAATGGAATTTAGGTGTAGTTACCTCTAGAAATCTGTGGAGGGAGATACGGGGCTCCTAAGAAACTGATAGTGGTATTTCTTAGCTATAGTGGGCATGTGGGTGTTTATTTTATTATAATCTTTTTAATAGCANCTATGCTTTAATCTCCTGTGTGCCTCAGTTTCATAGTCCAAAAGTTGTCACTCACNGACTCTAAGCTGACATATTGACTCTGGTGCTTTGTAAGGATGCGTGCCAAGAAATGGTTAAGAGTTTTGGCTTTAGAGTCAGAATCTAGGCCCAAACCCAGGTCTTCCAATATTAGTCACATGGTGTTGGATAACACAAACTAGCTGTGTTTTCACCGATGCTTACTGAGCACTTGCTGTGTTGCACACAGCAGCCTGGGAAGGAAACAATGTGGGAGACAAGCAGGCCACGATCACAGGTTTNGTTTGCTGTTGTCATGCAGCTTTGGCTTCTGTGAACCTCAGTGCTACTAAGGACATGACATTTGTGAAGATTAAATGAGCTAATTATGTAGCAATTAGCACAGGGTATGGTGCTTGGTAAATGCTCTGTCAGTGGCAGTTACTTTATAATTAACACATCTGAGAAGTAAGATGATTCTTTGTAATATGGCAAACCTGGGAAATGAGATGTTCCATGTAATTGAATTTTTCTAGAATCAAATTACTCATTGTCTAGGGTTTTTAGAAACTGTGATTTAATGTACAGATAATTATTAAGTACGTAAGCCTTGAATAAGTAGGTTACTTATGTAACTATGTACTTGTGTCATCACCACCCCAATCAAGACATAGGTCATTTTAGAACCCTACAGAAATGTCTAGAATATTTTGACTTTTTTATTGCCAGATTTCTGGGAAATTTGATGTGCTGTCTTGTCTTAATGGATCTTGTCAACAGGTGATCCTACTTTCTGTCATCTCCCTTCTTCTGTTTTCTCTGATGTTGCTGGATCCTAATGGCTCCCTCAGGGAAAGGGAGGGAAGCGCAGTATCAGTGGCACAGACACCAGGAGTCAGTTGAAGGCAAACAGCAGACTNGTTTATTCAATAATGGGGAAGGCCTTATATACCCTTCTCCTAGCACCCAAGCTGTGTCCCAATCTGNGTGGTCATCCCTCATTGGCTGGGCACAATCAGAAACTCTGACAGTGCCTATTGTTAGGCACCTTAGGCAGACTCCAGATTGACTCATAAGGAAGTACATGTGCATGCCTTAGCAACCTGTTTGAGCCAATTTCCTCGATCCTATGGGCCTGTCCTACTACATTCCTCCTGTATCTTTATTAGATACACAAACAGAACAGGAGCTACTCTTAAAAAACAACTCATTTTTTTGCATTGATATCTTTATTATGGCATAATGTAGTACTTTATACAGTAACTCATTTGAATGTAGAAACATTTTATGTACAACTGAAGGAGAAATAATATACAGATAGCTTGAACATAAAAAGAGGTTATAATTCAAAAGTCCAGAGTTANTTGAAACTGGAAAATATTTTCTCTGTAGAGAATANTAAAAATGATAACATTTCCCAATAAGCCCTTTTAAGCCAAATAATAGCTGAATTATATATATAAATATTGGTTAGATTCTGGGATACAGAAGAAACATATTTTCATCTGTACAGAGAGCTATGTTTTACTTAAGTTGTGTAAGTGAGATTCCTATTCATCTTCCCCCTTACTGTTTGATTTATGGCAGACATTTTTCTATAGGCTAATCCATAATCTAAAAAGATTTTAGCCTCCCCTCCTGAAAGTACAGCCAGCAAATCCTTTCATCAGCTTGATACAGTACAACTTCTTATCCTAATAGTGAAATGTTTCACTAAAGCATGCCCAGTGATTGGGCAAAACCAAAACTTATTATAAGCCACAGTCATCCTAGGGTCCTCCCTGCTAGGTAGCCTCCCTGGAGCTGTGAGTTGCAGTCTAATTGTCCTTCAATTTATATCTAGTATCCACTTATGAGTGAGTACATACCATGTTTGTCCTTCTGAATCTGGGTTACCTCACACAGGATGATATTTTCTAGATCCATCCATTTGCCTGCAAATTTCATGACGTCATTGTTTTCCTCTGCTGAGTAGTAGTCCATTGTGTATATATACCACATTTTCTTAATCCATTCTTCAGTTGACGGGCATCTAGGTTGTTTCCAGGTTCTGGCTATTACAAATAATGCTGCTATGAACATAGTTGAGCATGTATATTTGTGGTATAATTGAGCATTCCTTGGGTATAAAGCCAAGAGTGGTATAGCTGGGTCTTGGGGTAGATCGATTTCCAATTTTTTGAGAAACTGTCATACTGATTTTCACAGTGATTGTACAAGTTTGTACTCCCACCAACAGTGGAGGAGTATTCCCCTTGCTCTGCATCCTCTCTAACATAGACTGTCATCAGTGTTTTTGATCATAGTCATTCTGACAGGTGTAAGGTGGTATCTCAGAGTCGTTTTGATTTGCATTTCTCTGATGACTAAGGATGTTGAGCATTTCCTTAAATGTCTTTCAGCCATTTGAGATTCTTCTTTTGAGAATTCTGTGTTTAGCTCTGTAGCCCATTTTTTAATTGGATTGTTCAGTATTTTGATGTCTAGTTTCTTGAGTTCTTTATATATTTTGGAGATCAACCCTTTGTCAGATGTGGAGTTGATGAAGATCTTTTCCCATTCTGTAGGCTGTCGTTTTGTCTTATTGACTGTGTCCTTTGCCCTACAAAAGCTTCTCAGTTTCAAGATGTCCTATTTATTAATTGTTGCTCTCAGTGTCTATGCTATTGGTGTTATATTTAGGAAGCGGTCTCCTGTGCCAATGCGTTCAAGAGTCCTTCCTACTTTCCCTTCTATCAAGTTCACAGCTCATTATTTTTTATTGTGTGTGCACCTGATACATGTGTGTGGAAGCATGTACTATGGCATGTATACTGAGATTAGAGCAAAACTTTGTGGAGTCTGTTTTCTCNTACCACCTTTTCATGAATTCCAGGGATTGAACTCAGGTCTCCAGACCTGTGTGACAAGCACCTGTACCCACTGAGCCATCTCACCAGTCCATTTTTGATTGATCTTACCATTATTTTTCTAGCTAACACCAGACCTTTTTCTCTAAGGTCTATTTTCTTAATCCTTGTATTTTTAATTTGTTGTAGAGTCATATGTAAGTTGTAGATATCTACATGCTTGAAAAACACAGCTATAGCCTCACTGATTTTCAGCAAGGCTGTCAGAAACACACATTGAGGGGGGAAAGACAACCGCTTCAACAAATACTGCTGGAAAAACTGGCTAGATCACTGTAGAAGAATAAAATTCAATCCATATCTCTCACTCTGCACAAAAATCAATTCACAATGACTCAAAGACCAAAAAGTAAGACCTGAAACTTTGAAACCCACAGAGGAAAACAGATAAAACACTTCAAGATCTAGGAATAGGCAAAGACTTTCTGGGGGAGGGGACAAGAGTATAGGATATAATATAAGAACTGACAAATACAATTAATTACATGTAATCAAAAGCTTCTACAAGCAAAGGTAACCATCAAAAGAGAGAGAAGGCTAACACAGTGGGGTAAAACTGCCAACCACACATTAGATAGGGGATTAACAGCTAGAATACATAAAGAACTAAAAAACTTGAACACCCAAAACAAATTATACAATCAATAAATGAGCCAATTACTTCCAAAGTAGAGATAGAAATGACTGAGCCAGGAGCCCNCAGTCACTGGAGCCCAAGCTCTGGCTGTTGCACAAGCTGCAGACTGCCCAAAGTGAGTGTGTGACTTTTTGGATGCCTGCAAAAGGAGGCTAGGACCAGCTTTTGGAGTAGGTGAAGTGGAAGACCTCCTGGAGGCTAGAGAATGGAAGTTAAATAATCTCCCGTGGCATCAGCGACCCCTGGAGGCACAGGCCCCACCTGCACCGATTGGAGAAAGAGATGGGTAGACCGCAGTGTAAGAATACATTCAACAACATAAAGGGCAATATGGCACCTCAGAACCTAGTGGCTCTACAACAGCAAGACTTGAACATCCCATTGCAAATGAAGTAGAAGAAAACAACCTTAAAAATAACTTTATGAAGATGATGGAGGCCTTTAAAGAGGAAATGAAAAATTCCCTTAAAGAAATGGAGGAAAAAACAAACAAAATATTGGAAGAAATCAATAAACCCCCTAAAGAAAGCCAAGAAAAAAACATCAAACAGGTGAAGGAAACAGTTCAAGATTTGAAAATTAAAATAGAGGAAATAAAGAGTTATAAATGACCAATAAACATTTGGNAAAAATCTAACATTCTTAGCTATCAGGAAAATGAAAGGCAAAATTCATTTCAGATTCCATCTTAGCATAGTCAGAATGTCTGTCATCANGAAATCAAATGATGGCTCAGTGGTTAAGAGCACTGGCTGCTCTTCCAGAGGACCCAGGTTTGATTCACAGCACCCACATGGCAGCTCACAACCACTTGTAATCCCAGGGTTCCAACACCCTCTTCTGGCCTCTGCAGGCACCAGGTACACATGGAATACAGAGATCCATACACATAGAATTTTAAGGAGACATCCAATGACAACATAATGCTAGTGAGAATGTGAGGAAGGAAGCAAGCTTATTTGTGGTTGATGGGAAGATAGGTCAGTTCAGCCTCTTTGAAAGTCAGCATGGAGGTCTCAAAAACAAACAAAACAAACAAACAAACAAACAAAAATCTGAGAGTAGAACTACCATATATTCCAGCTATGCCATTTCTGGCTCAACTCTCCGCTACCCACTGTAGCTAAGAAACAGAACCAGCCTAGAAGCTCATCGGCAGATGAACAGGTGAAGAAAATGTGGTACCTATTCATGATGGTGTTGTATTTATTCATGAAGAAAAATAAAATCTCAACATTTACAGGAAAATGGATGCACTGAAGCTCATTACTCTAAATGAAGTAAGAGTCTCNTNTGTAGACTCTAGACTTAAGTGAGTGTGCTTGTGTAGGGGTGCGGGAGGAAGTCACATTAAGGGAGGAAGGACGGAGAGAAAAGAAGAAAGTAATGGAACNCTGTGAAATGAATGCACCATAGGGGAGGAGACTATGTGGGGGAAGCAGGCCGTAGCAAGAGGCTGGGTGGGATGAGANAGGGCAATGGGGGAGGAGACGAAGATGGACAGAATAAAACGGNGGGTATGTATGAAAAAGGCAGGATGAACCCATTGCTTTATATGCTAACTTAAAAAAAATTAAACTGCTTGCTAAAGAACAATCATGTTGTTGAAGCTCAGTGAAACCCAGTGACACAACTTNCAGTGTCAAGAGCCTAGGATAGCTGCTTGGGAAATGGAGGTGGATTTTGTGTGTTATTTTTAGTGGGTTTTATTGCTCGCTCACTCTCTCCCATNAGAAGTTCTGCATACTTTGATTCTGAAATACCNTGTCCTTAAGCATTGGCCCGTTTATCCTTGGAAAGCTAATGGTAATTAGATTTCTTCTTAGGCATGAGAACTGAAGTGCAGTGCAGAAGAGAAGAGCTGGCCTCACAGGAAAGCAGCATTCCTACCAGCACCACCCCTCAACTGAAGACAATCATTTCCCTACTGTGAACTGAGGTCCAGTGGAGATGTTCCAACTGGCTACTCACTTCCTTCTTCAAGGTCATGGATCTTTCCAGACTTTGGGTCCCTTTAGGAACTGAGTTTCTAAGAAGGAATGAATGCCCTGTGTGTGTTGCCTAAATTCACGAGTGAGGACCAACTGCTCTTAGGTAACCCCTGAGATACTCTGTGGAAACTTAGCCCAGAAGTGCATTTGATACTTAAACAGAAAATGAAAGAATAAAAGATTGTTCAGACTAGACCTGGATGGAAATGTATGGGTCACTCCCTCATTCATTCATTCATTCATTCATTCATTCATTTGTTGGTTCACTTACAGCTTGCTATATGGGGTACACTATGCCCAGAGCACCTCTTAACTGCCAGGAACACCTGGACCACCCCTTCTTGCCGCCTCTAGATGGATGTGCTGTCAAGGCTTGGATCCATTTCTTCTCTTTTGAAGGCCCATCATCCCTGCACACTATGGACCCAGTTTAATCTTGGCTTAAAAATAAGCTCATTTCTCTCCCCATTTATGGAGGGGATTCTCCACAGGGGAGAGGTGGTGTTGCTGGGTGGGCTGAGGAAGAGAGACTGCCTGAGATGGCTTTTCTCCCCTCTGCAGACTCTGAGAGTCCCACTTGGACTCCAGAGTCCCATTGAGAGCATGACANCAANGTTGATGTGCAATTCTAATGCTGGTTTTAGCCGTCTAAGTGCTTTTTAATGCATAGCATTACAGCAAGTGGGCTCTATTCTCTCAGCCTCTGAATAGCTGTCTGGAGGGGCGTAATTCCCAGCTCGGCCTCCAAGCACAGTTATTTACAAGCTCCGTTACACGTTCATGTCGAGTGTGGTGAAAGCCAGGATGGAGATGGGTTGAGTTTAAAGCCATTTAGCAAGTCTTTATGCCCTGCATAATCACTCTGATGCCTCAGCTGCCCCCACCTGAGCTTCTGTTCATGTATGTTAAAGCAAGCCTGGAAATTTGGGGAGACTAGCTGCAGAGGAAATATTTCTTCTTTCTCCCCATCTTGCTCTGAAATTGCCCCACTGGCCTCCTAGCTGTGCCTTGCAACTCTACTCAAGATTCCCAGCCCCAATCTGCACCCTGAGGCTATTTACCATCTATCTGTCAGTCTGTCAGTCTGTCAGTCTGTCTGTCTGTCTGCCTATCTGCCTATCTGTCCATCCATCCGTCTATCTCATCCTCTCTAAAATTTGGTGAGTCTTTAAAGTATACTTTCTATCCTATCCCTGCCTCCTCCTTCCATTGCCTTCCAGTCCCACACTGGTCCAACAACTTGACATTTNGAAAAGAAGAAATCAGATTTCAAAACTACTCTGCTGAGCTTAGCATGGAGGTGCAAACCCATATTCCCAATGGTTGAGAGGCAGAGGCAAAAGGGTTACAAGTTCAAGGCCAATCTGGGCTATGTAAGGTGACCCAATCCTAAAACCTACACACAACAAACAAACCAACTACTCTGCCAATGTCTTCCCATCAAATTTAAACTAAAATCTAACTCCTTATTAGCATCTAAACACAGCGTAGGATTTGGCTCCTACCTACAAGCTTCCCTCACTGTATTCATTATAACCACGCACAGTGCCCTCCTGGCTGGCCCTGACCAAACACAGGGCATTCGAGGGTTCTATGAACTCTTCCCCTCCCACAACTCAGCCCTCTGTTCTTTGAGTCTAAGCTCAAGCTTTATTTCTTTCAACATGCCATTGCTCTAAGAATCTCTCTTTCCTCTCCTCTACTCTCAAACTCATTATCTTTTATTGCCATCAAAGCGATATTGTAGGAAATTTTTTTATATGATTGTGTGTTTCTTTTTAATCTACTTCACTTAGAATATAAAATCTGTGAAAGCAGGAGATGACTATCACAGCACATGGGAAATGCTCAGCAGTACTCAGTGAGAGACCTTTCTTACTCAAGTGTTAGTGGATATACACCCTATTGCAACTGTCCTGTCCAAAGCCATTGTCTTGGTCATCTTGTTATCTGTGAAGTTGGGAACAACATGATTTATTTCCTTTTCATTTTTTTTCCTTTCTTATTTTGTTTATTTCAAATTGAACTTACACAGTGCCCCAAACAGAAAATGTCAGTTATCCTTCAAGGCTGTGGTTCTCAACCCATTTGGGGGTCGAATATCAGATATTCTGTATATCAGATATTTACATTATGATTCATAACAGTAGCAAAATTACAATCATGAGGTAGCAGCAAAATAATTTTATAATTAGGGGTCACCACAACATGAGGAATGGTGAGTCAAAGCATTAGGAAGGTTGAGAACCCCTGCTTTAAGGTACGTGGGTAAAACCTAAAATAAAGCAGCAACTTCCTTACCCACATCTTCCTCCCAGCACTTCCTCCTCCTGTGTTAGCCGGTTAGTTTGGGATTTACCCAAAATGCCTCTAAATAACATATCTGCATTGCTAATTTGATATTTTCAGTTTGGGGGAATTATTTATTGGCTTTCCTCTACAAAAAAAAAAGTGAGAATTTATTGGGCTTTGTCTATGAGATATACAGTTAAGAGCCTCTTTCCTACTTCCCAAAGTATGCATGTTACCTTCCCACACTGAGTCTTCTACTAGAGTTAGTCTTCATTTTGGTTGAACTAATATTCTATTTTCAAATTATTATGACTACTCAAATACAATTACAGCTCAGNAACACAGCAAAATAACTGCTCACCAAGCTAGTGCCCAGGCATTCCTATTCAGCCTCCATCTACCAGAGAACTGGGAGCTTCTCTTGCAATTCTGGGGCCACGATGCAGCTTGGAGANTCTTTCGGTGGAAAANGGAAATAGAAAATTCTGCTCGGGTCTCCCTGTGTCTCGGGATGCTGTCTTGGTCCCCTCAATGAGATCTGGGAAAGCAGGTCTCCCTTAGGACGCCATCTGATTGTCTGTTTCATGCTTCTCTACTCTGGCACCATTGTACAGCATGCCTCTCTGGTGACTCTCTCCTCTGTGGCAGCCTAAGGCATCGAATGACACTGANAACTGCTTTTCTAGAGGTACAGCTTTCAGGACACAGCTTGACAGAAGGTTCCAGATTTAGGAATGCATGTTGTAAGGAATATGAAAAAGGGTCTTTTGGTCATTTGGTCCCTACCAGAATTAAGCGTAACTTACTGGAGGAAAGCTCCTTGCCCATACATGGCATTATGGGTTAAATTGTGTTCTCTTTCCCAGATTCTTGTATATATAAATACACACATGTACACACACACACACACACACACACACACACACACACACACACACACGAAACTGTATTAGAGAGAGACAGGACCTTTAAAGAAATAATTAGGTGAAGCAAGATTGTAAGGGTGTGGACTTGGGGTCTTAGTTCAGTAAGACTAGTATCCTTAAAAACATTCCCTAGGGGTCTTCTCTGTGGAAAAAAGGAGACATTGGGGCAGACAACACAAGCAATATGTAACACAAACAGAAAAGTCTTAGGGGAAAAAAACATCTCACCTGCCCTGATTTGAAAGTCCACTCTCTAGAACTGAAGACAGGACATTCCCACTGCGTGAGTCACCTCAGCTGCAGGACTTCGTCACGGCAGCCCTGCTCGGCCCACACACTTGGTGAGGTTCACCACACTTTGGAGGTNAGAATAANTCACACTGGCAGACAAGAAACATGTGTTCTGTCTAACTTGGCACCCAAATTTCCTGGGCAGGCCAGCCCTTTGGGAGACGTACCTGGGTGTGTGTGCGCTGAGTGGGATTTAGAGTTCCTTTCTTGCCCGCCTGTGTGTGCTCAGAGGCTTCTACAGAGGTGAAAGTATTTCACTTTTAAGACTCGTCTTGATCCCTCGGGATTTACATGCTGGGTTACTTCGAGCTGAAGGAAAGCAGAATTTGTATGGACTTCATGCCTCCACCCAGGTTGGAATTTACAGCGTTATAAAAGCTTTTCATGGTCTTTGTAAAGTTTTAAAACTGTTAAATTTTAACTTTAACAACTCAGGTTGTAGGTTGATAGAGACACCCTGGAGGGGTTCTCATAATGAGCAATGAATTTTCTCCTGCAAATGGATAGGAGTTCATTCTGCTGGCTACAGACTCGTCTTTTCTAAGGGAGCCATTTTTCATTTGTCAGAGGATTTGAATTTAAAAAAAAATTTGTCTGCAGTTATGTAGCATAGGTGTCTTAATCATAAATAAATTGGCTCCTGAATGTCATTTACATATTGTTTCTTTCATGCCTCAGCCCNGGTTGTTTTTTGTTATTGGTTTTATTCTTTTTATCAGTGCGATACATGCACATGTTTTTAAAATTACATTTTATCAGGAAGGAAACAATGGTTCTTTATCCTGCCCTTCCCACCCCCATGCCCATTCCCCTGATGCTAGCACTTTTAACATCTTTCAGGTTTTTCTTCTGGTTCCTTCTACATTGCCAGATAATGTGCTTCTACTATTATTTCCTGATTTATCCACTGTCGACATTATCTATCGATTACGGTGTTAAGATAAATGAGTACTTAACTCTCTCAGCCTGTCCCCTCCTCACCTGTCCACATCCTCCTAATACAGTTATCTCACCATTTTTGTTGAATCAATAATCGGTAGTTTACATCATCGTGACACCNTAAATGAGGCCTCTGCAAGCTGAAGCAGTCCGCGTGACTGTTTTGTTGGATCTGGTGTCTGACTGACTCTCTCAACTCCCACTGTCCTTCTGTTACCAATATACCCAGGCCATGTCTTTAATGACTGTCACAGGAGTAATCAACTGCCTTCTGGTTGGATCTGAGGCCTACTCCNTAGGAAAGAATCCAAGTCTGGCACTGTAAACCTGGTCAAATGCTCATGGCTGGGGAGTTCATAGGCCCTAAGAGAGACCTACTATTGTCACTTTGCTAAATGGACATAATCTCAACATGCCTTCTGAATCTTTTAGTTCTACTCATCGATTTGGGCTGCTGTCAGGTTTGACCAGAGAAGTTTGTTTTTACGGTGGGTGAGTTACTACAGAGACTCATAACTGGCCAAAGTCTTAATAAGTGACCAGCCATCTAAATCACTTACTCCCAAGCTCAGGGAGCACCATGGAAAAAGAGACAGGAAGAATATGAGCTGGGGGCTGGGAAGATGGCTCCATAGGTATAGGGCTTGCTGTACAAGTGTGAGGACCTGAGTTCAGATCCCTCTAAATCCACATAAACCCAGGTAGAGTAACGTGTCTGTAACTCCAGCCCTTCTGTGGTGAGACAGGAGGTGGCAACAGGAGAATATNCAAAGTTCAGAGTCCAGCTAGCCTGGCATATGCAGCAGTGAACAATGAGAGACCCTGTCTCAAACAAGGTGGAAGGCAAGGGCCTTCCCTTGTTGTCCTGAGGTTGTCCTCTGCTCTCCACACACACAATGACACAATGAAGGCATTGCTTTCTCTTTCTCTCTCTCTCTCTCTCTCTCTCTCTCTCTCTCTCTCTCTCGCACACACACACACACACACACAGGTGGGGGCACGTGTTTTTAAAAAAGAATGCAAGAGCTTGAGGAACAGGACCCCTGTGTTGGAATACTGTCATCCAGCGGCATAGCAATGCCATTATGCTCATGAACTCCCAGCAGATGCTATTTCCTGAACAAGATCGGGCCTGTCAAGGGCCCACCTCTCCCTGAAAGTTTATAGACAGTTAAATGGTTGCTGGGGGAGGGGAAGACATTTCTTCAGTGATGTAGCCACTGGCAAGTTGGCTGTACTCCTGCAACTAATTCCTCACCCAGCTCCTGTGAACAACCCTAATTAAAATCAGTGGGTCAGCCTCCAGAAAGTCATGAGAATAGAAGAGAAATCAGTCGGGGAGAGGAAGGGAGTCAGCAAAAGTGGGAGAAGAGTAAGAGAGGGTAAAGNTGGTGGATATGACCAAGATACATCATGTGCATGAATAAAAATGTCGCAAACTCATTTATATAGAATCAAGACATAATAATAAGACAATTACAAAAGAATCATGTATTTTTAGTGCACCTTTTGTCTAAATACTTCAAAGAAAAGAAAATAGGGGATCAAGCAAGTACATAGCAGCCTTTTCTCCTCACATTTGACTGTGATCTGGGGGCGACCCTGTCTTCCTCAGCCATGAAGACCTTCACTGCCTCCCAGAGTACAGGGCTGCTGTATAGTGTGAGCCAGTCCTGACCCAGAGTACAGGGCTGCTGTATAGTGTGAGCCAGTCCTGAC
>LZPO01097152.1:295814-308296 GCA_001675575.1 Neotoma lepida | reverse complement strand
ACACACATATACACACACACACACACACACACCACACACACAAAACACACACACACAAAGACCCAATACATGTAGGGGTATTTTTCATTTCAAATAAGCAAGAAAATAAAATGGAGTATTCAGTACACAGTGACAACTAGGAAGCCACTGGGGAAAAAAAATACAACTTGGTCCCTTTTAATCCTTATATTAAGATGAACTCCAGATGGAATGAAGATTTAAACATAAAAACATAGAAATACCAGAAGGGAGGTGTGTGTGTGTGTGTGTGTGTGTGTGTGTGTGTGTGTGCTACTTTTGTTGGTTGGTTAGTGGAGGGAAGGTTTTTCTGAGCATGACACCACCACAAACCATAATGGGGAAAGATTAATAATATTGACTGTGTATACTTAAAGGCTCTAAATTTAGCAAATTATTGAAATTTTAAAGGAACATAACCCTGACCTAGCAATTAAAATTTTTAATTTATCCTTAAGCTATAGTTAAAAATAATATGTGCTCAAGAAGAAAAGAAAAGGTATCATATGAGGATACTTGCTGAAAATATTTTACCATAGCAAAAGAAAAAACTTGCAACAACATCATACCCGTCAATAAGGGCCCAGTTACCTCAAATGCAGTACAAGCAGGGAGTGAGCCAGACGCAGTCATTAAAACAGGACGTCAGAGGTCTGTAAGTGTGGGAATGGAAGGAATCCGAGGTGCTATTAATTTAATAGAAGCTGCATGCAGATTGGAAATGCAATCCCTTTATTTACTTACAGAATACAAGCACCTGCCATTTGTACTCTGCAATCTACAAAAATTTTATCTCCATTATATGTCAACTCTATCTCCTTTCTCCTCAGATCACAATCCTTTTTTTTTTTTTAACCAGCTTTCTTCTTTCAGCAGGTGGAGTATTTCAGGGCAAACTTCCCCAGCCTTCTCCATAGCACGGCACATACACAACATAGTAGTGTTTCTACAGACATCAAAGGAATGAGACGAGGTAAAGGAGCCTCCAGGGTGGACAGGATGGCAGACCAGTAGCCAACGTCACCCGGTACTTCTAGCTACTCATGGACAGGGCACAGGCGTCTCCCCTCTGGCATCATGGCAGTTTGCAGGAGGAGCTTAGCCTTGGAAGAAGGATATAATGGACCCTATNTTGGCGGATTCTGGGTTAAAGATGAAGACAGGGTGGGGACCCAGGAGCCGTTGAAGAGTGGCTTTTGAGGTCTTGCACTCATAGCAGCTCCAGTCCTCAGGCACAGTTGCCAACTGTGTCACCTCCCAGCAACCTCAGACACATTGGCACGTGTTAGACTGTTCGATTCCATCTGAAGATGAGCTGACTCTGGCAGCACAGGACACTAGAAACTAGCACACATGGGGACAGACACAGGTGGGACCCNGGCTCTGTCACTAGTTGTGTGACCTTAAATACATCATGTCATCGCTCTTGGCAACCTATGGGTGACCTTGGCAGTGATACCTGATTTCCAGCTAGCTTGGAAGACTGTGGCAAGGAGGAAAGAAAAAATGTGCTGATTTTTATGTCTTGCCAAGAAAAGAAGTTTGACTTGAAAGCAACCCTTCCTTTGGTTACATCAGGAGCTGACAACTTAGCTGTTTACCTCTTTACTCACACGTTCAAGTTCCTCAATTCAATTCCCCAGCACAAACAATAAAGTATGGGCAAACCGTCCATCAGATTCTGGTAGTGTGATGTTACTTCATCCTGCCACATCTGTCTCTGTCTATCCAAGACCACTGACACCTAAAGCCCTTTAATTCACAGAAAGTCTCTCCATCCATCCACGTTTCTTCCTATGCCTTTTTCTCCTACACAGCCCCTACTCCCCCATACTCCTGCTTACAGGGATAGAGTGCAAAATGCAAATGCCCAGGGAAGAAGCAACACAAGCTGTTCTACTCACCCTCTAAAGTAACCATCATCCTCCATAACGTATTCTGTTTTTCATGGTCCAGGCAAGTTGTGCTTGGTCGGACCTCAGTTTGATCTAAAATCTAGAACTGAATACTCCAAGTCCCAGACTGAATCTAACCTCCAGGATCAGGAACACAGCAAACTCTTACTCATGGATTTCAGGCAACTTTCCAGGGCAGCTGTCCTATATGGGTGATCCCAAAACCTATACTGCAGCCTCCCTGAAATCCAGTCCCCTGCTCTCTAGAATGCAATGGTCCCTCCACACTCATTATGACAGCAAGAAGAATGCATGAAACAGCTCTTCGTTAACTCAGTCTGGAAGCTATATCACATCTCCTAACAGACAGACCATGGACCAGAATGTAACAAATAATACGTTATAACTGTTGGGGGTCAGGGGAGGTAGAACNCTTGAGATTTCTGAAAGGAACAGACATTGGCAGCACTGATGAAAGATTTATGGGCTATGGATGCCAACAGAGGTCCTCTGTCTTTATTCTCAGCAGATTCCAGTGGTGTGTGGACAGGGGGAGACTTTTGACAAGGTTACACACAGGGACAGCCTGGTACTGAGTGTTCACTTCCACTCAGGCTGCATGTTAGAGATGTGAAGGAACCAGCCCTTCCTTGGGCAGTTTACATTCTGGTGCAGCTTCATACAAGATCTTGGCTTATTTGGGTAGCAAAGCACATTTATAATTGGTTGGATCTGCAGATTCCTTCAACTCCCATTTTCTTTTGTGATTTGAAATGAAGTGCATGCAAATTCTGACCCCAAGCTACCGTGGAGACACTGACAACTTCTGACCACCAGGCATCCTGCTCAGGCTGCTGCTCTGAGCTCAACGGCTGTCTCAGCAGCTGGATGAGAAGACATTTTTTTGAGGAAAGCCCAGTGAGATGCTTAGCACCAGACAGGGCTCCTCTCACTGGCTGGAGCCTCTGTGTTTGCCATTGGAGTGCTTCCTGTACTAGCAGTAGAAGAGTCACTGGGAAACTGGATACAAGTGCAGATCCCCAGACCCACTGCAAGCCCTTCACATTCTGAAGCTATGGGTAGAGCTCAGAGATCTGTTTCAGCTGGAGAATTAGTGATATGCCAAGTGAACANCAATTCTGACTCCTGCTTTTCATGCCTGCTCAGAAGAGCTCCTTGCTGTAGCTTTGAGAAGGTAGGAGAAGACGCTAGACATGCTCAGGCTTCAGTCTTCATCCATGTGCTTAAATTCCAAGAGATTTCAAAGACAGACTATCCTGGTTGTTTGAAATCCTAAATTCAGATGAGAGTCACCCTGGGAACTTTTTTAAAATAATATTTTTACATATTCTTTGAAAATGTCATGCATTTCATACAATATATTTTTATCATATCCATCTACCACTACCTCCCTCCAGCTCCCCCCCAATACCCCACCTTGTCTCCCTCCCAACCTCATCCTCTTTTTGTGTTGGTATTAATAACCCCCAAGTCCAATTCATGTTGCCCTTCCTCATGTGGGTGTGGGACCATTCACTTCGTGGACAACCTATCAGTGGCCAATGGAGAGGAACCAAATGAGAAGTTTTTGANCATCCCTGTACTCAAGCCCAGCCTCAGAAACTGAGTCCATAAACTCAGGCCAAGTCCCAGACCCACACAGCATTTCAAATATTCTCCTGGTGACTTCAATAGGCATCCATGTTGAGGAGCACTGTCCTGAAGGTTAAGTAGTTGAAGCGATAATTTTCTCCTCCCAGGTAATGAGCCCTACATTTCTGACAAGGCAGATGCATTTGGGTAGGACTGTGGATCTCATTTAATTCCCATTGAAGGTTACATATATGTCTTCTAAAGNATCCATGGGAGAGCACCACTAAAAACTATAGACAGTCCTGAGTTCCTTTCCCCTTACCGCCAACTCCTCCAGTCCACCATAAAATCCAACATACATTGCTGCTTTGCATGGGGCTAGCACTCAGACTTCCCCTATCTGGGCAGGACGAACTTCTTGAAGATGCGAAGGAGCATCAAATTAATATTAATATCAAATCAAGCCCCCTCAGTAAGAGTCACTCTGGTGTGACAAGTTCCATCTCCAGTCCATACCATCTCCCAATTCAGCGTATTAATGCTGCGCTGACCTTCCTAACCCTATCTGTGCGATCGGCCAGGTACCATGAATAATAAAATAGACAGGACCAGAAGAGAACAGCATCCTGGCACCTGGGACGAGGGTGTGGGCCAAATTCTGTTGTGATCTGGCCTGTCCCTTCCTAGCAAGTTTGGTGGATTTAGATTTTTTTCCCTGGGGTGGTTGTAGAGGTCGCCAGAGTGTCCAACAAGTTATGTCATCATAATCAGATACTTTCTTGTACATTCATACGCACACACACACACACACACACACACACCCCTCAAGCCTCTCCTTTCCCTTTGTAAAACCTAACACTCATCTTGCCTTTCCCCTTTGAGGCAATTTGCACCCATGTCTCATGAGAGCTCTTGTTAGTTATAACTGATGGTTAGGAAAATGATGCTCTGTCCTTAGGGAACCTCTTAGAGGTCAGAGGCAATTCAATACAATAACTAGATGTACTGAGAATTTCCTCTGAACCAGGCACTAATCTTTCTTGATTGAGAACATACATGTGTATACTGTTTTGATCAAATCTACCCCCAACCCCTCCCCTCCAATTCCTCCCTTGTCCCCGAAGCCCACTCTTCCTTACCAAGCTCATGCACTCCTTTTAAAATTCGCCGAGTCCACCTGTGTGTGTGTGTGTGTGTGTGTGTGTGTGTGTGTAGGGCATCTGCTGGAGCTTGGGGAAGCCAGGCACCAATCTTTAAGATCCACATATTAAGGAATTTATTCCTCAAACCAACTATGCAAGATGGAGATCATTAATCTCACTATTGTGCAGGTGAGGGAACTGGGGCACAAATGATGATAACTGTTCAACATACAGGAACAAATTCGGGGATGATGTCCATCCTCTAATTTAANAGGTGAGAGAATTCATTGGTACCATAGCTAACGCTCCCTGGATCTGTTGTGGTCCAGCTTTGCATTGAGAAATTCAAGCCCAAGTGCAAGCTTATTTCTTCCCTTTCCTCTTCTCTCTCCTTTCCTTTCCTCTTCCCTTATTCTCATCATTGAACTTGGGACTGACCTCAGTTTTAAGCATGCTAGGCAGGTGCTCCACCACTGAGCTNTGTTCCCTCCAGCCCTTGTTTTTTGCTGTGCAGCCCAGGCAGCCTTGGAACTTGATTATGTAGCTCAGGATGGCCTTGAACATGTAATTCAATGGTCCTGTCCTGTCTCTTATACACATCTAGATGTGTATAAGAGACAGATGTTGTTCCTTCCGCGGCGGCTGGCGTCTTCTCGACTCAGCCTTCCTCTTCCCAGAATTCTCCTTGTTTGTTTATTCCACCTATACTTCCTGCCTGGCTACTGGCCAATCAGCATTTTATTTATCAATTAATCAGAGCAACACATATTCACAGCATACAGAACAATATCTCCATCATTCACCCTATCCTGCTATTAAAAGTAACCATTACTAGTAATGTAAGGACNTGTAAGTATCTGCTGTGACCTCTGTAGCCTGGCTTATTGTCCCCACATCCAGAGTCTGAAGCACAGAGATGACTCTCTGCTCATGCTACCTTCAACAGCCTTCCATTTCTCACACTGGCAGAGAAGAGCACACATCTGGTTGGTACTGACAAGTGAAGTTTCCAGGCCTCAGAACTAATGGGATAAGCATTCCACTCAGAGGCGGTGGGCTGTTTTTATTATCCATATTTCAAAGGACATTTAAAAAAATAAGAAACAGAGCTAAAAACACAAAGCAGACATCTTAATATCTCTGAATCTGCAGTCTATGTCATCTCTTGACTCGGTGATGTGTGCACTGTCAAAGGGCAGGAAAAGTGGCAAGGGGCTGCCCATGTTAAACTCACCAAATGTTGCTCTCAACCGATCTGGATGTGTTAGTATGGTGCTTTGCCATAAAGTCTCAACTACGGAGGAGTGAGAACATAGCCACATGTTAGTTTCCTTGTTGATGTGACAAAAATTTGTTTAAAAAAAAAAAAAAGTAAGTGTCCTAGTTAGGGTTTCTATTGCTGTGAAGAGAGTTCATGACCATGACCATGGCGACTCTTACAAAGGAAAAACATTTAATTAGGGTGGCTTACATTTTCAGAGGTTTAGTCCATTATCATCATGGTGCAACATGGTGGCATGCAGGCAGACATGATGCTGGAGAAGTAGCCAAGTGTCTTATATCTTGGCTTGCAGGCAACAGGAAGTGGTCTGACTCACTGGGCATGGCTTGAGCATGTATGAGACCTCAAAGCCCGCCTCCACAGTGATATACTTCCTCCAACAAAGCCACACCTCCTACTAGTATCACTCCCTTTGGGGTCCATTTTCTTTCAAAACACCACAGAAGAAAAGAAAGAAAAAGAATGAACCCAAGAAAGGCAGGGTTCATTGTGGTTTACTGTTTGATGGCACAGTCCATCAGGAAGGGAAAGATGTTGTGTGAGAGGGACTCCAGCTGTGGTGGCAGAAGTGTGAGGTGGCGGTCACACTGTATTCCCAGTGAAAAGCAGAGGGAGGTGACTGCTCCTGTTCCATTTGCTTCCTTAACTTTATTCAGTCCCAGATTCAAGCCTGTGGGGCAGTGGGGTCTTCTCTCCTTCAGTAAACTCTGGAAACACCCTTATGGATACACCACGAAGTGTGTCTCTTAAGGGTTTCTAAATTCAGTCAGGTTGACCGTGAAGATTAATCATACATGACTCNTCATGGTAAAAGCCCAAAACTGTTTAGGTTTTGTCCTCACCACTGACACTCACTAACTGTCTGGCCTTGAGCATCTCAGAAAACCTGTCANTGTTCCCAGTCTTCTCAGGTGANGATGATNCTAGCAACCCCCATCTTATGTGGTTGGTGTGAGGAGTGAAAGCCTCATCTGTAGAGAATGTTCCCTTGTTTCACTTCAAGCCTTTCAAAATCAGCTGGGCCAAATCCCTGTACNGCATTTCCTTTGTCAAAATAACTGTTTTCTGTCTGGGACAGGCCTGCAGAATAAGAATTGAAAAGTAAATAAGCCCAAAACTCTGTGTTTAAACATGTGTGTATGTGTATGTTTGTATGTGCATGTATATATATATATATGCATGTGTCCATGTAGGTATGTGTGTTTGCATGTGTGTGTGTGTGTCTGTGCATGTATGTGTATCTGTGTGCATAAATGTGTGTATGTGTGGATGTATGTATGTGTGTATGTGTGTTGATTTTTATGTCAACTAGGCACAAATCTAAATATATCTGGGAAGAGGGAAACTTAATTGAGCAAATTCCTCCATAAGATTAACCTGCGGCAAGTCTTTGGGGTATTGTCTTGATTAATGATTGCTGTGGAAGGGCCCAGCTCACTGTGGGCAGTGCCATCCCTAACAGGTGGTCCTGGGATGCAGAAGAAAGCAAAATGAGCAAGCCAAGGGAAGCAACCCAGTAAGCTGCGCTCCTCCATGGTCTGTGCTTCACGTTCCTGCCCTGACTTNCCTCAGTGGTGGGTTGTGACCCTGTTGTAAGATGAAATAAACCTTTCNTCTGGTTGCTTTGATAGTGATGTCCTATCATAGCGATAAAGCTCTGACTAAGACAATATGTGTGTATGTGTGATGTATGTATGTGCATGTGTATATATGTGTACATGTTTATGTATGTATATATGTGTTATTGATTAGAAAACACTGAATATGCTGCTACTGTCAAGTAATTAGTATGCATTTTATGATAGTAAAATTATCATGAACAGGACTGAATCCTATTCTCCTGTTGAATAATAAACATCCCCAAACCTTGGGAATTAAAATAACTATTTAGTTCATGATTTTGTGAGTTAGCAATTTATATATATGGGCTCAGTTGTACAGTTNTNGTTCTGGCTATTTATGCATGTATCTACAGTTGGCTTCCAGTCAGGTAGACAGCTCCGCTTCAGACTTGATTCTTGGCTGGGGAAACTGGGACAGTTGTGCCACANGCCTCCATTACCCAGAAGACCAGCCCTACCTTGTTTACATACCAGCCTAGCAGAGCTGTACAAGGGAAAGGAGACCCTAAAGGGTTGCTTAGCTCCTGGCCCTGNCTGTGGCCCTATCTGTGGCCCTATCTGCAGCCTGCTCTTGGTTAAGCAAGTCACAAGGTGAACTCAGGTTCACAGTGTATGCAGTAAATGCTACTACCTCGGACTGAGAAGAACTGTGGTGCCACACTGCCAGGATGTGANTACAGCAGGAGTGGGGAATTCTAGACAGTTCTGCAATCTACCATAGATATTTATTTAATGCAACATACTTAGATTAATTACTGTAAGTTTTCCAGGGTTTACATAATTTATTACACATAGTCCCCTGCTCCTAGCTTTCCATATCTTGGAAGACTTTGTTTTAAATAACATTTTTTTCTATATTCAAATATCATGTAGCCTACAGATGAGTATGATGGAAAACAGCTTCTTATAAAATTGCTTCTTAGAATATTCTTTTGCTCCTAGAATTCCAAGGACATTGGTACCAGATCAAACCAGGAAATAGCAAGCAGAAGACATTCTCCTAAAAAAGCAGTTGCTGTCTTTCAACTCTAGAAAGCCTCTGATTCTACAGCTGCAGTGGTCCTATAATATGCTGGAAAAAGTTACCAAGTCTCCTTCAGCAGGAACATAGGTAAACTCCATCACATCCCAAACTCTGGGAGCTGGTACATCGTTTAATTGAAAGATGAATCTGTTGTCACATATTAATGATAGCAATATGTGTCTCGGTGGCATTTACAGCCACACTCACAAGAGAAGGAAGAACAAATTTGTATTCCACCAACAATATAACTACAATTCCAACTACAATATTGCTGCTGGGTATCCCCAACTCACAGCAGATGTCAAGTTTGCCCACTGTCTAACTGAATCCTACCCTTAATCATGCTTTGTTTTGCCTGCTTCTTTTAAATTTTTCACTGTGAATTCCTGGGTGTGTCACAGCCCATCATTATACCAGGGGACCGGACCACCATTATACCAGACTGCTTTTGACATACCAGAGGAAGTACCTTGGTGTCTCCCCTCAGAGTCTCTCAACAGTCTAGGTTATACCACTTATATACTGCATATATCAACTGCGTCAAAGCATGCCAGAGGTTAGTCTTTGTGGAGCTCTCCCAGGAGTTCTTCACAGGGAGGAGTTTCTAAGCCCATGTAATTTGCTAGGGTGTCCTTTTTCTCCCCCACTTTTTGGCCATTTTCTTTTCTCTGTCCCCACCTCCCCTGTTAATCCCCTTCCCATCCCATTCCAAGCTTCAATCAGTTGAATGCACAAAGTTGTCTACTGCCTTCCTGTCTTCCCTCTTGGACTATTTGTAATACAGCAGCACTGGGGACTGGGGAAGGGTGGAGAGCTGGAGTGACTGTCCCCACCATAGCAAAAGCTGAGTTCATAAGAGAATAACATTTTTATTCAACAAAAATTTAGATGACACAGGAGCTTTTAAAAGGAAAGACTCAAAGTTCCAGGTAAACATTTTTTTACGCTCACATGGATAAAGAATGGACAGCTTTGCAAATAAAGTGGAGAAAAGTGGATAAAGTAAAGGTAAGGGACTGAGGGGAAACCCAGCAACATTCTTGGCCTCTCTGTGTAGAATTCCTCTCTTCAGGTGCAGGGCCAGAACCTTCTGGAATAAGTGGAAGGAGTGGAGAAGTGAACTTTCCAGGTCACATGGCCTTTAGGGTGGGTGAGCTCTGAGGTCTATGGCCTACTTAGGAAGGAGGAATTCTAGTTTCTAGAAATCGGTCCTTGGAGAAAGGGAAGANGAGCAGGAGGCNTTTTGCTTTCATTTCTGAACCTTAACACTTTCCACCCCAAAGAAATCATCAGTGATTCTGAAATAAAGTTCAGTTTCCTCAAAGTGAATTCTTCTGTTCTCCAACAAGTCATGATTGTTTCAATAAGCATTTCCACCCCACCCTCACACAGTAATTACATCAAATGGTAGGAAAAGA
Source organism: Neotoma lepida (assembly GCA_001675575.1). NCBI lineage: Eukaryota > Metazoa > Chordata > Mammalia > Rodentia > Cricetidae > Neotoma > Neotoma lepida. The sequence goes on along the minus strand of LZPO01097152.1, from coordinate 298,302 downwards.
ATCCAAACATCCCCCAGAGAGAGAGACTCAGCTCCTTTACATTGCTGTCAACTTCCAGACAGAGTGGATAAGGTGCATTCAGCATGGCTGGCTCTCAATCCAAAGAAGAAAATAACCAGAGAAACAATGTCCCAGGANATCTTTCCTTGAACCTCCTCTAGCCTTTCCCTATACTCAATTATTTCTGAGTTTGCCACCTAACATTTTCCTGGGGTGGCCCCTTGGGGACACATGNCTGTTTGTCCTGTGGAGCATTTGCACAAAGGAAAAGACTAGACCAAAAGGCCCACTCTACCAACTTCTCATATTCCTAGAAATTCCCTCACAAACTAAGTCCTATTGTGACTCNATTGTTTCACTGTTTTATTTTCTCCCTGTAACATATTGTCAACAGTCATGTTCTAGGGGCTTTTTGTTTTGTTTGCAAATGCTTAGTAATTTAATTATACTATGGTTTAAATAAAATGTATGGATCTATGTTTTTAGGATAGTTTCTACAAAACAACTGATTTAAAAAATTACAGACAAACAAACAAACAAAAAACTGGTTACATGATGGGGAAATCCTTGTCTCACCAAAGTCTTGAAAAGCAGCGTCTAATATGAGAATTTATGCTAACATGATTAATTTCAATACATGATCAAGGAAGAAACAGTAAAGTGTAGGGATGGAGGCCAGGAAGAGAAGGAGAAGCCAGGATGTCCCCTATTACCCATGAGATAAGTACTAAATAAACACTTTCTGTAACTATTTGCTGTAATTTCTTAAAAGGGTTGCAAATATTGCTTTATAGAAATAGTCTTGGCAAAGAAAAAAGGCAGTCTCATTGTTCTGCAGTCTCATTGTTCTGCAGTTTCAAAATCTGTGTCCCCTCTCTTAGTCGCCTCCTTCCTTTTCTGTGGATGCTAAGTCAGCATCCGTGGTCTGGCGCTCCTTTTACTTAGTTTATGGGNTGCTTGAGAGGGTCCAAGTTTTTGTTACATTCACAACTCCCTCAGGNATTAGTAGCATTGTTAGCTCCGTTATAAGTAGGAATTTTAAAAATTAAATAAGCTAGAAAATGAATATGGAGCTAACATTTGCCTCTCCTCCTCATTTCCTCTAATTTTCACCCTCTTTTACACACACATGCACACTCAGATACTCACACACATACACATACACACACACTTCAATATCCATTCATTTTAATAGGAGTCACTTGCAGAGATATAAAGCCAAAGTGAGTTTATCAGGGAGGGAGAGAGCGACCTTGGTTACAATAACACTGTGCAGTAGAACAGAAAATAAGGCGTCACGGCAAACTAAACATCTTCGCTTTCACAACACGGGAAGGAGATGCTTAAGTGCAAAGTTAAACTAGCTGGAAGTTGCCCAGAACCTTCAGGGGGAGCCAGGTGTTATTGATTTTCACCCACCTGCTCACCTGACACCCAGGAAGGTCTAAACATGGGACAGGGTACCCAGGCTTCCTCCCCTTGGCTATCCCCCAGGCCCTTCTCTATGCTCCAGTCAGCTTAGATATTTGTCCAGAAAGTGAAGATGTTTAGTTTGCCATGACATCTTATTTTCTGTCTCACTGCACAAGGCTATTTTCACCAGGGCAACCAAGCTCTCCGATAAACTTGGAGAACATTTGAGCCAGCTTGACAGAGAAAAGAGTCTGTGCACTTCAAGTTTTATATATTTATTTATTTCACTTTATTCCGTGTTTAGTATGACTAGGTAACCAGTTGGATGAAAAAAGGCAGGATGGANAACCGGAGTGGACTGTATAATATACTGCAGACTATAGCCCAGCAGTTCCAATATTCCTTTCAAAGAAGAGATTCTTGACACAGATANATGAAGTGTGATGGGCAGCTGATATCTCACTCCAATTCACATTATGGCTCTGAATAGGAACAAGCAAGGGTGGACCTCTTCAGACTGGCAGAGGTGCATGGCTCCCAGGACCACAGTCATCAAGCAAGAAGTGATGGAAAAGGAGCCCCAGCAGGGCTCCTGCTAACTGCCACAAGGACAAAGACATAAAAAGTCTGCAATCAACCTCCCTTCTTAGTTATGACAGAGCTATNCCACTGATTCCACTGATTCCAAGAGTCACAAGAAGTCAGCCTGGCCATTCACAGTCAATGTCACTGGTGTCTGGCATTTTCTGTCCNAGTATTCAGATGGCTTCTTTTGAACTTCCTATTCCATTTGGGAGAAAACTAGACTGGAAAATTATTTTTATTTCTCTGTCTTGAAATCTGGAGACAGAACAATACAGAGTGAAGAAACTTGAGAACTGTGCCGTGGAATAATCCTCTTGTACACTGTAAAGATTTATCACTTGAATNGGTTTAATAAAACACTGATTGGCCAGTAGCCAGGCAGGAGGTATAGGTGGGGCAACCAAACTAAGAATTCTGGGAAGAGGAAGGGCAGAGTCAGGAGTCATCAGTCAGACTCAGAGGAAGCAAGATGAGAATGTCATACTGAGAA
>LZPO01097152.1:257839-273207 GCA_001675575.1 Neotoma lepida | reverse complement strand
AGAAAGTTAATTAAATAAAAAATTATAAGCAAAACCACTGTTTTTAGGTTTTTAACTGTCTGCAGAGGGTCTAGGTTCATTTTCAGCATGGCTCTCACAGTTGTAAAGAGGAGGTGTAAGCTCCTGGCACTCCTTTTATCAAGCATGATTCAGCATATTTCATTAAAACAGTTCCTCTTATGAGGATTACTCAGGCAGAAAGGCCAGCTTTGTGCATATATCAGCATCGCACGCTGTGTTATGAGGGAGCAGAGTATAGAAAGATAAGTGACTTTGGGATTAAATAGATCCATTCCTTACCGGCTGTCTGATGGTGGGTTTTATAAAATAGGGATTTTAATTACTGCTTCTCCCAGTTAGAGGCAATGTATGATAGATTATCATTAATTGGTAGTTACTATAAACAGTAATGGGAAGATCTCTCGGTAAAATAANGCAGGCACCTTTGGTTTAAGTATGATTTCAGACTATCTTGAATTTTGCTTTGGAGGGAGAAATCCTTTTGCATTCTGAACTTTTCCCACATAACCCCTGTTTCACTCAATCTTATTTGAGCATTCCACATTTCTGCTATATCTCTCCTTATTTCTCACCTCTTGGAAACCTAGAATTCCAGTCCTGTGGGCTAGATAAGAGACAAGAGCAGCGAGTCCTCCAATATACAGTTAATAAACTGTCATTGTTGCCAATCCTAAGGAAATACTAAGCAAAAACCTTTTTCCCAAAAACAAAACCCACCATAAAACAAGGCCTGCCTACGTTCCACACAACAGTGCATTAGGGAGAATTAAATACGTGGAAGCCACTAAAGAAAAGGACGCTATGGAGAATGTTTTCATGAGAAGAAATGGTGAGGTTTATGGAGGATATTGAGAATGCAAGTCCTTGAACTGAGACAGATTGAAAAGGAAGTCTGGAAAGATTGTCTGCAGGAATAATAGAGTAACTAGCGACCTTGAACACAGAAGGAGTGTGGAATAGAAATGAAACAATGAAGTCTTTTTAGAACAGAGAATAATCCTCAGAAGAGGCAATTTTTAAATGAAGACAGAATGCTCTACAATAGAAATATTGGAGGCCCTAACCACCTTGTAATTCATAGAGAGGGCAACACCAGTGGCCTTGCCTAGAAGCCCCCAGCTAAGAGAAGGGAAAGCCACAGAGGTAAGATTATTAATTTCCTTAGAATGAGGCCAATATGACATCGTTTTGCAAAGCTTAGCCAGAAATCTTACAAGACCATTTGAACAATGAAGTCTAATGAATATGTAAAAACAAAAGCCAAGGCACATCTGGTTACATCAACAAGACAGAGTCACTTGCTCTTTAAAACAAAAACATCCTCTTATTTTGTTTTCCCTAGACTTTGTGATAGTTTTCTCAATTAATAAAGGAGCTTCATCCAGCTGAAGCAATTGATCGTGATATATTCTGAAGTTGTAAGGGGGTAGGGAAGATCTTGGCTCAGTTAGCAAAAGCTCTTGTCATACAAGTGTGAGGATCTGAGTTCAAATCTACAAAAGCCATGCAAAAGCCACATATCGAACAAGTGTCTGTAACCGTAGTGCTCCTTATAGAGACATGGAAGGTGGAGACAGGAGAATGCCCAGAAGCTCCTGGGCCAGCCAACCTGGTCAGAACATAAAGGAGACCCTGTATCAAGAAGATAGAAGGTGAGGAACAGTGCCAACAGTTGTCCTCTCACCTACACACACACACACACACACACACACCACTAAATAAATAAATAAGTAAAATGCAATAAAGAATTTAAGCGAGTGACGGAAAACACATGATGATTTTGTAGGCCTCTATTTGAAGGCAGTTTAGAAAACTATGGAAAACTTTTATTATTTGTATCTACCCAGGATCCTTCCCTTTCTCTGTCTCCTGCCCCATCCTGCCTCATCTTTGAGGAACCACGTCTGCTGGAATAGGCAGATAGATGTCTCTAGCCAATGGCCACTCACTCGCCTCTTTTCTGTTGCTTAAAAAATGCCTTTTGTGTGCTGCAGACTAGGAACTTAAAGTGCTTCATCAGAAGATGTATAATAGGACTGCTCTGAAGGAAATTGGACTCCAGTGGAAAGCTGACGAGGTTACCTANGCAAGGTGCCTTCTGGCTCCGACTCTGAACCCTGTGGTTCAATTTCACAGGGACTAACACATTAAAGGCAGATACAGTGTGACATGAGTGTCTCTCCTCCTCTTCCTCCTTTTCTTCTTCCTCCTCCTTCTTCCTGCTTTGTTAAAGCATAACTGACATATATTTATGGTATATGATGGATGTTCTGATATATGTAACACTGTAATTTGTTTGAATCAAGCAAATTAGCATATTGAGTACCTAACCTAACATTTTTGCAAGGAAAACATTTAAGATCTGCTCTCTTAGCAATTTTCAAGCATATAATCCATTATTTTTAATTATAGCCATCATGCTGTGCAATGGACCTCCAGACCTGCTCCATACCTTGTCTAACTAAACCTTTGTACTCTTTAATCAATATCTCCCCAATGTCACCCCCAGTTCTGGAACCACTGTCTTGGTTTTTATTCTGTGAGTTTTGACTTCTTAGTAGCCCACATATAGGTTGTCTCTCTCTGCCTGGTTTACTTGACTTAGATAATAGCCTCAGGTTCATCTGTGTGGTTACAAATGACAGGATCCCCTCCTTTTAAGTTTAAATAGTTTATTATGGTGTGTACANGAACAGATGCATACACCCCTTTTGTTAATTCTATTCATTATTATTTTGTTAAGGATTTGGGTGCCTGCATTCATAAAGAATATTGGCCTGTACTTTCCTATGGAGGGTTCTGTTTTTCTGAGTTATCTTCCTAAAACAAGCTGAGAAATGTTTTAGATCCATTTCAAATGAATCGAAACATTCCCCCAAGGAGGAAGGAGGAGGCTCCCGAGACTCCACTGAGAAGCAAGCACACTTCACATGTCTGGGAAAGCTGAAACTTGTAAGATTTGGGAGTCTCTCTCCCGGGGCTAGAGAAGCAGAAAGGGGGCACTGGAGGAGGACAGGCAGACCAGCCAAGCTGCCCGGAGGAAATCTGNGCACCTGTGCAGCTGCCTGCAAGTTATGCAGAGAGCTGCGGGGTTGCAGCTTTGGAGTGGGATCATCCATGTAGCTTGGGGTGATGCAACTGCTTTGGAATCACCCCTGCTTATGTAAGTAACCCCTTACCCATATGCTGTTAGGAACCCCAGTAAATAGTCATTGGTTCTCCAAGTTAAACTCTGGTACAATCACTGATTTGATCTTTCATAGGTTCCCATTCTAGGATGAGTAGGGGTGTGTGTGTGTGTGTGTGTGTGTGTGTGTACTCAGGAAAAGTCTCTCACACAAGTGACCCACTTTACTTTCTAGAGGGTATTTGCAGAATTTGTATTAATTTCCCTTTAAATGTTTGGCAGAATTTTCCAGTAAAATAAACTGGATCAGGNGATTTCTTTTTTGAAAAGTTTTAAATTTACACTTCAAAAGAGTTGTCCAAGCAGCCACATTATTTCACTGGGTGAACCCGTGGCCATCTGTGCTTCTCAAAGTATTGACTCATTTTACCAAAGTCATGAGGTTTCAGTGTGTGGAGTCAAGCACAGCAATCCCACACAGTCCCTCTGATGTTAGTGGACCTGTGCTTTATGTATTTGTCACATTCCTAGACTGAGGAACTATCTCCTTGCTTTGTGTTAGAGCTGTCCAGTTTACTATCCTGAGAATAAATTGGCATGTGGCTTTCTTGATTTCTACATTATTTTCTGTTTTGTTGATTTCTGCTATTTATTTCTCCCTTTTTGTTTTTGCTTAATTGTTCTCTCATTTCTTTATGTCTTTAAGATAGGGACTTAGATTACTGATTAAATACCTTTCCCTTTTGCAGATGTAGTACCATAAACGTGACTCTCAACTCTGAGTTCCACAGATTTTGATATGTTCTATTTTACTTATCATGCAATTTAGTATAATTTAATTTTTCTCTTAGGAATTACTCCTTTACCCAGGGGTGTGGCTCTTTTTTTTTTTTTTTTTTTTTTTTTTTGGTGGTTTGGGTCTCTATATTTTTGGAGATTTTTCTATTACATTTCTGTTTGTAAGTACTATTTTGAGGCCTTAAGAGGTGNGCTNTGTGAATTCGGTTTATTTTTTATTTGTTGAATTCATTTTATAATGCTGGCTATCTTGATAAATACTGCATGAGCAGTTGAGGAGAACCTACATTCTGCTGCTATTGAGCGGACCGCTCCCAGGTATAGAACAGCCCACTAAGCTCANGGTGCTAGTCAGCTCTTCTGTATCTGTGCTGATTTTCTGTTCAGTTGTTCTATTAGTTACTGAGGTTGGATGTGGAAAACGCTGCTTTGTGCACTTGTCTCCCCATCCCCAGTTCTAGTGGGTTTGTCTTNTNTATCCTACAGCTCTGTGTGGTGCATAAACTTGTAGGATTGCTGTGTCTTTGTGAGATGAATCTTCAGTCAGTGTGTAATACTCCATTGTCCCTAATAATTTTTTCCTCTCAATTCNATTTTATTTGATATAAATATAACTATTTCTGTTTCCTTATGATTAATTTTGGCTGGTATATCTTTTTTCCATCCTTTTACTTTGACTTTTTTGTAGTATTATATTTGAAATGAGATTTATATAGATATAGTATAGGTAATGGTTGGTCTCAACTGGCAACTTTATTGGCTTGAGAAGTGTATAGGAGAGGGCTGGAGACATGGCTCAGTGGTTGAGAGCACTTGTTGGTCTTGGAGAGGACTTGAATTTGGTTCCCAGTACTCATATTGGGTAATTCACAGCCACCTGTAACTCCAGCTGTAGAGGATCTAACACCCTCTTCTGGCCTCTGTAGGGACCTTCACACATGTGGCACGTGGGTGCATGCACACATGCGCGCGCGCACACACACACACACACACACGAGGAAGAGAGAGAGAGACAGAGAGCCTAGGAAATTAAGATTAAAGAAAGATACCATTATACCTCTGGGTCAATTAAGGGAGCAGACCGATCCTGAATGAGTGTGGAACCATCCAGGANGCTAGAAACCCGGCTGGAATAATAGATGGAAGTTGATTGGTGCAGGCTTGTCTGTCTATTTCCTGCTTCCTGGATACCATGATGCGACTGTTCTGCTCCATCACAAGTCCTTGCCATGATGGGCTGAAATTAGAGCCAAAATATACCTTTCCTCCTTTAAGTTATCAGTTAATATTTTGTCATGGCCACACAAATCTGANGGCATATAATCAGTTCGTGTTTCCTAATTCAGCCTTCCAGTCTCTGAATTTTAACTGATTAATTCAGACTATTTACAATTATACTATAGCCACAGATACTTTCAGGTTTTGCATCTGTTATATTTGTTTGTCGTGTGTGTGTGTGCGCGTGTGTGTGTGTGTGTTGTGTGTGTGTGCATGTGCTACAGTACACCTGTAGAAGTCAGAGGACGGCTTGCAGGACCCAATTCTTTCCCTTAACCACGTGGATTTGGGGGGTTAAACTCAGGTTGGCAAGCTTGGTAGCAAGCACCTTTGCCTGATGATTTTAGTTTTTTATTTACTGATCTCACAAGCCTGATTTTATTTTTTTATTTACTGTTTGTTTCTACTGAACCTCTTGTACTCTAGACTTATTTTACTTATATTTTATGTGGGACTTTTGCCAAAATGACTAATTTTGACTTTTTTTCCCAAACATTTAGGGGCATTACCTACTCTGAGTTCACTGTCAAATCTGTTCTGAGATTGACAGATTTTGAACCACTTGGGTCATTTGAATGTAAACCAAAATGTGTGGTTACAAATTCTTGAGGAGACAGTTTTCCTTCACCTCTCATGCCATGAGATGCTTCAGTTGATAATGAACGATGCAATAGTGTCCCCAAATATTATAATGGGGGCTGAAANTTTTCTATTGCCTGGAATTTTTATTGTGTCATACAGGTAGAAGAATAATAAACTGACACAAGTATATTAACAAGTAAAATGTAGTAAATTGTCAAAACAAAAGTGCACCTAGTACCTAAATGACCAATTCCATGTTTAGAGGTATTTTTACAGATCTATTTATCCAAATATATAAATTTTTCTCAAAAAAACACTTAATTAAAAATGGTGTTGAGGGCTAGCGTGATGGTTTAGTGGTTAAAAAACACTGGTTGTACTTCCAGAGGACCTGGGTTCATTTCCCAGCACCCACATGGTGGCTCACAAACATCTGGAACTCCAGTTCCAGAGGATCCAACACACTCTTCTGGCCTCCATGGGCACCAGGCATGCACATGGTGCACAGACATACATGCAGACAAAGCATCTATTTACATAACATAATAAAAGAATAATAATAAAAGATTGTGTTGGACTTGCAAGATGCCTCAATACATAAAGACGCTTGCCACCCTGTGATGTCATCCTGATTTCCGGAACTCACATAAAGATAGAAAGAGAACTGGTCCACAAAGTCATCCTCTGACCTCCACACATATACGGTAGTATGGACATACACACAGGTATCATACACAAGCACATACACTATAATAATAAATAAAATAGAAAACTTTAAATTAAATAAAGACTGTGTGATCTAGGAAAAGATTCTGGGAAGAAAACTCTCAGAATACTCATGAAATAAATGATTGCACTTCTAAGNTCTGGGCTGTTAGACAATCATTTTAAACTGATGCCATTTTATACATATTGATGTCCTTTGATTATAGGGACACATTGTTAAGTGAAAGCAGAAAGTTGAAAGATAGCATGATCAGGAAACTACAGATAGTGTGTACTGAGCAGCCAAAGAGAGGAAGAATGCTTGCTTTTTGCTGTTAACTCTTTCATGTTCTTAGAACTGTATTTTTAGTGTGTTTTAAATTATTATTTCTTTTGTTTTTGAGGTTATAATATAATTACATCATTCCCCCCTTTCTTTTCATCCCTTCAAGTCCTCTCGTATTCCCCTCCTTGCTCTCTTCCAAATTCATGGCCTCTTTTTCCATTAATTGTTGTTACACATATATGTACATACATATGTATTCCTTAATATAACCTGTTTGCTCTGTATACTGTTTCTTCTATACGTGTTTTCAGAGCTGACCATTTGGCATTTGGTAACCAGTTTGTGTGCTCTTCCTTGGGGAAGACTATTTCTCATGATTTTTAGCATGTCTTAGTTGCCTATAGATCTTTGTGTAGGGTTGAGACTTGCTGGACTTTCCCTGTCAATTTTGGCATGTCTATTGGTGTGGTCTTTGCTCAGTTCATGTTTAGTGAGTCATGTTGGTGGGACTTTATGGTGTAGCTTCTGACATCACTAGGAAACACAATCTTGCAGCAAACTCCCCAATCCTCTGACTCTTAACAATCTTTCTGCTTCCTTTTTTGCAATATTCTCTGAGTCTTAGGTGTGGGAGTGTTTTGCATGTGTATCCACTGGAACTGGAGGCCACAACTCTTTATTTTGATTGGTTGTGGTTTTCTGTAGTAGTCTCCGTCTGATACAAAGGCAGGTTTCTCTGATGAGGGGTGAGGACTACTTATCTATGGGCTTAAGGACAAATATTTAGAGTATAGTTAGGGATTATGCTAGTTTAGTAGAGTGGCAGTTGTAGGTTCTTTTTCAAGATTCATGACTTCACTAGCCCTGAGTAGTTGGTTAGGTTTCTGGTACCAGGCATGATTTCCTTCTCATTGAGCAAGCCTTAAGTCCAATTAGACCACTACTGGTTACCAGTAAGGTATGTATGCCACTACTGCACTCTTAGGGTTATGGTGCCTTGTTAGTCNTTGTTGTGGTTTACAGGCATCATAGCCGGATGGGACTGTTGATTGCTTCCCTCCTTTGGAAGCTTTCACGGCTCCTTCTGGTACCAGGAAATCTAATCATCAGGGAGGAAGCATTCAGCCAGCTAGTGCATGGCTACACACCCTGTGGAGTATCANCAGGCTCTGGAATTTGTATCACAACATATGCTTTTGAGAGATTTGGTTATAACTGAGTGGAAGACAAGCAAGTGTAGGAGAAAGTTTTGTCTGGGTCCCCAGGCCCCAACGGTCCCACAGCCATTTATAAAATAATTACTTAGAGGCTTATATTAGCTAGGAGTGCTTGGCCATTAGCTCAGGCTTATTACTGACTAGCTCTTACACTTAAACTCAACCCATAGCTCAGGGGTCTCTGGGCTCTGCATCTGCATCCGGTCTTGTGAACCAATGAGTTAACTGAAGGGAAGGGGTAGGAGCTGTCTCTTATACACATCTAGATGTGTATAAGAGACAGGTGTTAGTGTGTGTGTGTGTGTGTGTGTTTGAGACAGGTCTTACTTTGTAGCTTATTTTGGAACTCATTATGTAGACCAGTCTAGCCTTGAACTCACCAAGATTCTCCTACCTGTCTTTCAAGTAGTGAGATTGAAGGTGTGTGCTACCACACCCAACTATTTTTTTTTTTAAATCAGAAATGGGCATTGCCTTCCTTAAAACTGCTTTATAATACTAAATTATGTTAATATCCTAGTTTTTACATGGTCCTTCTTATGATTTCTGTATCTATATTCAGAAATATAAATTTTTTAAAGTTAATTAATTTGTANTTCAAAATTGTGAGCTCATTTTTGTGATATTTTTAATTTAAATTCTATCTGGGAAAAAGAGATTGAGAAAATTTCTACATTTTCCCTGTAATATAAGAATTTTTAAATGTAGGGANTGCTTGAATTTTGATGATTTTATCCAAACCTAGACAATAAACAATCATCAGTAGATATATGCTTGTAAATCTTGTGTGTATGTGTGTTTGTGTGTATGTGTATATATGTATGTTTGGGTATTTGTGTGTGTGTGTGTGTGTGTGTGTATGTGTGCATGCTAAAGACCAAACTTAAGACCTTGCTTAAAAACTATCCTCTCAACCACTGATCTACAACCTTAGCTTATTTTGGTAAATCTTTTATTTTTCTTTGATGTTTCTTTTGTTTGTATATACACTATATACTTTCCATATATGCTATATTTTCTTAGGCAAATTTTGGTAACTTNGTTTTTTCTGAAGAACTTACATTGGTCAGTATAATATTCTGCATTACATTTAGTTTTTAGGTGTGGATGTATATGCATTTTAAGTGTATAATTCGATAGCTGTTTCTGCAGATATGCAATCATGCAATTTAAATTCATGGTAACACATGTTTCAGTTTTTCACTTCAAAACCATCAACAGCTTACCAGCTAGTGCATGGCTACACACCCTGTGGAGTATCAGCAGGCTCTGGAATTTGTATCACAACATATGCTTTTGGGAGATTTGGTTATAACTGAGTGGAAGACAAGCAAGTGTGTAGGAGAAAGTTTTGTCTGGGTCCCCAGGCCCCAACGGTCCCACAGCCATCTATAAAATAATTACTCAGAGGCTTATATTAGCTACAATTGCTTGGCCATTAGCTCAGGCTTATTACTGACTAGCTCTTACACTTAAACTCAACCCATTTCTATTAATCTATATGTTGCCATGTGTTCTGTAGCTTTACCTGCGTCTCATTACATGTTGCTCCTTGGGCAGCCGGCTGGCATCTCCTGAGTCAGCCTTCCTCTTCCCAGAATTCTCCTTGTCTGTTTATCCGGCCTATACTTCCTGCCTGGCTACTGGCCAATCAGCATTTTATTTATCAGCCAATCAGAGCAACACATATTCACAGCATACAGAAAGATATCCTCATCAAGCAAGCATCCAGACAGTTGTTCCTTCTGATTCTAGACCCTTGAGTAGACGACAAGTCCACAACTCTTTCCTCAGTGCCGCCACTGGCTCTGGAGAGCCATCCATCTTAAAAAGTACCATAGACCCAAGGGAAGACTGGGCTCTGATGAAAACCAGCCATCTTGTGTTCAGATTTTGGTGCAGTTCCCAAAGATCATACTTCTCTTCCTCAACATTCCTCTAGCTTCTACTAGTGGCATCTAAAATACTCCTGGGTCTTAATTAAATGCACAGTGGCCAGTAGAAAGCAAAAAAGGCTAAACAAGAGTAAAGTGTTGTAAGGGACTCTCACTGCTCTGCCAGATACTGTTTGGTTGATTGGGTTTGTTGTTATTGGAACACTTGAAATAAATCCTAGTCCTGTGCCTCCTCTTTTAGACTGATTTCCAGTGTTAAAATGATTGTAAGGGAAAAGAAGTCTTCTATTCTAATTAGCAAAACTCCTATCAACTGACAACTGGATATAAAACCTCCAGCAAGCCAGCCTGGGTCTGTCTGTCTGTCTGTCTGTCCGTCTGTGCTTCAGCTTGGAGTACAGTGAATTTTCTTAGCAATCCCCTCCAAACCATGTCTTAATCCATCTTAAGTCAAATTTTTGCATTTTCTCGTATTCCACTGGGAAAATCCATCTGGTTCCTCTTCAGCTGGTGATGACACATGGATTTTAAAGCACACAACTGACTTGTCCATCAGTTTTTGTCCAGATTCCTTTAATGTTTCACGAGTTCTTCAATGTTTGAAGTCTCTCCATCATGCTCCACACCATTTCCTAAAGCTGTCACTGGCCTTTTTGTCTACACTGGGTTTAGAATCTTAATACAGCTTTAGAATTTGATGGAGAAGAGGGGTGACTATGCTGATTTAATTTACCAACTACAGCTGGAAATTTGACATAAATACATTTCAAACAACTAAAAGGCCCCCAGAAGGAAGTGCTTCATTAGGAGCAATTAGTTTGATGCATTCAAACCTTTTCAGAAAATGCTTAGCTCGTGGTCCTTTTGAATTTAGGACAGAGAATCTAATTGGTGTTCATCTGATCAAAGCAGTTAGACAATTTATAGAAAAGGTCGTACCAAAGAAGTTTATATTTATCTTACTTTTGAAGCCTTTAAGAACATTCTAGAGGAAGTAGACTTAATTCAGATCTTTGTCTTCATCACCTAAGACTTACCAAATTTCTACTTTGTATCCAGGTTCATGTTGTCCTTGATTTTCACACCACAAAAGATTAAAGATAATACCACCAATTATAATATTTACAAAAAGCCCTTCCTGAGAATGACCTGCCACTGGTATTGTTAGATAAAGACTCTGGGAAATGGCTTTGCTAATTTACACTCATTAACAGGAGAATGTGGGAGATTAAAGGTAGCAAGGGTGAATAGCCCCTCATTTTCGTAAAACCTGTACAACCTTTTATGCACCTACCAAGGATATTATTATGTAATAATAGAAAAGGAGGTGTGCTGCCTACATGAACTCGGAAAGGATAAAGACACAAGGGGCTATTTTCCCTCAAGAGAAATGTAGTGTCGTAGATTAAAGGTGGAAAGGTAGCCATCATTTAAAGCAGCTCACATCTCCAAAGGATATTTATTCACAAATTGATTAGAGTTGGAAATGAAAATGATTTAGTTGGTGGGAACATTACGGCAGCCCTTTAAAGTGTGATGGAAGAGATGAAAAGGAGACTCACTTAGCCTTTCCTTAGCATGCAGACGGAGATCAAAAAGACCAGCGTCCCATTGACAGACCTAATGAGACTGCGCATCTCTTTGCTTCAGTTATTTCCAGCACTTGGGAGGCATGTTCTGTCTGAAACCCCTGACCACATTGCTTGAGGCAGAGTCCCATTTTATGAATCTTTTGGTGGTGGTATAGGGAAGCGGGAGTAATTGTGTTGAGTCTTCCAAAATTGTAATGGGAACCAGGCCTATTTCCCCAGACAAAACCCTAGATCCTTTCCCTAAAGATTCGTTTTGTCTTCATGGCTACACATCCTCAAACCCTTAATTACATCTTCTACTTCTCACTTTCTCTCACTTATCCCACGAAAACTAGCAGGAAAGCGGGTCAGTTCTGCCATGAGTCTGACTGTCTCTCACCCTCCACTCACTCATCTCAAGTGCAAACATTCTACCTCCACTGCTGTCATTAAAGTTGTCATCTCAGTCAGAAACTGAGGGCTCTGCACGATACATGCAAGTCAGTGCCACAAAACCAGTTTATGTGCTAATAATTGCTAGTCAATGAGACTATTGGTTTCTGTATAACTCTGAAAATGGTCAATCTTGGCAGGGGGTGGGAGATCAACTTCCAGCTTCCTTTTATATCATATGCAATGACTCATTTCATTTAAGGTGCCAGTTTACAAATTATCGTGTGTCAAAACCCCTATACATAAGGGTAGTTCATTAAATCACATAAAATCACTCTATGGGAGAAATACAGTGTTAGTTGGCTCACTTTTGTGAAATGTTCACATCTGTGTCTGTACCATCTGAGGGCGCCACAATTTCTAACACCCACGCTGTTCTTCATGACTTTGAGGAATNTGCTCTTTCCATTCCTGANTCTTTTTGTCTGTCCTTACAGACCACAGAAGTGTACCTGCAACTGCTATAATGGCTACTTAAGCAATTTCCTTTCCTTTTTCTTAGATGAGTATCCTAATTATTTATATACAGTGGTTTTCTATATAAAATTGGCTTGGATCTTGTTGGTTTCACATTGGACTTTTATATTACATGAGGACATTGANATTTCTTGGGTTTTGCTGTGTCATGCATCTGTGGTTCAGAGAAGATTGGGCCATAGNATCACGGACTTGGAAGAGATTCCATTAAACTTCATATTTTGACNATAGCGTTNTCCATCTGTACTGTGTCCAAGACCATGCCTGGTTACTAATTCATTTGTGAACAACTATACATACATCTTATCTCTATCAATACAATTATGGGCTGTCTACTCTCTACACAATGAGCTTCTGGTCTAGATTATGTAGATGATATACACTGTGAGGTCCAGATTTTTTAAACCAAATCCTTACACAGTGGTCACAACATGAAACCTCTTTTACTCGATTTGAGAAGTTTCTTTATATCGGATACTGTACAGTTAAGATTTATTTCTGTATTTCCTGTTGGGTGCCATTCGTCTGACTGTTCCCTCACTAATAACACACTGTTTTCATTATCGGTGTATGTCTTATGTTCTTATGTCATTTCCCTTCCTTTCAGAGTTTCCCTGTCTTCTGNCACCTTCTCTACATAACCATTAGATACAGCATGGTAGGCTGAATGATGACCTTGGTGACGAAGAGAGGTTTAGATTTAATTCTCAGAATACACTGCTGAAGGTCGCTATCCAATAATCATTTGAAAGACTGTAAACACACAGACGCACTAATACACACCTTCCATGGAGTTAGCGGAGCATTTATGTACATGTATTTAGGGCCGACCACTTGGGATTGNATAACACAAAACTTGTGTCTGGAAAAAACTGATTCTCCCTGTCTCAGCAAGCATCTGGGGGAGGTCCTTGTGAAATTTCCCCATCCACATGGGTATGTCAGCTGGTGTTACCATCATGCAGGTCCTGTCTAGGTAGCCTTATTGTTGAGATTTCATGGGTGCAGAAACTACCCTGTCCTATCTAAAAAGAAGACACTAGCAAGCAGTCTTCTGGCTCTTACCTCCCATTTAAAACCTTATATGTTTTAATTAGCTTTCAAAGAAGTGACTCTCCGTAAGACTTCCTATATATACATCCTTAGTTCTGGTTAATCCTCTCTCTACTTCTCTTTCTCTCTATTTCTCACTCCATGCCCATTTAAACCTTTTCATTCTCAAATATTCCTCCTTCTACCTCCCTTCCCCAGCTCCTTACTTCTGCCTCACCATATTGTTAATCCATTTGAACTAATAGTTTGATTCTCTGCCTAAATCAAACAAGTTTTCAAGTTTTTAAACAAGTTTAAGAGCTCAATTGTTAATATGTAATAAGTTGTTCCAGTCATTTTTTTATTGCTATATGGCATAAAATACTGTTTATTGGGGGGGATATTCACAAATAAACATATATCTAGGAAAGTAATATTATGGCTAGAGAGATGGCTCAGTGGTTAAGAGCACATAAGAGCTCTGGCATAGGACACAAGTTCAGTTTCCAGCACCCATATCTAGCAGTTCACAAGCACCTGTAACTCCAGCTCCAGGAGATCCAGTGCCTCCTCTTTCTCCCTCCATGGCTATTTGCACTTTTGTACACATATGTACAAACAGACACAGAGAGAGAGGGGAGAGAGAGAGAGAGAGAGAGAGAGAGAGAGAGAGAGAGAGAGAGAGAGAGAGAGAGATTCATGCACAAAATTAAAAATAAAAAAAAATAAAAGAAAGAAGCATCAGGAGATCACTGTTGCCGGTGTAGAGGGCTGGGGATGGTTGCCTCCTCTAGCACAGAACCCTGACATACTGAACCTGCCTCCTGCTGCAAATGCTATCAAGCGAGATATGTGGGAAACATCTGTACTTTCATTGAACTGTCCAGAAAACATCTTGACACTGCATGATTTTCCCCAACACTTACTCAGTCAAATCTTCGCCATGTGTCTCCCCAACACTTACTCAGTCAAATCTTTCTGTGTCTACAGAAGTATTTATTGACAAANNGAAGGGGACACACCAGTCTGTCACGACATGACATTATTACTATTAGTTTGGGTCCACCACAGCAAGGAACTTACCTTCCCAATACTGTTCCTCCTTTGGTACTCACCCCCAAGTAAGGGATTCACAGAGATTTCTCAATTATTTCTATTATTAAATTTAATTTGAAATTTTTAAGCAGTATACCAAATATCACAAACTTTGAATACTTCTGAAAATCATTTTGAACACTTTTGGGGGAAAAAATCATAAAGATTTTACCTCACNCTCATCAAATACCTAGATTTTATGAGTCGCTAGTTTTTCGGTTAACATCTCAAGGTCAATGTACAACACGGGTAAACGGTTTTTTCTGTAATAGAAGTGAGTATAANTCATATCTCTAATAGTCTGTAATTTGGGACTTGTGTTTGCTTCTCTTCCTTTCATACTTGATTAGNTCTTCACTCTTTTTGCCTCGTGTGGCGACTGATGAAGCACTCATCCAAGAGAGCAGGAGAAGGGTGGCTTAGTGATCTCCATGTTCGCTTATGCTTCCATTGTTAGCCACATTTTCAACCCTCATTTCCTATTTAATTAAAGTCATATAACATTACCTTTACACTCCTTAACCTGGCACTCACAAGAGGCAGTGCCATGTGATGAGGGACAACCTGTTCTCTACTTCTCACTTCCTTCCAGGCAGTTTACAAATGACANATGGCAAAAGACAATCAACTGAAGACACCAGGGCCAGCAGTGACCCCTCTTGTCATGTCCACTCTACTAGTGGACACACATTTAGGGAAGAAGATGGAGTTCCAAGGTAGGAAGAGCTAGCCTGACCCTACATAAGACAGTGGTCTGGGACTGTAGATTACAAGTATAGCATTGCGTAGCATCCAAAGGTCTAATCCCCAACACTATAGCAATCAGATAAA